>BMAU01018615.1:600000-1038999 GCA_019973935.1 Trichonephila clavipes
TGTTTTCGTGGAACCCCATTCCACACATATACTTAGAAGAATATATCTCAAAATAACATTTAAAGTAGATCAACATGTTATAGGTACTTCATGTAAAGCCAATTAAAAGAAGTATCGCATTAAAAAATTCTAATATAATTTTTTATATAATTTATTCATTAATAATATTAATTTGTGATCCAAGTGTCACATACTCGTGCATTGTATTTTGTTACTCTGATATGTGCATGCTTTTTTTCACTCAAATTTTGTCGAAGTCTATATCTATTGAAATTATCTGCAGTCGAATATCATATTCTGCGTTTCATTTTTTTATGCTTTGTTTTTGCAGCCCCTAACGTTGAGAAATATATTTCACTTAAACACAATGCTCTGAATGGCATTAAAGAGTTTATAGCTGTGTGAGAAATACTGTGTATTTTTCATAACTTTTCAACCTAAAATTTATGAACTGTTCTTGCTTAAATTTAGATTTTAACATCGATTCTGTTTTGATAAGTTTTTTTCTCTCATTCATTACAGGTGGTTTTTTCCAATTGCACAAAATGGTACATTTTCCAATAAAAAATTATTTAATTGTGCAAGATACTGTGTTAATGAAAGAGTATAAAATTAACTCATAGTACCCGAGATAGTAAACAATAGTATATTCACAATTTAGTAGGGAGCATACATATAAAGATAAAACATTTTAATATTCTTTCATTATTTTGTAACAAAGCTTTAAAAAGCGTTGAAAAATAAAGTTTATTTTTCAACGCTTTCATATTTAAATAAAACTTTCAGTTTTAATGAATAGGATGAGTTTTAAATACTCATAATTATATACAAACTTCAGAGAAATAATAATTTTGCATACATACTTATAAGTTTCTTTTCAACTTTTTATTGAGACTCGTGGAGCCCTTGGGTATGCTTTTCGGAACCCCAGGGTTCCGTGGAACACAGTTTGAAAACCACAGCTTTAAAGAATAAGATTACTTACGTCTAGACAATAGCTTCTAATTCTTAATGAGCTAATCTAATTTGATTCCTATTTGACAAATCGTCAACTTTAATATAGCAATAATCAGCTACAAAGTATCCACGCTTCACTTTCAAGTTTAATTAATCACTGCTCGCCGTTTGCAGTCTAACCTCCCTCTCTTCTCTTTCTAACCTGAAAGTTTAAACTTTATATACAAGTCTTAATTTGAGTAGTCACATCTTCTCAGTGGCGCACACAAGGGGGAGAGGCTGGGGGTTCGAACTCCCCCCCCCAAAGCCCTTGATTTTTTTCCGATTGATTATAATTCTAAGTATATAGTACGTAAAATTTAATTAAGTATTTATTATTAATGATTAATTTTATTAATTAATGCTAATTATTTATTCAATAATCAGTTTTTTACTGTGTTTTGTTCCCGAAAACCGACAAAATCAAAAGGAGCATGATACAAGAATGGTGAACTTTCGACCCCGGACTTCTCCCCTTCCCCTTGAAAAATTCCTGTGTGCGTAACTGCATCTTCTTCTTCGGGAGGAAGCTTTATAATGTAATGATTTTTAAAAACCCAATATTTCCCAAGAGGATTAGTATTTAAAAGAACGCGGATAGACCCGTCACAAATCTTAGCATTAAGCATTCGATTGTATTGAAAAACATTCTTATAATCTTCATCTCTTACATTAAAAAGAACAGGGCGAATTTCTAAAAAGTAAAAGGAACTATCTTGTACACTTCCGTAACCCCCCTCCCCAAAATGGATTTATGCAAAACCTATTTTTAGTGAATCTCAACTCAACAAAATAAACATACTTTCCAAATTTCAAGTTTAAGACTAATAAAATTAATTCTTACATTTCAGAATTACTTTTCTTTGTTTTTATTTATTCAGGTTAACATGTTTTCTATGCGAGAGTCAAAGAGTTATATTAACATCGCTCTATAAAGCAGTACGAGGGCTATTGGCGATGGACGTCACAATTTTGAGCCTCGATCAAGTGACGAGGGCGACACCTGAGCTGGAACCCCTTCTTCTAACTTCGATACCACACTAACGGGAGAACTTTTAGCTTGACATATTTGACGTGCCTCAGCTCCTCTACACTGCGGGTCTTCAGAGGCAACAGGACTCGAACCCGCGACATACCAGTCACGAATTCGTGACCATAATCACTAGGCCACCATGGCTACTTTCCGAGAGAGAAGACATATTGCTACTTCCAAAAATTAAACAACTTTGCGTTTAAAAAAAATTGGATATATTAGTGAAGAACTATTGTAAATCTTGTCTAAATCATCTCTTGCAGTCATCTAAAATTTAGATACTTGAATATCTAAAACAAGTAATATAAAAAATTTTTAAGACAATTCCTGTTTTGAATGGATGAATAGAAAGCATTTTATTAACAATTGAAAATTTAAGCAAGCTATACCAGATATATATATTTAGGGAGAGAGTGAACTAATAGTAGGAATTGAAAAAAGAGTATGATTTGTCTGCATTGTTGTTACAATGCTCACCCGGTTTAACTAGTTTGCCTGAAAAACCGGTTTTCGACGTCAACTTTTGTCATTGTTTTAACAGTTACATTGTTGCAACAATAGAAACCACTTTAAGTTGGCGTAGAAAACCGGTAATTAATTTAATTATATTTAATTTAATTAATGAATTAATAGTTGAAAAAACTGTATTAACATCAAGTGTCACCTTACAGGTTTAAAATTTTTTATTTGAACTTCATTGAATGAATAGAAATTGTTTTTTCAACGATTGAAAATTTGAACAAGATATATAAATGTATAAATTAATAAATATATGTATATAGGGAGAGAGTGAGAAAATAGTAGGAATTGAAAAAAAGTTGGAGGGATACGTTTTAAAGGAGTTTGGATGGGATCATATTAGGCTGGGGCTCATGAAATATCGAATTTTTGAATGAAAGACACTAGGCACATTAGAGAAAAACAAAACCTAACTGGTTTATTGTTCTCTCTTCGAAAAAATTTCGTAAGGATCTCTCTTTAATATAGCAGATTAGGGATCATTGTTAAACAGTGGCTTCTTGGGCAATAGCACCAAACTGTTTGTAAAATAAAATTAATTTGAATAACTTGTGATGTATATAGTGTCAATGACAACAATGTATAATGGATGGGCTCTTCCATTCTTCAGTGAACGAGAAGGAAGATTAGCCATAGTCAAAATAAATATAATTTATTAACAAGTCTCAACAACCAAACAAACCTCAACAACACAGGTTAAGAAATGCACCTTTAAGTAAGTATGGGAGCAATCGGTAGGTAGACGCGATAATTAGTATTTAATTATAAATTGAATCGCTTATACTATTGGAAGGTCTTGGTAATGCACGTTCCAAATAATTGAAATACTGTTCTAAGTTCATCTACTTCAAGCCCACACTATTCCAATTTAAATATCTAATTGACCAAATCGTTAATCTTTAATTTTAAATATTAAGCAAATAATCTACGGATAATTCTTGACTAGCTTTCTATTACTTTACGTTAATCACTAACTTACGTCATTTAGCTCCTAACCTATCTCTCTCGAACCTGAAAGTTAATGCTTAAATATAAGCCTTGATTTGCATAAGTCACATCTTCTTCTTCGGGAGAAAGTTTTCAATAGTATAATATTTAAATAAACAGTTTTTCCCCAAGATGATTAGTAGGGGGTTCGTGAATAGACCCGTAACAAATGTAAATTCCTAAGATTATGATATTGTTAATAACTTTTCATGCCTAAGCATTTCAGCAGTTTGAATCAAGCATTACTTGATTAAAAATGTACACATTAGCACAATGTATGTTTCTCATTTATAGGAACTAATTAATAAGAGTGCATAAAACTTACAAAGTGATACTTTAATTTAATTTACTGAGAGACATGTAGATAGGTTTTAAATTATCTGATTTGATTGCATTCATTAATGAAAATATGGTTCTATATATAATTGAGTGCATTCTTACTCATTGTTACTCTGTTCAGTATTTCTGAGATGCAGAATTTAAAACATTGCAGTTACTCAGAGGCTTAACGTACACCCCCACAACCCACGCATCGCGGGGGTCTGAAGCCTGACTGCTGCCAAGTACCTACTCTTTGTAAAATCCAACTTGGGGGGACCAAATTTTCGCCGCTACGCCACTGTAGTTACTGGAGGAACATGTTTGAAAGGGGAATAGGTTTGCCACGGCAGCCTACTAGTCATGGCCACGGATTCGTGGCTGGCACATGTCAGGAGTTCGAGCCTAGTGCAGCTGATGACCCAGTCTGTAGAGAGAGCCACTGCACTTTAAATCTGGTGAGGCTCAAACGCCCTTTCGTTGGTGAGGTGTAGATGTTAGGAGATGGAGGGGCAGCTCAGGTGTCATTCTGGTAACTTGATTGTGGTACAAATAAAGGGTGTTTTTTTAGAGGTATAGAACTTTAAATTGCAATAAAACAACGATGTATTATTCGATTGACATGAATTTTTTTTATTCGAAAGATAATCTTGTGGCATTACATTTTAAATATGATTTCTGGCATATGACTGCTACGGCTGGCTCGGATGTAGTCCAATCTGGACGTCTAATTTTCGATGACTTTTTCCAACATTTGTGGCCGTATATCGGCAATAACACGGCGAATGTTGTCTTCCAAATGGTCAAGCGTTTGTGGCTTATCCGCATAGACCAATGACTTTACATAGCCCCACAGAAAATAGTCTAGCGGTGTTAAATCACAAGATGTTGGAGGCCAATTCACAGGTCCAAAACGTGAAATTAGGCGGTCACCAAACGTGTCTTTCAATAAATCGATTGTGGCACGAGCTGTGTGACATGCTGCGCCGTCTTGTTGGAACCACAGCTCCTGGACATCATGATTGTTCAATTCAGGAATGAAAAAGTCAGTAATCATGGCTCTATATCGATCACCATTGACTGTAACGTTGTGGCCTTCATCGTTTTTGAAGAAGGATTCCACCAGCCCATAAAGCGCACCAAACAGTCAGTTTTTCTGGATGTAACGGTGCTTCGACATACACTTGTGGATTAGCTTCACTCCAAATGCGGCAGTTTTGTTTGTTCTCGTAGCCATTCAACCAGAAGTGCGCTTCATCGCTAAACAAAATTCGCTTATGAAAATCGGGAATAACGGCAATCTCGTTTTGGGCCCATTCGACGAATCTACGCCTTGCTTGATGATCGTTTTGATGAATTGCCAAACCAAACTGAAAATAAATCACTTGACAGGTGTTAAATCGGTCGCCATCTTGGAAAGTAATCCCAACTTAAACTTCTATACCTGAAAAAAACACTCTTTATTACTCAAAAACGAGTTTTTTTATCTATACGCCTCTGTAACTCGCCCTCTTCGCAGAACCCTTATTTTAATTTAAGCCATTTGCTTTCTTTTCTTTGTTAAAAAAAATCTATAACAGTTTTAAACGGGTCTGTTAGCGTACTTTCTACTAACCCTCTTGGGAAATAATGGTTCTTTAAATATTATTCTATTGAAAACTTTCTTCCGATGAAGAAGACGCGAATTATTCAAATCAAAGCTTGTACTTTAAGATTAAACTTTCAAGTTCAAAACGGAGAGAGGTTAGAATCTAAATGGATAGCAGCTAGCGATTAAGGTAAAACTAGGCGAGAGCGCTTAGTAGATTATTTGATTAATATTAAGACTGAAGATTTGGTCAATTAGCTGTTTAAATTGAATTAGTGTCGGCTTGAATTAGATTACTTTAGAATTTACCTTCAAATATTTAGAAAGTGTATTGCCAGGACGTGCTAAGAGTAAGTGATCCGATTTATAATTATATCTCCAATGATCTTGTCTACCTCACTATTATATAAACGAATATATATCTATTGGTACATTTCTTAACTTGGGTTGTTGAAAATTGTGACGTTGTTGCGAATTGTTAGTAAGTTGAGTTTGTCTTAACCAGCGGTCGTCAATCTTTTTGAACTCGCGGACCAGTAAATTCATAATTTAAATCCCGTGAGCCACTAATAGGATTTTTTAAATCTGAAATATATTTATTAAAAAAAGTGTCATCTAAAACCACATAAAATGTACCTTGTAAATAAAGAAACTATTAATTGTAACCAAAGTATGAAAGCTTCATTAATAAACCATAACAAATAAACAAAAACTGTAAAAACAAAACAATTAAAAAAGGGTTTTAATTATATCAAACTTTAGCATTATACATTCCTAGTGTGATGAATGCTCCTGCTTACTTAAAATAAGAATATAGATATTTGGATCCAATGATGCTACTGCAAGACGGATGATTGCATTTACATTTCAAGCTGAGATCGGTAATGTGTTTTGATGGCTGTGACCGATGAAAAGGCATTTTCACATAAATAAGTTGTGATCAATTCAATAAGAATTATCATCGCGCCTGTTCGATAAGGAAAGGGTATTCACTTTTTAATGGAAAGTCAATACTGAGATCTTGATAAGGATGAATGAAATTTTAATTGGAGAGTTTCGTTGGACGGGGTAGGTCGATGAGTCTTTCTTTAAAAAAAAAAGATGCAGCATAAATTAATATCCTGAATTATCGCTGCAAACGGATCTATTATCCACATATAACAATGCAGCTACAGCATTACAACTTATTTACCGTGGCGTTATTCTATGAAATGGCGTTATTCTATGAAGAATTTTTTTACACTTTTCGCTCATTGTTATGAACTAAATTATGTTTAAATGCATCTTAAGGTATCCGACTACTTGCGACAACTTTTTTTTGAAAAAAGGAGATATGGAGATCTTTTTGTGATTTTTATATTTATTTAGTATATTTTAAGGAAAAAATCCTAAAATTGGTAAAAGAAAAAAAAATTATTATTATTAAAATGGGAAAACTAGTAAAAATGTACGAAAATTACATAAACGGGGCCCGCTCTGTACAAAGATTTTATGCAAAAATTCTCAATTTTTCAATTTTGATGTGTTACTTTGTTATTCCTGTTTGAAGTGACTTTCACGATAAGAGATATTTTAATTTTTACAAAACTAGAGCACTTTATCTAAGTCATTATACGAAATTGCTTAAAAAACATTGACTATATTCACATAAAGAACTGCAAATTTTGAAATTAAACAGTTATTGATAAATCTGAAGATCAAAACACTTCTACTGTTATGCAGAACATAAGCAAAAAATTTCAGCTAATTATTTTCAAAACTTTTTGAGCAATCGCGGTCCCCGTTTGAGTTTTCGAAAAAAACACATTTCGAGTAAAATGCATTTTAAAGTTTGACATCTTGTGTAAAGTTATGGTATTTGCTTTTACTAAAACGCTTGTAGTTTTTATTCTAGTGGAGGGAAAATAAAACAATACTTGGTATTGTTATTAAGTTAATAAAATGCTCTAAAAATAAAGTCATAAAAAAATTTGCCAATTTTTGGAAAAAGTCATGGTTTTAGGGTAGTCGGATACCTTAAAACATTACTTAACGTGATGAGTAAGTATATTCCACATGTTTCTGGAGACCAGCGATATGTTCTAGTGGACCACCACTTTGGCAACCTTTGGTCTTGACTATGGCTAATCTTCCATCACCCCTCGTTTATTAATGGATGGGACCGTCCATCCATTATTAGTTGTCAAAAAGTAACTGATAGAAATAAATTTTTAACTCATACTAGCTTCGGGTAATGTTAAAATATGCGACTACGCTCGGAACCGTGATTTTAAAAAAGTGCATAAATGGATAATTTTCATGATATTTAGTGTCACTTATATTAGAATACATGTATAAAATTGTTTTAAAGACATTTTGACAAAAAAGATTTATTTAAATATAATATTTTGACAAAAAATTAACTTAGAATAATATTTTTTCCAAATGTTCTCCTTTTGTGAAAAATGGTTCTATTAAAATAATATTTTGCCTGTATATAGCTCAGACCTCTTTACAGAGACTTAACAAGAATTTTTGAAAAATTCACATTATTTTCAGAGTTACCACCAATTGAAATAATTATTAGCGTTTTTTTCTTAAAATTGCTCCCCTCTGTTGTCGTAAAATATGAATAAACCCACTTCTAAGTTATACATTTCAAAAATTCTAGCTGAGCCTCTGAACAGAGGTCTGAGCTATACACAGGCAAAATATTATTCCAATAGAAACATTTTTCACAAAAGGAGAACATTTGGAAAAAAAGATTATTCTAAGTTAATTTTTTTGCCAAAATATTGTATTTAAATAAAAAAAATTTAATCAAAATGTCCTTAAAACAATTTTATGCATATATTCTAATCTAAGTGACACTAAATATAACGAAAATTATCCATTTATTCGCTTTTGAAGTTCACGGTTCCGAACGTAGTAGGATACCTTAAAGCATTACTTAACGTGATGAGTAAGTATATTCCACATTTTTCAGGAGACCAGGGATATGTTCTAGTGGACCACCACTTTGGTGACCTCTTGACTATGGCTAATCTTCCATCCATCTCTCGTTTATTAATGGAGGGGACCGCCCATCCATTATAAATTGTCAAAAAGTTTCTGATAGAAATAAATTTTTAACTCATACTGGCTTCGGGTAATGTTAAAAAATAAACTCAAATTCAGAGCCCCCATTTTAGGTAAAAAGTAATTCAATATTAATGTTTATATTTTAAATTCGGTACTCTATAGCAAACAGCACAACTTTTGTATAGTAATTTTTATTCGAATCTTTCGATTTCTTTCTTCATAAGATATGTTTCATGTTTCACCTTCGAATGGATTTTCGCACATTGCATGTTAAACAGAAAAATAACTATTCGTAATATGTTTCTAAACTTTATGGATGTTGCATTATAAATGAATGCATCCGATATAAAGTCACGAACTGATATGAAAACTGAGGCATATCTGTTCGAAAATAGTTCAAGTCGCGTACGACATTAGCTAAAAATAGCCTTAATAAAAACAAATTTATCTATACAACTTTCAGTTCTCATATCGTTCAAAATGTAATAATTCTGTATTGAGTAGTTTTACCATATTTTTTCACAACTATCAAAAGGTACTTGATAAGAATTTTTTGGTATAGTTCGAAGAGAGCACCTAATGCTATTTTTTAATAAATTCTTTTCTTGCGTGAATCGTTTTAAAGATTTTTCTATTTCTGAAGGAAGGAAATTGTACTAGAGTATTCAGATAGGTAAATATGGAGAGTGTAGATTTGTTATAGTTCATTGTTGTAAGTGAAGAATTGCTTGTTGTATAATACTGTTACGTATATATAGATCCGAGTTCAAGGATTTTTGCAAAAACAATCACAAAGAAAATAAACAGTTCTTTAAGAGCGATGTGAATTTATTATTGAAAATCCAATCCTTGAAATACAGGATTCAGCAGCAATATTCACAGGGTAGTTATCTAAAGGTCTTCACACCTTCAACAGCAATCAAACACAATCACCAGTGTTTAAAAATACACGTACGTAAAGATTATTCACAAGCACAGCCGAGCTAATCGCTAGTCAAAATAATCCTCACTACTCGCAGGCTTAATCAAGACTCATCGCCGTACCGGCGAACATCGTTTCATAGGCGCGACAGAAACTTCCAGAATTATAACCACTCGTGTCATTGAACGTGACACTAGTGGAGAGATCTACTACTTTCTAGAAGATTCCAGAGGGTTCCAAATTCGCCAACATGGTCGCCAAGGACGCCAAAATGGTTGCCAAAAGTCGCTAAATTGGCCGTCAACTTGGTCTCCAAAAATGATGCCAACTTGGCTCTACCGCCAAGATTTCGCCAAGTTCTCATTGAATCGCCATTATAACGTAAGGGGCGGCATTGCTTGTGAATAGTACAATTTTAACATGAAATAAATGTAACATAGAGTAATATAAATACATTAAACACTCAAATAAAAATTATTTACACTATTTACACAAAATTCGTAACAATACAGTAAAAAAAAGATTTAACACCAAACTGAGACCGAAATATTTTTTCATGTTCAAAGAATTTCGTGTTAAAGGATGTTGCAAAAAAAAACACACACACCATATATTCAATTAAAGTTTATGAGAAGTTTTATTTACATAGAAATGTATGTAGTATCCACCCGGTTGGTGCGACAGTGGCTATTAACTGGAACCACCAACATTCACTGTAACTGTGTTTCCGGCAGACATGTTAAAACTGAGCGCAAAACGATGTGGAGGGGGAATGGAGGCGTTTCGTGGGTAGTTCACTGGTTGTGATGTCAAGGGCAGCCACCTCCTCCTTTTCATTCATTCTATATTAATATTTGTGTTGTGCCATCTTTTTTGTAACTTATTAAATGTTTAAAAGTACGAAGTGCTTCTGCGTCTTCTTCATTTCCAACCCGAGGTGACGTGAGAACCCTCACCTCACATGTACATATGTATGTATTTAATAAAAGTTGATGAAACAAAAACCTTCATAAGAACTTAATCCGTTCAAACATTCCCGCAATTTGCTATCTTTTTTTGAATTATTATTGATAATGTACAGTTGACAATACGAGAATATTTACAAATTTTCGTTTTCGTCTTTTGTTTTTGATCATCAGCCTTAAGAAGTTCTATCTTCATTCTCAGCGAAATAGCAATTTTCTTTCTCTCCTGAGCTCTTTGCCAGTAAAAAAAATTATTCTGAAATATTTTTTAAAAATTAAAAATTGAATCAAACACACTGATTTTTACTCACACTGCCGTGTACTCGTCACCGCATTCCAAAGCCAACTGATAAGAGATGATAATTTTTTTGTGTGGCGTTCGAAGGAGGTGGAGATTGAAAGAAGCTTAGATAAATGAAACTAGCTCGTGTCACAGGCTATTCCGAGGATATTTCAAAGCCACATTAGCCTTCTTTCCATGAAATATTTGAAACCACCTCTTTCATTTCATACCCATCTTAACCCTCTAGCTAAAACATCTATTTTTTTGCAGCTCTTAGAAACATCCGTCTGACAGACGGGTACGCAATTTATTTTGGAATTTTATTACCCGAAGGACTTTTTTAAATGTCCTTATCGCTCATGAAATTGAGTAGCATTTTTAATATTTAAGTCTTTATGAGGCACACTATATTAATGTATTTTTTACCACAAGTATTGTGACTAGTATTTTTATAAAAACTGATTATTTTATAAAAACTGATAATTCTTCTGTGCGTGTGTATGTGACTGAACTCCTCCTAAGCAGCTGGACCAATTTTGATGAAATTTTTTGTGTGGATTCGAGAATGGTTTAGATTCACAATTCTGTCCGATACAGCAATTAGTTAAAAAGATATTAATTAGAAACCTTAAAACGCTGAATTGTTTTACCCCTGTGTGTTGTTCATTTCGCTAATGCGCGGCAAGAAAAAAAAAACAGTTAAGAGGGGAAAATATTTTGTTTTTTGCACGTTTATGTTGCGTGTCCGAGGGTTGGCAAACCATCGCATTTGTTTGTTTATACCCCTCAAGGATTAACCAAAAATACTGTGCATTAATTGGCATCACGATAAATTTATTTATTGTGCATTGAAAAAATATACCTGTTATGAAAATATATAGCTCGAGTTTTATCTTTTTTATCATTTAATTGAAGCAAGTTTAAGTTTCTATTCAGAATAGCTTCTACTATATTCAACTTAGTTCATAGTATACACTTACACGCAATCGGTAGGTCGAATTTTGGTAATTGTGCATGTGATATAACGTCACAGGTATTGTAATAATTTTTTTATAAAAATTTTCATCAAAACGGGGTACCAAGTATATCAAATTTCATCAATTTATTCAAAAAAGTTTGAAAATTTCGAATTTCAGACGTGTGTACAGGACAACGTCTGTCGGGTAGCTAGTTATTTATATATATTCTGTAAAAATAATTAAAAATAATAATAACAAAAACGAAAAAACTATTAGAATATCGGTATGATAGACGGTAATTGATAAAAAAAATCGCACATATCGTGAGTTGAAAAAATTCGCCATGTACCACCACGTGTCCCTCTCACTGGGTCCCCTCAGGAGGCTCACCTTCTTTAGGTGAGTGCGAGTTTCACACGCTCCCGAGGTGCCCTAGTGATCTTTCCTTTTCCCAAGGGGTTTACTATCTTTGGTAAACACGGGTTCCACGAAACTTTTACGAACGAAAACTTTTTATACTGTGAGATTTTACTGTTTTAATCCGAATATGTTTTTATAAAACTTGACGAATTTTATACTTTGAATATTTAAAACGTTGTTTGGCGCAGCTTGGCCAAAACTGGCTCTTGCGCCATAAAATCCTACACTCACTCACTCACCCTCTCACTGGGTAGAGTCTAACTGAAGATGTCAAGGGAGCCCACCCCGAAAATCACACAGCAGCGTTATCTACAGGCATCAAAGCAAATCATTCCCGTCTGAGAGACGGATGTTCCTTTCAGTGAGTGAATGAGTGAATATTAACCTCACACTGTTAAGCTAGCTACACGAGGGCTTTTTGGCGACGGACCACGTAATTTTGAGCCATGGTCAAGTGACGTGGACGACACCTGAGCTAGCACCCCCCTCTCCTAACTACCACACCACATCAACGGGCATGTTCCTTTCAGATGGGTTAAATCTCGCCGGCGCGGCTGGTGTTTTCTCTATTTTGCTTATTTCCAGAAGGGAAATCTTTTCGTGTTAAGTGAAAAAAATGCATGGAAACACAGTAATTTGTCGGGATCGCTGAACTATTTCATTTTAACTTATATTTCGCCTTAAGCGTTTTCGCGTTAAACGTATTTCACTGTAATATGATATCGGTGATAAATTTGTCATTGTTTTCTTACACATATTTCAGGCTGATTTCTTTGTATTTTTTCTCGCCAAACATTGGCACGAAATTTGGCATTAACCATTATATAGTTAAGTAGCCCTTACCCTCCCGCTTGGCTGGTTTTTTCATTATATTTATTGCAAGACTATGCAGTGGTGGCAGAAAGTCTTGAACGCACTCGATTTTTTTGTCTAGTTTTTGTGTTTGACTTAATTTTTCGTTATGAAGAATCATACTATCTTAATTATTCTCATTGGTTCTGATGCAGTTTTTAATTCTGATTTAAAATATCTTTCTAGAATTTATGTTAAGTGAATAATTTGATCGATATTTAGAAAAAAAGACAAGCGCTGGGCCTATGTAATAATAAGTTATTGTTTTTTTTTAATCAAAGCTCCATTATTGCACAATCAGGCTGTAAATTTTATTTACTTAGAACTCTAAATAAAATTAAATTTCTTTTCCAAAAAAAAAATATTTAAGTTATTCTAAATGTATGAATTCTTATAACTAAATGCAATTCTTTTTTATGTGCTTGAATTGATCATGTTTTTAAAATAGATTAAATTATTAAAAATGTTTTTCTTCCTACTATTAGTTCACACACTCTTCCTATATATATATAAACTGCCGTTTTTTAAAAAATGCAACACCATCAACGAATCATCAGAATTAAATGAAATTTAATGCACAACTGACTTGTATTAGTACAAATAAACGACAAAATTTTCAAAGCAAAAATCTATATTAAGTGTCCGAAATCAGTATTTAGTGCAGCCATCACGCGCTGCAATAAGTGCTGCTATACGACGTGGCATGGAGTCAAACAGATTTTGAATGTCTGCTTGTGGAAGAGAATTCCATATTGCTTATAGGCGCAGCAAAGTTTCGTCTTTTGAAGCTGCAGGACGCGGGTCACGAGCGAGACACCGACCAACCAAACCCCACACGTGATCAATAGGCGACATATCCGGCGAATAAGCAAGTCAGGGAAGAAGTTGCATGTGTTGGTCTGAACAGAAGTCTCGAACAGTCTTTGGAACATGTGGGCGGGTATTATCCTGCTTAAAGATAGCTCCAGGAATGCCTTAAAGGAAAGCAACGACTTCGGGCTGTAGCACTTCACGGACGTATCTGTTGCTATTGAGATTACCCTCAATTCGTAGCAAATTGGATCGCCCATGATACGAAATCGCACCCCAAATCATAACTTCCGGTGTTAGGCCACTATGACGTTCGATAACGCACTCTGGACGGCAGCGTTCACCGGCATAGCGTCTAACACGAATGCGGCCATCATGGTCCCCAAATTAAAGCGTGATTCATCCGAAAAGACAACTTGGTGCCAATCAACTTGACAGGCTCTCTGCTCATGAGCCCATTGCAGACGAAGTCATTGATGGTTTGCCGTGAGGGGGATCCTGTATAAAGGCACCCTTGTACGCAATCCACGATGCAGCAGACGTCGACGAATTGACGAAGTCGACATTACTGCACCTGTAGCAGTAGACAAACGTGCTGCCAACTGCCTGGAGAAAGCTGTACGGTCATTCACTGCCATTCGGAGCGGGTGTCGATCGTCGCGCGCTGACGTCACCTTCCATCGTCCACTGTCAGTTTTTCGAGTTGTTCAGTGCTCGTGGGTCCACTGCTTCCAAACTCAAATCACTGTGGAATAGTTCCGCTGCACACGAGCTCCTATTGCATGATAGGAAAATCCTCCTTCTCGAAGGCCTATAATCCATCCCCGTTCAAACTTCGTAAGCTGTTGGAATTTCCCTTATTTCGTCGTGGAGACATACTTATGTCTCACTAAGTGTTCGCCACTAACAAATAATAATTAACTATTTCAACGTCCCGCTACAGCCCTCTATTTATATGCTTTCAGCATCAGTTCAGAGGGCGCTGCGCACGCCACGCATGCGCTCTGCTTTGAAACTTCATTATTTTACGTAACATCCTATAATTGATATTTGCTGCAAAGTTTATGTAATTCTGATGATTCCTTCATGGTGTTGCATTTTTTACAAACAGCAGTGTATTTATATATCTTGTTCAGATTTTTTCAATCATTAATAAAATACGTTTTGTTCCTCCATTCAAATTCAAATACATTTTTTAAACTTGTAGTGGATGACACTTGATATTAATGCTGTTTTTTTTTCAAATATTGATTTATTAATTTTTTAATTAATGAATAAACAGTAAAAAACAAAAGTAATAGTCCAACACCATATATAAAAAGGAAAATCACTTGTTGTGTCCCTGTAGCACAATGGACTTCTATTCCAAATGTCGTGGGTTCAAATCCCACTCGGGATGGTCGAATTTCTGAGAATGTGATTTCCTTTTACCATACTATTTTATTGGAATAATTAAATTTAATTAATGAATAAGTAGTAACAAACAAAAATAATAGTCCAACACCATATATAGAAAGAAAAATGGAAAATTGCAAGTAAAATCACTTTCTATTTTGCTCTTAATTGCATAATTCAGTCATATGTATATACATATTTATAATAATTGTAATTATTTAATAAAATTTTTCTTTGTTGACCTAAGTAGGAATTTACTTTAAAATTTTTTGTAGTACTTGTTAAGATTATATTAGAGCATTTTTATATTAGTAGAGTTGGTTATTAATTTTGTACTCGACATTAGGATACAGAGAAAATAATTAACCAAAGGAACAATTAATACTATTTTCTTCCTCACTAGAGCCGCAGTAGTTGGAAAGTCACGCTCGAAAACGTGTAAGCAAGCTTGTGAAGCAGCAAGCTACCTAATTTACTTGATGTTTAAGGCTGTTTTCGGTAAATGTTAAAGAATAGGACCCGAATTCGGAACATTTTTTCAGATATAAAAGAAATGAAAAATTAATATGATATTCTGGTTTCTTTATCCTTTAGAGAGCAGCCTTCTTTATCATACTTCCCATTTTTAACAGAGTTGATTCATTTTTTTGTGGCATAAATTGTCTTTCGCATTTTTTATCCTATACCGTAATGTTACATGGGCTTTGCCTTCATGTATTAAGACAAAAAAGAAAGTATTGACGGAATATTTTGAAATTTTTAAAAACTCTACATTGTTAAAAGAGGTACGAGTTTTAATGTTGCAAACTTCCATGAAAAATGGGTCATTTTTCTGTCTGAAAATGTGCTTCGCGTTTAGTTAGAGCTCTCGTACTTGTACCGAAGACAGCCGTAAGGAAGTGCTAAGCAACTGATAGAGTGATTTAAAAATACACTTTGTTTTTTAAAGTATCAATCACCTTCCCAAGTTTCAGTGACGCTTGGTGATGAACACTCAAGAGCTCTGTCTCTCTACTTGGAAATTGAAAAAAACTTTTAAGGAAATATAAAATGTAGAAATTTCTTTTACAAATGCAAGACGCAAAAAAGGGTTAAAATTGAGGTTTTAGAGCTAATCATTGAAAATATTTGGAGGAATCTTTCTTTAACACCATAAAGTTAGCTTGTGACGGGGCTTTATCGCGTTTTTCCGATTAATCCTCTTGGGGAATCTTTGGGGCCAGCATTGAGTTAATTCATAGCCAAGCTCTCGAGAAGAAATCGCGATATTCAGATTAGTTAGTAGATATATAATGAAGGTTTTGTAATCGCGAGGAAGAAGGAAGAAGAAAGCTGAGATGCTGAACGCTGTGAGCTGATTGTAAGACATGAAACTTAGAAGCTTAATTATAGAAAGGGCTTTAGCGTGTTAAAGAAACTAAGGAAGCTAAAGATTCATAGAATATCTTTGCTTGAAGATAAGTTATTAGGATTCCAGGCGCCTATTTACTTAGAATTAAGGAATACGTTATATCACTCCTGATTACTTTCCTATAGTAAGACTTGTGTTTTTATATTTAGACAATAATAAATTGGATTTATTATGGCGAACTTGGGGGATCAATCATTTCCTCCCACAAGTCTAGGCCACGTAGATGAAGAGATGGTACCCCCAGGCAAGGGGGGTATCACAAGCTATTGTTAAACTTTACATCAATTAAAGCAGCGTTTCTCAAACTGTGTTGCGCGAGCATATTGAAAAGTCGAAAACAAAAGGTTATTTAAAAAATTATTAATTTACTGAAAGTAAACATACAAAATACTTTCTGATATAATAAAATATAAAATACACATTTACACTGATATAATACACTTATAAATGTATCATTACTGTACAATGTATATTTTATTACTAATTTAACAATGCTAAGTTAAGAACAAGTTGTTTTTTTTATAATTATCAGTGACCCCATGGGCTTGTATTAACACTTATCTTGATAATTTGTACGGTTTATAATTGATTCCTTAGCTGCCAATTAAAAGTTACGCGATTCGCTCCCCAGTACTCCAATTTACCCCGTAGACGATCGAATTTTGATGTTTTTTTGAGAGGAGAAAAGAAATAAATAAGCAAATCCTCTGAAATAAATAAATTCTTCGCAAACATTATCAAGGTTCTTTTATAGCATTCGAAAACTGTCGGAATAATTTTATGGATAGCATTGCACAGAAAAGATCATACTTTGGAAAGACGTATATATACGCCCAGAAAATTAATGCTTTGGCTGAGCGAGACGTTTTTATACGCCAGTGGCACATAAGGAGTTAAAGTCGAATACATTGTAGCTTTAGTGTCAAAGTATAGTATTATTGAATTCAATACATTGTTATTGTGTGGAGGGGGCGCGATGAAAAAGATGATTGAATAGTGGGTCACGTATATTGAAAGTTTGAGAAGCACTGAATTAAAGTGTTCCATGTCTACGGAATTAGCGAAAATTTATTTTAGTGACCGCAATAGAGGACGCATCATGATCGTGAACTCTTGACCGGTGTTGCTTCTATTCAATCATGAGTTCGCGCGCGCGCGCGCGCGAATCCTGATACTACTTAACATCCACTTAGAGGATTTGATGCATGTTAAATCCGCCAAGGTTCAAAGTTCCCACGTTGTTTTGGTGTAAAAGTTTGGAAGGTGGAACGCCAGTTCAAGCACAGTGGCGCATCGCCCAATGGTCTAGGAGGTGCCGTTCACCGGGGCCCTCAAGCTCAAGGGAGTCTTTGGACCCTGACCACCAAGCAAACCATAATTTATACCACTTTTAACCATAATTATCCCACTTTTAAGATATGAATATAAAATGTTGCAACTCAACTATAATCATGGCAACTCAGTTGAAAGTAAGTTCGAAGTTGTAGAGAATTCCCCTAAATTCTTTCCTTTGTTTGTATGGTGTTGTGAACTTTACTCTCTTATTGGAAAGTTTATATTATATTTTCAATTTTTTTATATTTTTTATAAACTGTTATTTGAAAATGAACTTCAAGTTTTATGAAAACTCTTACCATAATTATTATCACACCTTAAAACAACTCTTCACAGCTGTTCTGAAAGAGGCCTGTCGTGGTGTCAAATCGAACCTAGGTGATCACTAAAGCTCTCTATTCTCTACACAAAAAAAAGTCTCTACACATGCTCTAAATCAGGGGTAGGCAGACATTTCCAGGGTAAGGACTACTAATTTTTTCAAGGTGTTACGGTCCACTTAGATGTAGTAGGTGTACTGTAGGTGTAGTAAGCTAAAGGAAAGTATACAAGGCAGTCGAACCTCCATTTTACAAATTTCTCTATTTAGCGAACTTTTTCTTGGAACCAAGAAAATTTAACGATTTTCGTCGTAAAATAACCTCCAAATCGCGAGAAGTGCATTTTCTATTCAACGAAATTTTCTCTTATAATTCGATTTTTTTCCTCCGTATTTTTTAAAATACCTTTGTTCGAGCATGCGCAGTGGGCGCCGCGCGGTGGTGAATAAGTGTATTAAGAGAAACGCGAATTAAGTTTTTCAGAGTGTGTGTGGGAGATCAGACGAGCGAGAGCGCAGAAACGGTGCCCATCGTAAGTGTTCCGACATACTCCCTGAGTAACCGAGTTTGGAAATAAAAGAGTTGTATCAACATCCTCGTCTGGTTTCCTGAGACAAAAACACATAGGGACCACTTCCATAACATGGTCCGTCGAGCCGGAGAAGTGAGCTATTCAAGGTGACGTGAGTAGTGGTCTTTTTTGTGTTTTATTATTATAAATTGAGGACTAAATTAATTTTAGAGAAAAATGTTTAAGAACTGCCGTAAGGAAGATCTTCGGATCGTAGCTCTTGAACTTGGTGAGACTGTTGCTGAAAAAGTAACTATCGTTGAGTTAACTGAAATTATTAAAGAAAATAAATATTTTAAAGAGGATGTTGAATTTGTTAAAGAATTAATTCAATATACGATCGAGGACCGTAAGAGAGCAGAGGAGGACCGTAAGAGAGCAGAGGAAGACCGTAAGCGAATGCAAATAGAGGAAGACCGTAAAAAAGAAGCCGAAAATAGGTTACGAGAAAAAGAGCTTGAGCTTGAACTAGCACGTTTAAATGTTAATTCAGATAACGAGAGAACAGGTGAGGGTTGTAACACGCTGGATGCGTTGGTGAAAAGTGTTCGAATCCTAACGGTGAAGGTGCCTAATAGACCTGAAGGTTGGGCATTCTTTTTCGCTTCGTTAGAAAGAGCCTTTGTATCAAAAAATGTGCCCGAGAAATTCAAGTCGGAGATTTTATTAAATTTGTTGGGAGAAAAAGCTTCAAATGTGTTAACATATGTTAAAGATGACGAGCTTAACAATTATGAACAACTAAAATCAATAATACTAAGAGAATATGAGCCAAGTGCAAATCAATTCCTTGAACAATTTAAAAAAGCTACGCGTCATCCAAATGAAACATTTATTCAATATACTTCTCGCTTAATTACAAATTGGCAGTATTACTTAAAATTAAGAAAGGTCTCTGATTTTGACAACTTAAACGATCTTATTGTGTCCGACAAAATTTTCAGTTCGCTTGAAAAAGAGGTAGCGTCACACATTTCCGTTCGAGCAGGAAATGATTGGTTTCGCCCACTAGAGCTTGCCAAAGAGATAGACTTGTATAATACTTCTCGGGGAAAGAGCTTAAAAACTTTGCCGAATGTTCTTACTAGAAATAATCCAGTGAAAAACGCGTCAAGGGTATTTTTGAGTGAAATTAAAGATTCTAAATGTATTTGTTGCGCTGAATCGCATCCATTATATAAGTGTGCAGTGTATTTAAAACTTCCCATAAATAAGAGAATTGATCTGATTAAAACTAATAACCTTTGCTTTAATTGCCTTTCTACATCTCATAGAGCGAAAGACTGTAAATCGAGATTTGTTTGCTCTGAGTGTCAAAAGAGACATCATAAAACGATACATTATACAGAGCGCCAGCCAAACCAGGAAGTAAGGAACTCCACCTTTGAACCTCTTAACACTTCAGCGCCAGTCTTCGAGTCTCGAGTAGAAAATCATAACTTATTAACCGCAACGAGTATAAACAGAAAAAAATGTGTTTTGCTAAGCTCAGCAATTTGTTATATAAAATGTGAAAATGGTTTATTCCCAGTCAAAGCAATTTTAGATAGCGGATCTACCTCGAACTTTTTAATGAGCAACTTATGCGATTTAATTGGATTGAAAAATACAAGACTAAGGTTTCGGTTTCGGGACTAAACAAAACAGTAATTCCAATAGACTCGCGTGTTTCAGTATCTATTAGCAATAAAGAAGGGAGTTACATTAAAACATTAGACTTTTTTTTTGGTACCTACAATAACGGAAGATCTTGTTCCAACAACGAAAATCGATTTTAATCTGAATAATATTCCCAATCTTAAATTAGCTGACAAAAATTTCAATATTCCAGAGCGCGTGCAAATGCTATTAGGTGCAGAAGTATTTTATGAATTAATGTTACCCGGACAGTTCAAGACGGAGGGTTCAAATGTTATTTTTCAAAACACTGTTTTCGGATTTATCGTTTCCGGATCTACTTCTTCAGACGCGAAGGGAAAAGAACATTGTGGGTTTATTCAGGCTGCGGATAATCTAGAGCATTCAATTAAGAAGTTTTGGGAAATCGAAAATGTAGAAATAGATTCTGTTAAAACCAGTGAATTAGATATTTGCGAAAACCATTTTAAAAGCACTCATTCGAGAGATGACCAGGGGAGATATACGGTGGCGATGCCATTAAAAGAAGATCCTTCATGTCTTGGTGAATCCAGACAAACCGCGATTCAGAGATTAAACTCTTTGTGGAAACGACTGAGTAGAGATAAAGAATATTTGTCCCTGTATGAGAAATTTTTACAGGAATATGAGGATTTGGGCCACATGAGGGAAATCAAGGCGGATGGATCTGAAGTTTCATTTTACATGCCACACCATGGTGTTTATCGCCCCGAAAAGTCTACAACTAAAATGAGAACTGTCTTTAATGCATCAAGTCCTTCAACGAGTGGGAAATCTCTAAATTCAATTCAATTTAATGGCGGACTGGTCCAAGAAGACCTCTTTTCCATTATGGTTCGCTTCCGAAAGCACAAGTATGCCTTTACTACGGATATAGAGAAAATGTTTCGCATGATAAACATACATCCGGAGCAAACGTGTTTGCAAAGAATTCTGTGGAAGAAGGGCATAGGAGAGCCAATAAAAACGTACGAGTTAACTACAGTAACCTACGGCACAGTTAGCGCACCTTATCTAGCCACGAGAACTTTGAAACAGTTAGCGATGGATGAAGCTAATAATTTTCCTTTAGCAGCTCCTGTGGTGCTGAGTGACTGCTACATGGATGACATACTATCGGGATCTGAGAGTATAGAAGAGGTAATCGAATTGCAGCATCAATTAATAGAAATGTTCAAGACCGCAGGGATGCATCTTCATAAGTGGTGTGGAAATTTACCCGAGATAACTTCCAATCTACAAGAGTATGCTTTTTGGAGTATGAGGAGACTAAAGCGCTAGGAATCATTTGGAATCCTAAGTTAGACTGTTTTCTTTTCAGAATAGAGCAACAAAGGCCAACTTCATTCACCAAAAGAATGGTTTTGTCTACTATTGCAAGAATCTTTGACCCTTTGGGTCTCCTCGGACCGATCATAACTTGGGCAAAGATATTCATGCAAAGATTGTGGTTGCTGGAATTGGGATGGAGTGATGAACTTCCCTTTAAAGAACAAAAGGAGTGGCGTCGATTTATCGACTCTTTGAAAGCCGTGAATAACATCTCTATTGACAGATGTATTGTGATTCATACAGCGGAGAGCATTGAGTTACATGCATTTAGCGACGCATCGGAAAAGGCGTATGGTTCATCCATTTATCTCAAGTCTATATCTGCGCTTGGAGAAGTCAAAGTGTGTCTCGTAACGAGTAAAAGCCGAGTGTCGCCTCTGAAGCAGATTTCCATTCCAAGACTTGAACTGTGTGGGGCAGTTCTTGCCGCTAAATTGATGAAGAAGGTGAAGGAGGCATTGAATCTTCAGATTACAGCTGTGCATTTTTGGTCGGATTCAACTATTGTGATTTCATGGATACATCGAGAATCAAGAGAATTGAAGACGTTCGTGGCTAATCGAGTGTCTAAGATTCATCAACTTAGTTCCCGTGACCAGTGGCATCACATTGCATCAGAACAGAATCCTGCAGATGTGTTATCTAGAGGACTACTTCCTGAGGAGCTTCGTGACGACTCTCTATGGTGGCATGGTCCTGAGCTTCTACAGAGTACTTATTCAACTACTGTCATTGCAGAACCAACCCAGAGAGATGACTTTGACTGCGAACTAAGGGTGTCTGAGAGAACTCTGGAGACTTCATTGCTGAATTCCAAGAACTTTGACTTTTTCAACCATCTTATGGACCTTTCTAATAATTATTTTAAAATAATACATATTGTTTCTTATATTTATAGATTTATTGAAAATTGCAAATCCAAGGTGAAAAAGAGGGGACCTTTAACTACAAGTGAGGTAAATGATGCAGAAACCTGGCTTATTAAACAGGACCAGAGTGGCATTAACTTAAGTGACCCGTCAGGTAATCTTAAATCTTTGAATATATTCCAGGATGATAAAGGAATCCTGAGAGTTGGTGGAAGGCTGGAAAAAGCTTCCATACCCTACAGCCAAAAGCATCCAGCTATACTGGCTAAAAATTCTAAATTAAGTAAAATATATTTCATAACTTTGCATAAGAAATTATTTCACGTTGGTCCACAAGGGCTGCTGAATGCAGTAAGATTGAGATTTTGGGCTTTAGGAGGTAGAAACCTAGCTAGGAAAACGGTTCATACTTGTGTGGTGTGTTTCAAGTGTAAACCAATTCCCTCTTCTCAAATAATGGGCAATCTTCCATATGAAAGAGTAAACATGGCCCCTCCATTCAGTATAACTGGACTAGATTTGGGAGGTCCATATTTTGTAACTTACAAACACCAGAGAAAGGGCGTTTTGAATAAAATTTATGTTTGTGTTTGTATTTGCTTTGTGACTCGTGCCATCCACCTAGAAATTCTTTCCGATTTGACTTCGGATGCAATAATTGCGACCCTTAAGAGATTCATGTCTAGGCGAGGAAAATGTTCCAAAATTTTTACGGATAATGCAACAAATTTTGTTGGTGCGAATTCTCAACTAAAGGTATTTTATAAGACCCTTAACTTTCCAGATCAAAATCTGGCGGCATATTTCACTGAGGAAGGTATTGAATGGAATTTTATTCCACCAAGGGCCCCACATATGGGAGGTCTTTGGGAGGCGGGCATAAAGTCAGTGAAATATCACCTCAAGCGAGCACTGGGAAGATCCCGACTCACCTACGAGGAGTTTGAAACAGTAATTATCCAGGTAGAAGGAATTTTAAATTCCAGACCCCTTACACCAATATCCAATGATTTTGATAACTTTGAAGTATTAACGCCTGCGCATTTCTTGATTGGTAGATCAATTAATTCTATTCTTGAGCCCCTAGCAATTAATATTAGTGACAATAGATTAAGCCGTTGGCAGAGAACAACAAAGGTAATTCAGGTAGTTTGGAAAAAATGGAGTACCGATTATCTGAATACTCTCCAACAGAGAGGAAAGTGGATGATCGAGAAGGACAATGTAATGTGTGGTACAATGGTAATTGTAAAGGAGGATTTTACACCAGTTTGCAACTGGCTTTTAGGGCGCGTCGTTGAGGTCTATCATGGTTCTGATGGTAAAGTGAGAACAGTCAGGATTAAAACAAAGAACGGAGAATTTAGGAGGCCCATAACTAAGATCTGTATTCTACCTATAGATGTAAATAATTAAGGTTAATTTCCATTTAAGAAATTATGTGTTTATCTTTAAATTGTGCTATTGTAATTTTAACTTCTTTTTTTTTTTTACTGAAAATTTATAGTACCTTTTTATATATATAATAATTTTGAAAACAATTGTGTAATTTTTGTGAAACTTGTTGTGAATTGTGAAACTGTATTGCTATTGTTGAATATTAATATTGCAAGGCCGGGGGGTATGTTCGAGCATGCGCAGTGGGCGCCGCGCGGTGGTGAATAAGTGTATTAAGAGAAACGCGAATTAAGTTTTTCAGAGTGTGTGTGGGAGATCAGACGAGCGAGAGCGCAGAAACGGTGCCCATTGTAAGTGTTCCGACATACTCCCTGAGTAACCGAGTTTGGAAATAAAAGAGTTGTATCAACATCCTCGTCTGGTTTCCTGAGACAAAAACACATAGGGACCACTTCCATAACAACCTTATTTACTCGAATCTAAGCCGCATCCCCCCCCCAATGTTAATGCAACTGAAAATCGGGTGCGAAGGGGAAAAAATTGTTGAATGGGGTATTTAGAGTAATTACAGCTTCATGCATGTATTTAAAAGTTTATAATACTGATAAAATAACTGATTATATTCATTCTTCTTATTAGTCTTCCTTTTAAATTAATTTTAATTTCGTAAAATTGGATATCGATAAACCATTTTAGCCTATTTTTCAATTTTCACAAAATCTTGTTGATAATTTAGGGCACTACTTAGAATCGATGGCGGATTACATTCGAATAAATACGGTTTTTCTAGACCCCTTCGTACGAGGGAATGATCATTAGGTCTTAGTGAAAGCGATCACCTTAAAATGTCTTGGTGGTCCACCGTCGATCACGATCGACTTAATGCTCATCCCGGATCTAGATAATACTCGTAGCATCAAGATAATAGCTTTGCTTTCCTATGTCTGTCTTTGCTTTCCTGTTCTTCAAATATGCGCATTTTACTACACAAACTCCTCAAAATAGTATGAAATGATTTGAAGTATATAACACATAGGCCCAGTGGCCGAGTGGTAGCGTATCGCACTTCCACATCACAGGTCCGGGTTCTATTCCCGAACTGAGCATGGTTGACTCAGCCTTTCATCCCTACTGCAGTGGGTCGATAAATGAGTACCAAGCTTGGAACTAAAACACTGAGGGTCTCGCTTCAGACACACCACTTGATCGGAACGTCTGCTCATGCACCTCAGCGCCCAATGGACACGTATACTGTGATGGGCACAGTAGGCCCTGGTCCTCATAGGCTGTTGCGGCCCTGAATTTGAGTTTTTACGTAACACATATTTGAGGCAATTGAAATGTACCCCAAGTGTCTCAGGAAAAAAAGCTGAAGGGGGTGGGAACTTCGATAAACTCTTATTCCTAAAAGAAATCCTCAAAAAAAAAAAAGCTTCCTCATCCTAGACTTCCGTTCATAAATTTTAAGCTAAAATTTAACATTGGTTGGGAGTATTGCATAATTGACCATATAGTCAGTGATGCCTTAAAATTTCTTGAGGCCTCCATGCAAAAGTAAACCCCAACTGCGACTCTTTTAAATAGAGAGTATATAGCATATGTTGTTTGTACAAATAGTAAACCATGACAAGTAAATGTGTGACGCATAATCCCACAAACTTCGGTACAAATTGACTCGACCAACTGCCGACAGATATACTAAGGGATGGTGTATGGTGGTAGGCCTCAGGGACGTACATCCTATGACTTCTTGAGGCTCTGGATCCCTACGCAAAAGTAGGCAATAGGCCCTTACACTAATATAGGCTCTGGGCTCTTACACAAATGTAGGTTCCCCCCCCCCCTATGACCCTTAAAAGTAGACATACGTTGTCAAATACTCGTACAAACAATAACCCGAAACAAATGTGCAGGACTTACTATCGCATAAACCGGCTCGGCCGACTGCCGCTGTTTGAATGAGTAATGATGGCGTATGGTGTGGTTGGCCTAGGCCTATACATGGACAACGGTCTTCATATGTAGCCAAACATATTGTCCGAAATTCCCAGTTCTTCGGAGAATACAACCTGTAAAAACACTTGAACATTGAAATTATTCGAATTTGTGATCTTATTAAGGTTGAGTTGAGAAAGAGACGAGGCTCCCATTGTGGCCGAGGCCTGGGCCCAGTTGGCTCATACCTAAGGTGCCTGACTAGTGCAAAAACGTCAATTTTAATGAAAATGACGAATTTTTTTACTTTAAATTTTATATTGTTGAATTTTCTGCTTTCTAAAAATAGCTTATTTTTGTTTGTACTTCAATTATTTACGAAGTTATAACAGTTTTTATGTCAAGAGAGAGCATCAAAAATGAACCGGAAGTTAGATATCGAAACCGGAAGTGTTTGCATTTTAATACTTTTTTTACACTTTTTTGGTGTTTATCGAATTTATTTAAAAAATATTAACTTAGGTAAGGGAATGACGGGACATGATAATATTTTTTAAAAAATATTTTATTAGTTTTAAGTGACATTTGGCAAATAAATTCGTAAAGTTTTTGTCATTTTTCGATTTTCTTATGCCCTTGCTTCTCGATATTTTGTTTCGTATTTAACTTTTTTATATATATTTGATAGAAAACTCTGTTCTTAAAGACAAAATATTAATTAATTATGCCTAAAGCAAGATCTGGGAGGTCTAAGGAATTAGTTTTATCATTGGTGCTAGCAGTAATGTGAATGTTGACGCAGAGCTCATCCCAATAATACTCAGTCAGCTGGTGACAAAAAGTTGAAATCTATTCATAAATGTTTCGAAATTTACTCAGAAAGCCTTTTTCAGTAACATTTTATGGAGTATTTTACTTAAAGATACAATTATTAAACTTGACAAAGGAAGAACTTGACTTTTTCGCTTAAGTGCATTATTAACGTTAAATTCTTTTAATTTGTGATATACAGGTTTATTATTATTATATACATATATAATTAGAAATGCAAATACTTCCATTTCTAAGATCTTGTACATGAATTTGTAAAATTTGATCTGGAACGCTTTTTAACTTCTGTGGGACATCCCTTAGAATATAGAAAATTTTCGCGGGAAAAAGAAGCTGCATAGAAAACAAAATTACTAGGGATGAAAAAAAGTCAAAGTGTATTCATATGGAGGTTTTAAAAACTGTTCTTTATATGTTTTTCATTATAATTTTTTATAACCTTTGTGATAAGCAACATTTTTTAAAAGAAATTTTCGGAAATATTTACTGACAAAATAACACACATTAATGTATATATATATATATATATATATATATATATATATATATATATATATATATATATATATATATATATATATATATATATATATATATATATATTTATTTTGTATTACATATTTCTTAAGTTCTAAGATACTTAGAGGAAATATATAAATATATATATACCTGTTTTTCCATACAAAAAATATTATTTTTAACGTAATAAAGCTTTTCTAGTGTGCTTCTTATATCTCTAATTTTTATTTTAAAAAAGATTATGCATTTAGACGTTAAGAAAAGCTTTTTTTTTGGCTCTATAAAATGGGTAACAAAATTTTTAAAAAATAATTTGAAACAAAAATATAATACTGATATGGGCTTATAAAAGGTTTATTCTTTTGATATAGAGAGGTTTTAGGTTGTTTTAGCTGTATAATTTTTTAAGATTTAGATTTTAAATCTTTAAATGCGTTTTTCTCCGAAACAGATTTTTCCATGTTTTATCACATAGCAAACATGATACCTCAAAAAGTCCTTGAGATAATTGCCTGAAACTTAGCATCATTGTCTATTAATTATATTATGCATACTGTGCACTGGAGAATAAGAAAAAACAATATATTTACCTTTCTTTATGATTGTTTCTCTTTGTGATAAATGCAAAATTTTTGAAAAGTTTTCCTTTTGTGCACTTTTTGACCCCTAATTTTGGAATAAATTGATATTATTCAAAGATGATAGAGCAAAACATAGGTAAACGCTTTCTGAATAAAATTCAAAGTGCTTTTTTTTATCTTATGCATTAGAATTTATTTTACAGTGTTTGCCGCGATGTGCAAAAAATGTCTAATTTTAGCCTAAAATTGTTCATTTTCTTACAAAAATATGTTTAAAATATGTTGAAGTTTTCAGTTATAATTAAATAAAAAATGCATTTAAAAATGAACTTTCAGCATTATTTAAAAAAATGCTTCCGCAAGTAGTCAGGCACCTTAAGGTATCCGACTACTTGCGACGACTTTTTTCTTTAAAAAAATGGATATATGGAATTTGTGTGTGTGTGTGTGTATGTGTGGTTTTTAGATTTATTTAGTACATTTTAAGAAATAAAGGCTTAAATTAAGAATTGAAAAATAAATTATTGCTACTAAAATGCGAAAAAATGGGTAAAAATTGACAAAAAAATTACATAAACGGGACCCTTCCTGTACAAATAGTAAATGAACAAATTCTCAATTTTTCAATTTTGATGCATTGCTTTGCTATTCCTTTTTGAAATGACCTTTAGGATAAGAGATATTTTAATTTTTACGAAAACTAGAGCACTTTATCTTAGTTATTATATGAAATTGCTTTAAAAAACAGTGCTTATATTCACATAACTAACTGTAAATTTTGTAATAAAACAGTGATTGATAAATCTGAAGGTCAAAACACTTCTGCTTTTATACAAAACATACACAAAAAGTTTCATTTCAGTTAACTATTTTCAATACTTTTTGAGCAATCGCTGTCCCCGTTTGAGTTTTTTCCGAAAAAGACGCATTTCGAGTAAAACAGATTTTAAAGTTTGACATCTTATGTAAAGTTATGGCATCTACTTTTACTAAAACACTTGTAATTTTTTTTCTAGTGAATGAAAAGTAAAAAACTTGGTATTTTTATAAAGTTAATAAGACGGCCTATGAAATAATATAAAAAAAATTGTCAATTTTTTAAAAAAAAATCATGATTTTAGGACAGTCAGATACCTTAAGATGTTCCTAGTAGGCCTAGATCTACACACGGGCAATGGACATAGCATAATAATGCAGTTTTGAAACGGTTACCAGTTGGAGTATAGTTCGAAATTCTCAGCCTTTCAGAGAATATGTCTGGGCATAACACTTAATAATTAAATTTATTCATGATCTTATCATCATTTTAATACAATAAGATCATATATTTATTTATGATCTTATTGTGAACCCGAGTTGAGAACGAGACGAGGTTGAGGTTTGCGTGCTCAGTTCGCCAATTCCTTGAAACGTTCCTGCATCGGATCATCACTAAAAAAACTTCGGCTCCACGTGTCACTCAGAAACTGCATTTTCTGGTGTTTTTAACGAGGAATAATGTATTGGTCTAGCAAGTTGACAAATTTTGCAATGATAAACGAGCTTTTTCTCCCCTTTGCTAAAATGCTACCCTTACCAGTTTTCTCAGCAAATCATCAGGAATGTGTGGCGGGACTTCAAAAATCACAAAATTATAAGTTATGTAGATAATTCTCATAACAAAGTTTTTCTATTTCTCGCTGTAATCAAGTAAATTCGTGCATCTAAGAGAAGTCATGTTTATGCTTGTCGTGTTTAATCTACATCACGTTCGAGCCCGTTTCATAAAAAGAGGAATTTTTCTTTTTGTTACCTCAACAAAAAGCAAACAATTTAACTTAAAGGCGTAAAATAGTTTATTACAATTGCAGAATCCAGACAATTTTCTTGCACAAAACCATTTATAATAAATGCAAGAAATTTAACGTAACCTTTTTATGAATCGATTAAATCTTATTAATTTTTAGTTATTTTTCTTTTGGCATATACAGTCGAACCTCCATATAACGAACCTCTATATTGTGAATTTTTCTATATAGCAAACTTTTTCCTGGAACCAAGCGCATTTCACGATTATTTTTGTAAAATAACCTCCCAATAGCGAAGTTCATTTCCTATGTAACGAACTTCTTCTTTTGTGATTCAATTTTTGTTCCATTTCTAAAGGAATTTTAAGTGATTCTCTGTTTAACACATTTTATGGAGGTCATAAATCTTGAACTGGATTTATTGGATCCTAACTCGCCGAGAGCAATAGGGTCCAGAACGTTTCATCCAAGAAGTGCAACCTTTAACCCCGTTTCCCCAGTTCACTAGAAACATCTTCGATATCCTCTTTTACCCTCATTGGAGTTGTCCCGTCTCCCCGTGTCCAAATTATAAAATATTGTATGTTTAATATTACTTGTATGCTTTAAATTATAAAATGTCTTTAAAATTCATTAATTTTAGTATGAAATTATTTTCTTAATGTTGAAAATACAGTGAATTCTTCGACATTCTTTTTTCTTGTTTTGCTTGCAGTTTTTCTTTCTTTCATTCTTTTTTTAAGGGTAAGATATATAAAATAAACATATGTTAATTTAAAAAAAGGTTCAAATAATTACCTTTTTTTAATATATAGAGTTTATGAATTTAAAATTTGTTTTATGGGGTTTATAAAGTATATTAAAAGATGAACCTCTATATCACAAATTTTCCATACAACGAACTTTTTTCTGATATTTAGTGACTTCGTTATATAGAGGTCTAACTGTAATTTAAAAACAGAGCAAGGAATTTAATTTCAATTAACCCAAGATGTATATATTCTTAAATGTTTCTTTTTTTTTATGTGACTAAACTCTGCAACCTTTTTTTTCACCTTGAAATGCAACGGTAAAATAAATTCGGCATACGCTTAACATGTTTATAGCATTCGTAAAATAAACTGTTAACCAGGAAGAATTTTCTGCTTACAATTCTGTTCAAAATTATTTGAAAACTATTCTGACGTTAACCCTTCCTCCCACTTTTTCATTCCGTGCCAAACTGAAATGTTTAGAAATCACTTGAGAATCAATTCCGTTGAGAGTTCAATGAAATGCAAGTTGTTGGATAAAAAGAAAAATAGAAACTAAATAAAGCATATATAAAGTTTAAAGCAATAAAAACTTAGCTTTATTTCCGACATCATCTGTAACGCGAAAAACGAAGTGCCGTTTTTTCTTTTATCAGATGAAAAGATTAAGGGATTCTTTTCTAACAACTATATAAATACCACAGCAACAAAAAAAAAACTGTTAAGAACGCAGTTTTGAGTCGATTTTAGGGGGAAAGGAAAAGATTTCAAGAGGTTCAAACTTTTTGAACTTGAAATTTATCTTACTTTTATTCCTGTTACCAAAAATTAATTTCACAATCATTCATATAACAATAACTATATATATATATATATATATATATATAAAAGAAATATGTATTATTTATCAAAAACAAGAAATAATAGATAAAGAACATAACAAGAAATAGCATAATAAAAATATAAAAGCTGAACATGAAGAACAAAATTATAGAGAAATAAAAGAACTACAAAAAAGCAGAACCTAGCGAGTCAGAAAGCAATTTCGGACTTAGGACCGAATAAGTGGGGTTAAACTAGTTTAAAGGCGCCAACCTTCCCCCTTTGCAACTCGGTAGGAAAACTAAATAAAATAAAATAAACAAAACAACAGAGTATGGATAACTCAGAGAGCATGATAAAACCAATCACTACTATTATGTAACAAACTCTCCCAAAACTCTTAATGCAGAAAAAAAATCACAAAATTACAAAATAATTATGTAAGAAAAGTAGAAAAATGCTAAAACAATTACATAAGAAAAGTATCATTCAAAAATTAATTTAACAAAATTTCTTTACTCACAAAGCTTTTACGAAGAGAAACAAGCGTCTTGCCATTAATGAAAGTCAATTATTTACTAAGTTAAAAAAGTCAATTATTTACTAAGTTATATATATATATATATATATATATATAATCTCTGACAATAAAGTTTGGTGAATAATCCTGTAGCGTTAACGTTGATGAAATATTAACGAAAGTTACCGTACTGTCCTTCGAAATAGTCACCTTCCATAAATATGCACCGTCGAGATCTTTTACGTACTTTGCAACTTTTACTTTTTTTGTACACATGAGCTTGGGAGCCATTGCAAAAGAAACACTCAGAAATCAGCCTCAACAAAAGTGATAACGCAAGAACATTCATGTCTAATACATATTTTAGGGAAAATGGGGTAAAATTTCCTAGCGATAATGATATTTTACAGGCGAAGAAAGTGGGAAACTTGGGGAAATTCAAATTCAGAACTATATTTATATATATTTTTAGTTTCTGCATTTATCACTAACTATATCTGCATTTTCAAATTATTTTATAGTCCCTTAAGAATTAATACACTAGTATTGATTTCAAAAAACTCAATCTTCAGTGTGTGTACGTAATTCTAATAAATAATAAACTTAAAAATTAAACCGAAAATATTTTTGTAATTCTTTAATGAATTAAATGTTCGAATTTTTTGCCTGGCTAGTTACTCGCGACTCATAAAGTGATTCCTTTTAAAAAGATGCATTCGTGTTGAAGGCAAACACCTCAACTATTTAATTCATTTAAGTATTGTTACGAATTTTGTGTAGTTAATGTTTCATTTTATCTGAAATTAATGTAAATAATTTATATCTGGATGTTTAATACGTTAATATTACTTTCTATTGCCTTTATTTTGGGATAAAAATTATAATATTCGCAAACAACACCATCCCTTACAACACGATAGCGGTTTTAATTTGGCGAGTTGGTGACTTTGCAACCATATGGATGCTTCTGGAAATTACTGGAGAAATTTATAACACTGCGATCTATGACGCAAGCGGATTTTTCGAGAAAGCACTCGAAGGTAGCCACGCAGACTATAAATAACAATCACTCGCTGAAACTGAGTCAGTATTGCTTCGGCTATTGAAGAGGGAGAGAAATTGCTTGTGGAAAATCTTTAACATAAGAAACAATTACTTTTATATTTAAACTCTGATAGTTGTGTCTGATCAGGACAATGGAAAACAATTATTAAATTGGTATATTGTCATCGGTTCTTGACAAATGTGCAAAATTTCGAATTAATTTGACCTTTTAAAGTGGGTCAAAATCGATTTCAAAGATTTCGTTACGTACAGGTGAAGCTAATAAAAACATGTTAAAAAGCCATGAGTTATTATGAAATCTGAGAAAATTTTTGAAATCTTTTATTATAAGTAAAACACAACGGAAATTTTCAATTTTCTAAAAAAAAGATTCTACATGACAGCTTTATTAATACGGTAATAAGATCCGCAACGAAAAATTCGGTTCTCCAATTTATTACATTTTTAAAATACAATTCTTATGACACACACATTTATCACATTCCATAAAGGCCGGAATCTGAAAAATCCTTAGTTAGAAAATATATATATATATTTGATCCCTTAGAAAATAAATGTGACCAAACGTGCAAATTTTGTAAACCTATTAGTCCATAATAATTAAACGCTGAAGCCTCCTACTCTTTTACAAAGTGATCCTGGTACTCACTAAAAATATCTAAAGCATTCATTAACCAACACAAAGATATAACGAAATAGAACTTGAATCTCTCTCTCTCTCTCTAACTATAGCGTCCAGTATACAAATGGTTAAATTTATTTAACCCTTTATCTACCGACAGTACGTGTATGTACCACTCACTTTCAAATTACATTGAATAACCATTTTTACGAGTATCCTGATGATATTTAGCAGGAACATTCTTTTAATTCCACTCTTCCAGGGTACATGGCAGCACAGGTTCTAAGACGAGTATTTTGGCAGGGAAAGCAAACAGTTTTAAAACAGAAGTTGCGTTTTCAGCTAACATTTTGATTGGCTTGCGAGGATTTTCATTTTTGTTCTGAAAAAGTATTTAATGTCAAAAGGTAAGTGCCTTATTTTTTATATGTTATTTACTACCTTAGAAAACGATTTGGCTCTTTATTTTAAGTGAATGATGTATATAATTAATTTTAAAGTTGAATAACTTTGTAGTACTTATAAATACCGACAACACACTGGATGTTAGAGCAAGAACTTATTTTTTTTTCCGTCCGCGTAGCTTATTGCTTTTTGTAGTGTTGTAGCGTCATCACTATAGTGCCATAGAGTGATGTTTTTTTTTTCCAATTCCTACACTCTTAGCTCACACTCTCTATATATTTATTTATTTATCTTGGTGGAATTTTTCAATCGTTAATAAAATAGATTTTAAAGCGCTCAATTGAGCTGAAATTTTATATACATGATTGTTTTGGACAAAAATACAATAATTTAATTAAAATTAATAAAAATTAATTGATTAAAACTAATTAAAGAATTACAAATACAGCCACGTTGGCCTCATTTTTGGCGACTTGTGGCAAAACTTGAAAAGGTTTTTTTCTCACGTCTTAAAATATTCATTTGAACCAAAATTTTATATACATGATTGTTTTGGATGACAATACGATACTTTAATGATAATTAATAAAAATTAACTACCACTTAATGTTGTGATATTCTGTCATATGTATATACATATTTATTTTAATTGGAACTATTTCATAAAAAGTAGCTAAAATAAAAAAATTTCTTTGTTGATCTAAGTAAGAATTGACTTAATTTTTTTTATATTACTTGTTTAGCATTTCTTTTTGCTTAACTTATTTGTTTTGCTTTTTTAATCTTTTATTTTAACGTTTTCAAAAAAAGTTTAAACTTTGAGTTTTTATGTTGTTGTTTTTTACCACACACATGTGAAATGAAACAAATATAATTTATTCAAAAATTAGCAATATTTTAATTTTCTTATCTGTAACTGAGATTTAACAATAATATAAGAGGTTTTCAAGGGGCTATTATTATTATTATTTTCCTTTTCGTAGAGGTCTAGAAAAAAGAAACCCAGTCTTCAAGAGGCTTTGGATTTATAACAAAACCTACCATCTGAGAGCAATGATGCACTAACTCATGATTCTTCAGATGAAGACGTCCCAGCAAATTATCTGCTGGAATTTTCGTTAAGTTCTTAAGATGGTGATCAAGAGACTGAACAAGACTCAAGTTGCGGTAGTTCATGTTCAGAAAGTACAATATTTCCTACCCCAGGATGCAGTACTTTAAAAAACATTCAATCGAAACCTTTCTAAAAATGCACAACGTGTAATGAATTTTTGTGTATTAATGAAAAGAGAAAAACTGTTTCTTTGAATATCATCAAATTAATTTTAAGTGTAAAGCCTGCTTTTATGCGTAAAAAAAGTAAATAAATTTTTAAAATTGTATAATTTTCAAAAATAAATATATTGTGCTGTAAAATACTAGTATTCTCTGGTTATTTAGTATTTTTAAGAGTTAAAACTCCGTTAAAAAAGTCATTCGCTCTTTTTGTATTATGAGAATATTTTAGACCTTTGTGTAATGACGCTACTTTAAAGTACCTGTTTAATTAATTAGAGCTCTAACGGATTAAATTTCTCAAAGTTCAGTATTTTATTTATGTATATCCCTTAATTTTCAATGTAGTGATTCAAAAAAAATATATTGCACAAAAAAAATTGCAGTAAATCACAATGCAGTAAATAAAGGGTTAAAAAATCGAATCGTTTTAAATTAATGGAGTTATTCCGCAATAAAGATAAACCAATAAAAAATAACGACACATAACAATATGTAACACAATAACGTAAAAAAACACATAAGAATTATAGCAAGCAGTGTCAAACGATAAAAATCAAAATAACCATATGTATATAATGTTATCCCCCAACTTGACGAAAATTTTAAACAATTTAGAGAGGGAAACGTACTAATATCGAATGCTACAGTACCTTTAAGTACACTATTCAAAACTATTACACTATATGCTTCGAAGTTTTTTATATTTATATGCAGAATACATGGACATTTAATGAAGTAGAATATTTCTTCCTGTAAATAATGCCTAATACTTAAAAAATAATTTTACACAAGAAAAAAAAAAATTTTTTTTAATTATAAAGTTCCATATATAGAATTTTTTTCGAAGAAATTACCCTGTAATTTCTTTAAGCAATTTAATGTTCCACGCTTTTTTTATATCTATGTGTGTAAAATATTTTATTTATTTTAAAAAAAACTTATTTAAATGGAAATATAGATGTATTGCGACTTACTAAAATCCATTTCCATGTTCTACTAAAATGAAAAGAAAAAACTGTTAAGCGCTAAAATCTTATTGCTGTAGTTCTAGAGAATAACTAAAATATCATTATTAGGCACACATACAGTGGGCCACAAAAGTGTTCGTACACTAGCAGTTTCTTATAAAATTTAATGTTTTCGACTAATGAAAATTAATATATCGCGCGCGTAATTGTAATTTTTTTATGGTATCTGCAACTTATTCTTAATGGAATGACATAATTTTTTAAAAATAGTATAACTATATTTTTAAAAATTAATTATTAATTATTATTAATTAGCTACTAAAAAATAAGGCCACAAAAGTCTTCGTACACTTAACAAAAATCTCAACTTAGCTTTAAATATTGTATTTCTTTCTTAATTTAGTACTTAGTAGGATAGATTTTAGTGTCTACAACCACTTTTAAGCATCTTGGTATAGATTTAATCAGTTTTTTGTAATTTCTGCATCGATTTTCCTAGATTCTTCTGTGATTATTGTTTTTACTTCATATTTTGTGTTTATTTGTCATGTTTTCTTTTTTTACATCAAAATCTCACCAAATGTGTTCTACTGGGATAAATAAAGTGATTTAGGAGGTGTTTTCATAATTTGGGGACAGTTATAGACATCAGTGGCGTACATTGAGAGCAGTGCGCTTGGCGTCATTACCCTGTTAAAAAATTAATTAATCTCCAAAATCCAAATTTCGGGTGGATAATTTAAAATTTCTCTTTAAAATATTTAAGTAGAGCTCATGATTCACAATACCATCTAGAAATACCGAATTCTGAGGTCAATTTACACCTCCACGCCAGAACACCTTCTTTTCAATGCTGAAGTATGGAGGAGTTATTTTTCCACATAAATTCATGGGATTAAACCCCTTATTTTTTTCATTTACAAACTATTATAGACCCATCGGAAACAAAAACGTTGAATTATCTACCATCCCAATCAATTTGCTGTCAATTTTGAATTTTCTGAAACTTAATCCCAAGAATCTAGTTAGATCAATAAAACATGGAGGTGGAAGTGTTCGTGCGTGGGTGTGTAAATCGGCCACATAATTAGGTATTTTTTGTTGATATTGTGAATCATGAGCTCTATTTAAATATTTTAAAGATAAATTTTAAATTATCCGCCCAAAATTTGGATACTGGAAACGACTTCATTTTTTAACAGGGTAATGACGTCAAGCGCACTGCTCTCAATGAACGCTACTGGTGTCTATAACTATCCCCAAATTATGAAAATACCTCCTCAATCACTTTATTTAGCCCAGTAGAACATATTTGGTGAGATTTTGATGTAAAAAAAGAAAACATGACAAATAAACACAAAATGTGAAGTAAAAACAATAATCACAGAAGAATGGAGGAAAATCGATGCAGAAATTACAAAAATCTGATTAAATTTATACCAAGATGCTTAAAAGTGGTTGTAAACACTAAAATCTATCCTACTAAGTACTTAATTAAAAAAGAAATACAATATGTATTTAAAGCTAAGTTGAGATTTTTTTTTAAGTGTACGAAGACTTTGGTGGCGTAATTTTTTAGTAGCTTTTTGATTATTAATTTTTTAAAAAAATAGTTACTCTATTTTTAAAAAATTAATTATGTTATTCCATTAAGAACAAGTTACAGATATCATAAAAAAATTACAATTAAAATATATTAATTTTTATTAGTCGAAACATTTAATTTTATAAGAAATTGAAAGTGTACGAACACTTTTGTGGTCCACTGTATGTACAAAAAAATCTATTTTATCAGATGAGGGATATTAACATCTTACAGCCTTCAATAACTCAACGTGTTTTACTTACAAATATGTTGATGAAATCGTAGAAGATACCATTATTAATGGTATCACAAACTATCTAGAAATAACTAAAAACCAAGTACCAACTCACTAATACTATACGATTGCATACCAATTATATCATTAAAGCTTTCTTTTTTCCCTGTCTTCGATCATTGTTCCAGTTTAGGATATTTACGTCTTTAATGAATTAACATAGCTTTACCCTGTTTTGGAAACCGTACGCGGTTAGGAAGCTTACATTTTTTTTATATCCATTTACATTTACTCTGTCTTTAGACACCGTATTTTCTTAGGATGCTGACGCATACCTTTACCTAGTCTTCGGACACCGTCTTCATTTAGGAAGTTGACGTTTTTATTGTGTCCACAAAGCTTTGCCCTGTCTTCAAATATCGTTCCCGCTTAGGAAGCTGACGCATGTTACCCTGTCTTTGAACACCGTCTTCGCTGAGGTTTTTATTATATCGACATAGCTATACTTTGTCTTTAATTATCGTTCCAATTTATGAAGCTGGTGGTGTTTTTTTTATGTCAACACAGATTTATTCTGTCAACGATATCATTTTGTAATGTGAACGAATTATTGAAATATTTTGAGCTCATTTTATTTAAAAAATTTGCTGATATATTATTTTTCACAGCAAATAAAGTGTAAGCATTCATTGCAGTAACTACGTTTGATAAAAAGATCTTAGTGTTAGTATCTTGTAATTTTTCATTTTTTTTAATATTTTAAACTGCTTTCAAATAATAATAGACCAGTTAAATATTAATTACCTTATTTGTAATAAATATTTGTTTCTTCAATTTAAAGAAACAGTCTAAATATTTCTTAATAAAAACATATTATTAATCCAAATAAAAAAAAATTTCATATTTTGACTTTTTTAAATAATTTGATAAAAAAACCCTGGTATTTACGCATTATTGCAACAATGCCAACTTTCAAGATAACTCGCCAAGTTGGCAACCCCGATTTCACGCGCGTCGTATGCGCTGAACTGGCAATCGTGTGCTTCATTTCATATAATATCGCCAACAGGTTGCAATAATACGTAAGTATCAAAAAACTTTATTATTCAATTTTTGAATTTGAGAAATCCAACTTTTGAAACTCAAATTAAATAAATTTATTACCGGGTATTTTTATACATCCGTTTAAAAACTGTCCTAAAATGAATTTTTTTTAAACAAAAAACCTTTTTAGACAATACATACTTGAAATATGATGGCTTCTAGAATTAATCGGATACTTCAAAAGTTAGTAAGAAAAGCTTTGTAGCTCTTAGCAAAAGTTCACTTTATGAACCACATTTAAATCAAATAAATTTCGACATTTAATCTAATTTATTTTAAAGTTCATTAAAAATAAAATGTGAACAAAAAGGGAAAAGAGTGCCATAAAAATAATCGAACACCAAATTTTCGAATTTCAATCTTCATACTTTTAAGGCATCCGACTACGTTCGGAACCGTGATTTTAAAAAAAGCGCATAAATGGATAATTTTCATGATATTTAGTGTCACTTAGATTGGAATACATGTTTTAAAATGTTTTAAGGACATTTTGACAAAAAAAATTTATTTAAATACAATATTTCGGCAAAAAATTAACTTAGAATAACCGTTTTTCAAAATATTCTCCTTAAAATTCATTAAATAAAAATTCTAACGTGAGAAAAATATTCTGTCCAACAAAGATAATTCGACGAGAGAAAAGATTTTTCCATTAAAAGATATGTGAAAAATCTATGTTTGAACTCTGTAAAAATTTCTATGAAATTTAATGGATAGATTTTCTTTTTAATTTCGTCTGAAACTATTGATCAAGTACTCAGATCAACTGATTTTGAAGGCCATTCTGCCGTTTATGCCAGTCCAAGAAATAGAAAATTTAGACTTAAAATTCCCTAAGTCAATTAGTAGAAATAAGCTAATATTACATTGGAATGATATGTTGCGTACAGATGTGGTACTTCTGATTCTGGAAAGCATACAAAAGAATGGAGAAAAGTAAAAAAAAAAAAAAAAGAAAATGAAACTCAATTATAACAACTTATTTGTAATGTGAATCACAGCAGTAAAACGAATAAAGAATGCATTAAAGGATACTTTAAATGATTCTGTGAAAATGATGTATTTCAAAAAAGGAAAATTAAATTCGAGATTATTTGCTTGACTTTGTGGAGAATTATTCAGAAACCATAGAATCCTGTACTTTCATTCGAAATTCAGATTATTTTTAAATTAATCAAATCATGACAATGCTCCATAATTAAGTGAGGAAATATGGTTGCAAAGTTTACCTGATTTAGCAGACACATGGGCCATTCTAAATGAAGTCAGTACAAATATTCAAGAATTGAATGATATATTATTGATTGTAAGATAAAAAAAATGAATGCATTGGTTCGAAAAAACTTGTGGTCATCATAATTTGAATAGAATGATGTGCAATGTTTTGAAAAACTAAACATTTTTCTAGTGAATAAAATGAATTAAATAAAAATGAATCGAATTTAAAGGACAGTGTTAAAAGTTATGTAATGAATCACAATTTTTTCAATAACAAAAATTGCAAGAGAATATATTCTAGAAGAGAAAACTTAACATAGGTATCATAGTATTCGATAAATCATTTCGAATACCGTGATAAATCAGAAGGCTTCTCAATGAAGGACAGGGAACAACTTATCAATATATTCGACGTTAAAATCTATAAATTTAAGCAAGAACAACTCCTAACTTTTTAGTAGCCAATTCATGGTGAATACGCAGAGGATTCTTACTTACAAACATTTTAATTCCGTTCGGAACAACTTTAAGTGAAAATTTTCCTCAACGTAGTTGTCAGCAAAAGCAAAATATATAATCAAATGAAATACAAAATAGGATATAGGACTGCAGACAACTTCAACAGACCTAGAACTTGGTAGTTTGTGCAAAAAAAAAAAAAAAAAAAATGCAAGCACACACGTCAGTCAATAAATATAATGCAATGGAAAATGACACTAGTAGTACAAATTAATGCTATTAATTAATTTTAAGTTAAAACTCTTTAGCAAGAAATACAGCAATTTGCAACTTTCTTTATAACCGCCGTTACGTGAAATACACATTACATGCTGATCTACTCCAAACATTTTTAATTTGGAATGGAGGGGAGTCCGTTGAAAAACCCCGAAGAGAAAGGGCGCGTGGCCTCCTTCCTCACAAATAACATATATATATTCTGAACTCTAATGAAATACTCAAAATTATGACTTAATTCAATGTAAATGTATATACTATAATTCATAGCTGTGAAGTAAATAAACCAAATATTTAAATTCCTCTAACTGTCCCACTACCATTAATTTTCTCAAACGTCACAGTTGACTTTCAGAGTTTTACAATTGAATTATGGAGAAATAATAATAAAAGCTCTTATACTGAAATTTCAAACATTATTGTGAAAATTAAGTCTATCGTCCGAATTATAGTAAGGTTCTAATGAAACAACTAGACATATAAATAATCATTATAATGGATGGCCAATGATTAGGATGCTCGAGCAGTGATGAGGAAAATGAGCTTGAATCCGAAATTATCTGGTTCTTAATTGATAAATTTGCTGTTGCGACAACAAGTGAGTGTTCATGTGGAAACAGTTCAAAGAATCCACTGATGTGAAGGATTTCCTGACAGTGTACCATAAAAAAACCGCACATTATCCAGAATAAGGCGAAGACTGAGCTTTTCTAATGAATAAATCCATAAGGAATCTTGTTTTTTTTTTAAAACTATCTCTTGTACCGATGAAAGCAAATATAATGCTTTCGGTAGTGATGGACGTGGTAAAATTTGGCGACACAAATATTAAGAATCGAAACTCGTACGTAGCGAGAGTGAGTAAAATTAACGACGCGCTATAACGCTTCACTGGGGCTTTTGGCGACGGACAGAGGTAGCTCTAGGGCCGGACAAACCGGACCCCTGCCCGGGGCGGCATTTGGATCGAATTTGAAAAATATTTTTCTTGTTACAAAAATTTTTATATATTTTCTGAATACTATTATGTATGAATTTGGTATTTCATTAAACGTATCTTATCTCCTTATTTTGTACTCTGTATGTTAATATCAGTTGTTTTTTTTTTAATGTTGAAACTTGAAGGTTTCGAGGCGGGAGTATATATCAAATGATGAGATTGATATGTTTACATATATCTTTCACAGGTAACTTTCTCCCCATCCAGGTGTGGGATCACAATGCACATTCAGCTGTCCATAAAACTGGGGTAATAAGAGTTTTGGGTTGATGGGGGCCACAGGAGATATTTTATTTTAGTTTTGTGTGTAGTTATTATATGTTAAAATAAACGCTTATATATATATATATATATATATATGATTCTTACCATCAGAGTAGATTCTATCTCGAAAAAATTGGCTTTCTAAAAAGGGCGATTCCTTCTTTTACATTTTATTCGGTTTAAATTATAACAAGTAATTATTATGTCCTTAATTTCAAAATGTTTTGTGTTTTTAAGAGATTTAAAATTATATGTATATATATATATATATATATATATATATATATATATATATATATATATATATATATATATAAATCTTCTATGCGTGTGTTTGTCACTAAAATCCTCCTAAACGGCTGGACAGATTTCGATGAAATTTTTTGTGTGGATTCAAGTAAATAAATGGTTTAGATTCACAATTTGGTCCGATATCGCAATTAGTTAAAAAGATATTAATTAAAAACATTCAAAAAATACAACTCAACATTCACCTGCATTGTTGTAACAACGCTATTTTTATAAACAAGTAATATAAAAAAAATTTAAATCAATTCATACTTAGATCAACCAAGAAAAATTTATTTTAGCTTTTTATTAAATAGTTGCGATTAATATAAATATGTATATACATATGACAGAATCACAACATTAAGTGGTAATTAATTTTTATTAATTATCATTAAGTATCATATTGTCATCCAAAACAATCGTGTATATAAAATTTCCTTTCAACTGAATGCTTTAACACGTGAGATGAAAACTTTTCAAATTTTGACATAAGTCGCCAAAAGGGTCTTTAAATCGCCAACGTGGCTGTATTTGTAATTTTTTAAATAATTAGTTTTAATCAATTTTTATTCATTATAATTAAATTATTGTATTGTCATCCAAAATAATCATGTACATTACATTTCAGCTCAATTAAGCGCTTTAAAATATATTTTATTAACGATTGAAAATTCCACCAAGATAAATAAATAAATAAACAAACAAACAAATAAAATATGTATAGAGATCATGAGCTAATAGTAGGAATTGAAAAAGACGTAAGTTGGCGTCAAAAATTGATTTTCAGCCAAACCCGGTCTTTATTGTTACGAAAATGCAGGCGATTCACACTTTTTAGCGTTTTTAATTAATATCTTTTCAAATAATCTTTATATATGTAATTCTTCTGTGCGTGTGTATGTAACTGAACTCCTCCTAAACGGCTGGACCGATTTTGATGAAAGTTTTTGTCTGTTCCAGTGGACTCGAGAATGGTTTAGATTTATAATTCGGTTAAGAAATGTTTATTTAATTAATTTTTTATTTATAAGTTGTTGATCTTGGAATGTTTTACATTGGATCCGGCAGAATGCGCTACGATCGCAGTATCGAATATTCAAAAATCTGTTATTATAATTCAAGTTGGTCCCGACAGTTGGTGCTGTGATCATTTCAGGAAAATATTTTGTCACTTCGTGTTATTATTTTGTTGAAATAAATCATGTGTTAATTAAATTATTACATTTAGATGTAATTAGTGCTTGAAATTTTACTCAAAACGGTCCAGACTGTTAAAGCTTATTCATAAAAATTTGGAATTTTTGAATTTAAGATGTGTGTATAGGACAACGTCTGTCGGGTCCTAAAAGAAACGACTTGCCTTACGAACTAAAAAAGTTGTAGTTCTAGAAGCATGCTATTTTTTCAAAAGTTTGGGATAATACCTCGAATAAAGGATTTCAAAACAAAAAAGCAATGTATACTAATATTCCAGATATCTTCGTTAAAAAGGGACTGCGCGTTTTATCGGCGAATATACCTAAAAATTAAAAAAAAAAACAACTTGAAAGTATATACACTCATGTCCATAAATTAAGGATAATGAAGTTCAGGCAAAGAAAGAGACAGAAGCAAAACAAATTTGACTTATTAGTAAAGTCTATTTATTAAACAAAAGGTAAAGAGAAAAAAAGATGCTATATGTTTGACATAATAAATAAAAATTGCGATTTTTACTCCCTGGAGCAAATTAAAAAAAAACCCTATTTACAAAAAACAGTATAACATGGTTAGTATGATGGTTAATACGAAATATGTCTCCCGGACGATGCAATACAGACCTTACAACGCCTATTCATGCTGAGTATTAAATTATCAATCTGATCTTGGGGAATATTACACCACTCATCAAGCAATGCCCTCCGAAGTTACGGTAGACAGGTGGGAGGGGGTTGACGGGCTGCAATTCGTCGGCCAAGCATATCCCACACATGCTATATTGGATTCAAGTCCGGTGAGTATGCTGGCCAACCCATACGGGTGATATCCTCCGATTGAAGGCATTCGTCTACAATGTTTGCACGGTGAGGACGGGTGTTGTCATCCATAAACAGAAATTCAGCACCAATGGCGCCCCAAAACAAACGTACATGTTGTTCCAGAATGACATCCCGATAGATGTGGCCTGTCATCGTTACACTCTGAACATGCAGGTCAGTTCTGGAACCAAGAATAATTCCTCCCCAAACGAGCCATCCTGCACCACCGTAACGGTGTCGTTCAATGGTGTTCTCTTGGTGGTAACGGGTACCTGGCGCTCTCCATATTAAATTCGGCGAGAATCAGACTGCAAACTAAACCTGGACTCGTCGGAAAACATCCCACAAGACCACTGTTGTGGTGTCCACAATGCATGCTCTCTACTCCAGGTTAATCGCCGGCGACAGTAAGTTGTGGTAAGTGGAACACATCTGACAGGCCTACGAGCATATAGACCAATGTGCCCTAAGCGTCTCTATACGGTCTGCCTTGAAACTGTCGTACCGGTAGCTGAAGAGAGCTGACGAGACAGGTCTGATGCTGTGCTCCGTCTGTTTTTTTTTGGCAGTAACTGCCAAATACCAGTCCTCATTCGGCGTTGTAACTCGGGGGCGACCTGTTCTGTAACATCTACTCACATTACCATCCTCTTGGAATCGTTGCCAAAGCCTAGATTCCAAGTTCCTCGGATACTTCCAGCTGGGTACGTTCACATTCCAGTCGTCCAATAATTCTACCCCGTAAAAAATGATCCAAATGCTTCCTTTGTGGCATAACTATGCGGTTATAGCACTGAAAGGCTTTTAAAGCGCTTGTGAACAATTTTACTTCTTTGCCACCATTCCTTATATACCCCTCTCTTACACTCTCGTCATTGTGACGTACTATCCGCGCCTTCTTATGATTTCCTGTAATTTGCAGTCTTCAAGATGTGTGTGATAATTCTACAGGTGAAATTTTTATTTTAGAGTTCAATTTCTGTGTGATTCTGAATTTATGGACATGAGTGTATATCTGTATATATATGCTGCCAGTTTGTTCGAAAGAATTATTCAAGTTTTATAGGTGTTAATATAAGTGAACACACACAATTTATCTTTTTTTTAACAATAATTTTTTTCTTTAGAGAGAGGGTGGCGGCATTTTTCATTTTTGTCCGGAGCGGCAAATCTGCTAGAGCCGGCCCTGCGACGGACCTCGTAATTTTGAACCATGGTCAAATGACTGGGGCGACACCTGAGCTGTGACACCCTCTCTCCTAACTTCTACATTTCACCAAGGGGGGAAATTTGAGTCTCGGCATATTTTACGTGCATCAGCCCCTCTGCACGGTAGCGGTAGTAGGCTCGAACTCATGACATGCCAGCCACGAGTCCCTGATCTTGACCACTAGTCTACCGCACTTGTACGTAACGAATCTACAGTGAAGTATAGTACAGTAGGATTCATTCATATGGTTTAGGGACCAATATCACCAACTGGAATTGAGAAATTAACTTTCATTGAGGTAAGAATGGATCGCTCAGGTGTACAAAAATAACATGTAGACATCTTTTAACAGCTTGGAAGTTAGTGTATCCACCAGTATATAGTAATGATCCAAAACATACAGAGAACATTGAAAAAGAATGGCTTTTTCATACTCTTCTTCAGTTGCTAGATTTGAATTCCATTGAACAAGTATGTGATGAGCTTGATAGAATTAGAAATGAGTGTCTCAGTAAAAGACTTTGTAAAAAAAATACATTTTTGCAAGCATAGTCTAAAATGACGCTAGATACCAGACAAAACAAATGAAAGGAGATTCGAATTACCCAGGATTGTCAATAAAAAAAATGGTCCAATCACTTCAAACCTTTTGTAGGTACAGTCGGACCCCGATTTAACGAATGCATTGGGACCAAGCATTTTATTCGTTGATTCGGAGTCAATCGCAATACCGGGGTTAAAAAAATACAAATTTTATGATAAACAATTGCACAAAAGATATTCATAGTAAGAAATTACAAACTTTTTATTCAACAGCTATTAGGGAGCTATTACGCAGCAGTTGATTGGAAATTTTAAATTACTGACTAATACATGTTTGAAAATCTTTTTTGATACCTAGATTCTCGAAAGAGTTCTTTTTCGATTTCATGCAGAGGAGAAAGTACTGCATCGTTTACATCCTGCTGCATAACAGAGAGGTATATTTTCCCCGTTTCCAAACGACGTAAAACATTAGAAAATGTAGCAGTTTTACTAAGAACTTCATCACCAATTTCTGCATCAGAATCGCTATTCATTGGCTCCGACAAATCAACAGTTTCCTCAACTTCAGTCGCACAGCTAGGCAGTCCATCATCAAATATATCATAATCGTTAAAATATCAACTGCCTAGTGGATTGACATGAGATAAGAAAGGAACTTCCTGTCCTACTCTGGACTCACACGATAGGTTGCACTCGTGACTCATCTGCACCTCTAAAGTCTGATAATGGTAATCACGCTTTGCCGTTGAAATTTGCTGCACACAAGAATAGTCGTTTTTTGTTCCTGACAAAAAGAATGTCATTTGAAAAAAAAATCCAATTTTTTCTAATACAAACTAATAAAAAAAAATTTACCAGCTGAAATAATTCGTACATTCTGGGTTCGCTATTTGTTAAATAAGGATTTTTATTGTTTTTTTTTTTTGTGACGTGCGTAGCCTAGTGGTTAGAGCATCGGGCTCCAGACAGGAAGGCCTGGGTTTGATGCTGTTTGCCACAACTACGTGGCAGCAGAGTTGCACAGTGTTTGTAATCTAAATGATGACTATATATTCCTTATTTATTAATCAACAAGTCAATGATCCAATTAAAAAATACAAGTTCTGAATAAGACATCAAAACATCCGAGACATCATATGTGAAAAAAATATACCTCCGAGCAGACTATACATGATCTCATTTACTTAAACCGCTAGCAAGATTGAGAGAGTGAAAATCAACATCTCGCACGGGATCGAGACATTCTAGAGTGATATCAAAAGAAGAGAATCTACACTGTCGCTGTCGTCGCTGGGAAATGGAACGCGAAGCGTTCCTCCATCCCATATCGAATTTTGTAGATGTGGCCTGATGTGGGTGGGCCTTGATTGATGAGAGGGTCCTGATAGGTTCTTCGGAGGTGGCAGGGAGGCGTGGTTACAGGAACGGTCATCTTGCTTTTTATATTCATCGTACCGGAAGTCACCACCTCCCTGACGACTTCCGATCACGCGATCAAACGTCACGGAAACACGTGACCGCCAGCCAATCAGGTAATTCGACCATTCGTCGAAGATCTTGAAGGGGATGAGACTATTTACCTTTTCTCTGTTAACAGATGCCCGATGCCACCAAATACCCTCCGAGCACACACGAAATACGTGCTCGTTAAATCAGTGGGTCCGAAAGTTTTGTGGAATGAATCACAAGTGCAAGGGGACTGGAAAATATTTTTCTCCCCTTCAGTTACATGCCTAAATTGTGGAGGGGGAGATCAGTGGTGTCACCATCTATCGTCCCTTCGGGAATTTCACCAAGCTAAATCGTATTCCACCTGCATGGTACTCAAGGCCAACGACAGGCGTACATCTAGCCCCTGCCACGATGAATTTCGTGGGCCTCGATCTGACTACGTGGTATTAGAATTTAATTTGCAGGATTATGCAATATGTAGCACTTGTAAATGTACAAATGATTTTTATTTACAGAATGATTTAAATATACACCCCACTAAACATCTGTGGAATATACTAACACGATATAATTCTCCTCTCGATTGATTGAATATTAACGTCGCACTGTTCAGCTACACGAGGGTTTTTGGCGACGGACCACGTAATTTTGAACCATGGTCAAGTGACGTGGACGACACCTGAGCTGGCACCCCCTCGCCTAACTACCACACCACACCAATGGGAGGACGTTTCAGCTCTCGACAGATTTAACGTGCATCGCTGCCCTACACGGCGGGTCTTTAGTGGTACTGGGCTCGAACTCATGAAATACCTGCCATGGTCCGATACCCTAACCACTGGGCTACCGCAGCCCATAATTCTCCTCTCAGAGAACTTTTGGATAAAATAGGGACACAAGTTGTACAAATTCTCTCCAACTTTCCTATGATATAACCTTCGAGGATTATGACTGAAAAGTTACATAAATTGTTAACAGCGCCGAATTAAGCTCATTTCGGGCCCAGGGCACAGATCTACTAGCACCACTGGCGGATCAAAATTTATAGTCAGAAAATTTGGTTAAATCCAACTTATTCGGGCTCATAGGCACCCAATGTATAAATTGACACTGATTATTAATTGATTAAAACTCTAATATAATAACTATGGGTTAAAAATTTCCGAATGAGAATAAACCATTTTTTCCAATGTTACTCAGAAATAACATATAGTAGATCCAATAAAAAATTTAAGCTTTCTACAGAGATTTACAAAATTTTAAAGCATGCGTTAGGCAGTGATAAACAATTCTGAACGCAAGCTTTTGAATGGCATCGATGTTTCAGAGAAGGCAGGGAAGTGTCGAAGACGACAAACACTCTGGGCGTCTGCAGACTTCCTACACCACTAAAAACATCCAAAACAGTTCTGCGGAGGTACGTAAGAACAGGCTTCAAACAATAGCAGAACCAGTTGGAATATCCTCAGCCACATGTCAATGGATACTGACTAAGGATCCTAACATGCACAGTGTGTGCCAACTTATCATTCCCCGCAATTTTAAACGAAGATTAATCTGTAGATGAGTTAAAAGTGCATTGCGCAGGCTGATTTAAAGGACATGGCTAAAAATGAATTCCAAAAATGTTTCAATTACCTTTACAAGCGATGGCAAAAGTGTGTTGTTGCTCAGGGGTCTTATTTCAAAGAGGAAGTGTTTCAGCAGTTTAATTGGTAACATATTTGAAGTTATAGACGCAGTCCAAGAGTTTATGAATCCTACTACGTATAATCTTCAAATCAAAAAAGTCATGAAACAGTAATCAAATGGATGAAAACCTACTGCAAGGGGAAAAAATAGAAACTTATCAGAATTTTTTTAAGATATAAGGGTAAAAAATATTGTTTAGGGCTCTCACAGTTTTCCTACAGCCTATGATAGTCAGGAAAGCATTTCTCATGCAATCCTTCTTTTAAGTATTTGTATTTCTGACGCACAGAACAGCTTCCATTTTTTGAAGACGCATCGTAATGTGTATCCTATTGTCTAAATTTAAAAAAGATTTAGTTTTTTTGTGCGAGGTCCAGGAACAAAATGGATTTTCGGTTCCCTGTCTAGCAAACACCAAGTTACTTCACGTTTTATTTCTATACAAATGCGAACATAAAATCCATCCAGTAACAGCTATATTTAGCACATAGCTAAACAGATTCTATTGCAATTTTCTGTCTCTTTAGGAAATGGGTACCACCCATTGTACTTTTTTTTTAATAAGATTTAGTTGAGAAATATCTCAATCGTCTTATTTTCTACTCAATAATATCTTTAGATTTAAGTGATTAACTCACGTGTTGAATTATTAAATGCTATAGTTACTACAAAAATGTCTTTCCAAAGGCCAATGTACATTTGTCTGCCACTTCAAATTTGTTTTCCTGAGATAGTCCTTGGTAGAAATTTCAATTTTACTATAAACAATTACTGGCAAAACAGATTCAAAAATATCTTCCTCATCAAACATCCACTTCCTTCTGGACACATTTGACAAATATCAATATCTTTCTCTTTTGACAATATAAAAAAAGTAACCCAGTGATTGAATTTGAAATGTGACATCTAATCAAAGTAATGTACTTCACTACCCTGAAGAAACATGCCAAGTCCAAGGGAGAAAAAAAGTGAGTGAGGGTTATATTTATGTTGTACTATACGGCTGCACAAGGGCTATTAGTAATGGACCTGGTAATTTTGAACTCTAGTCCAGTCACAAGGATGACACCTGAGCTGGCACTCCGTCTCTTGACTTCCACACCATACTAATGGCAGCAGGACATTTGAGCCTTAACAGGAGGAAGTTCCCTCAACATGGTGGATCATCAGCAGCACTAGAACTCAAGAACTAGGCTCAAACTCTTGACAAGCCAGCCACAAATTTGTGACCTTGACCACTAAGCTACTGTGTGGCTGCTGGAAAAAAAAAAAGAAAACCTTATTTTATGATTTTCCATTATAACTTTGACAGTTATAAGTAATGTATAACTATCAACAAACATGCATTCTTTTTAGACTGATTGTATGATTTTACAGCACAAGAGTCAACTTAGGCCAAGCTGCCCCAAACATTGACTTAAAAAATACTAAAATTTTGAAACCTGATGCATAATCAAAGGTAATGTTATAAAGTCAGATAATGTTCAAAATGCTTTAATACAATTTCAATTTTTTTAAAAAAAATTAAAAATAATGTAAAAGTTTTCAAAATTTTCACAAAGCGAATAAAAAGTAATTCATTTATAAATAATCAGATTGTGTAAATTCTATAAAAGTTCTAATTGATGTAAAATACTGATTGAACATAAGAATGCAAATGGATTTGGATGGAGATTTTCCTGAATCAAATCAGATAAAGATAAAACAGATGAACAAAAAAAAAAAAAATTGATGCAATGATTAAAAATTGGACTATCTAATAACATGTGATGAACCAAAAAAATTGATGCAATGATTAAAAATTGGACAATCTAATAAATGTGATGAACAGAGTACGGGACCTTGCACAAAGGACATTCTGGAGCATTCTCACCAAATAAAGATGCCTTGAGTAAAACCAGTATGACCAATGCAAAGGCGAATTAGTTTGATATCAGTTCTTTGCATCAGCATTACAGGTCAAGCTCCAATGACAGGTTTCATGGATTGCAGCTTGTTAATGGTCTGTAAATTCCAAGATACCTCCCAGGCACTATCAATACGCTGCAGGATACTGTGCTTCATGTCAGAAAGCAGAACTATTGGCGACATGTGTATAATCACCAACCAAGCCGCAATGTCCACTTGCTCATTGTCTATGATACCCACATGGCTTGGTATCCAGCAAAATTTTATATCAAAATCCCTGCCATACAGCTGACTCGTGATGTCTATAATATCACAAACACTGCAAGATGACACCAATCATTGCAGCATTCTTTTTGGAAGCAACTATGAGTAATTTACTAGAGGAATACCCATCAGGAATACCACTACAACCTGGGAACAGCTAACAATTTATGTAAATCCCTGAGATATCAGTTGCCTTTACATCTGGTGGCATGGCCCTACTTGCAGGGGACTCCTCAAATAAGAACAGCTTCCAAGATAAAATTCTTTTTTCTTTCCCCATGAAGACTGCCCAATTTCCAAAATCTGATTGGGCAGCTGTGGATAGTATACTGAACTTAATCTATGAAAAACTTATTTATGTAGTAATCAATTGTCCTACTGATATTTGTTTTGCTAAATATTAACATAATAGCTACTCTTAGATTTTGATGAGAAAAAAAATAATCTTTTTATTGTACAGTAGTACCTCAACTTAAGTTACTCTGACTTAGTGAACCTGGAGTTACACGGTTTTCAAATCTCGATCATTTGTCTTTTGTATAAGAGGAAAAAAAAGTATATGCCGCACCTATACTTTCAAGCTGCAATTTTTAACTTATAGGTATATTCGCCGTATAATGCACACCCCTTTTTTTACTAAGAAACCTGAAATGTGTATATGCGCAATGCTCTAATGTTTTGAAATCATTTATTCGAGGTATTATTCCAAGTGTTAGAAAAAAACAGTATACTTATACAACGACAACCCTTGAAGCTTATAAGAAATGTTATTTCTTTAAAATAAACAGCATTTCAATACATGTAGAAGCCTAATTTTTTTCTATGCCATCTTTTTTTTTAAAGCTATCGCTTTTATACCTGGCGTACAACACACACCTGTAAATTTCAATCACATTTTTGTATTAAAAGGGCTTGTTATACACTGGATTTTATATACAACATGTGTGTTCCAAGATATCTGAATATATTTCACATGTAATTTTAGCATGCTTAAAATATTGTTTCACGTTTTTCTTAAAATATGCGAATATGTTATGTGTGATTTTATATTATATAACATTCAAATAAATCCTCTATTTTCTTTCCTTTTCAGGGAAGTTATATATTCCTAATGGATTATTATTTCCATTGCATCATACATGAGAGAGAGTCATCTTTTTCTCATTTTTATACCTGGCGTATAACGTGCACCTGTTAATTTCGACCTTAATTTTTGTGTTTAAAGTGTGAGGTACACAACGGATTTTACGGGACTTAAAATTGATGTGATTGAAGAAGTTGATAATTAATTTGATTTGACATTCCTTCTGTAACTAACTGATGACATAAAAACAGAATGGTAAAGAAGAGCATTAATCCTTTTGGGACAAAGGATGGAAATGCGCGTGTACCGACAGGGCCGGAGGTTTCCATCGCGAATGTCACTCACAGGCCAGAGTGTTTTGTGTATTTAAGCCTAAATCCATAAAAATACAGTAATGTAAATGTGTGATTCAATATTTTTTTTGTATATTATATGAATGGCATATGCTTTATATATTTCGTATTAATCTATATTTACTTCAGCTACTTTCTGTTTAAGTACAAGTTTTTAAACATTTTATTATCAGCATTTGTAAAAGTCGACCTTGTAAAAAAAGTAAGAAAAAAAAGACAAATTTTGTCTACCAGATCTAATTATCCATTAAAAACTAGACTGCAAACCCAAATGAAATGCTTTAGCGAAAATAAATCTCTCATCTTCACTATAAACAAAAACCACATGTTCCTTTCAAGAGCAGTCGTAAAGCACTCAATTCGAAAACATTCCCTTCCCCTAATGTTTTTAAAACAAAAACCTCGTAAGTGAGTAATATTTATCTCATTTCGAGTAGAAGGTCAGATCTACATGTATCTCAAATCTTATGGACATAGAATGTCATCTATTGCCAAAAAACTGAGATTACAAAATGTTCCAAATGCCTGGCGCACCGGTGAGTCGTTCGGCCCACGGAGAAAAAACAGGCTGTCTCATTTTTGAGTCATTCAACTTCTGGCGGTGTTTTGCGCTTGCTCACGTTTGGGACATTTGTCCCAAAGGGATTAATAGGTGTATTCTTTTTTTAAATTAAACCTACATCTGAAAATAAAAAAAACCACAAATTGTAGTTTTAATATAAAAACCATTTATTGAAACATTTATGTATTTAAAACATTTAAGCCAGTATTGAAGAAAAAAAAAACAATCAGATATACAACCAAAATTCTTTCCACGTAATTTTCAGAGAAAAAAGAATTATAACGAACCATAAACACAATTTCATAGTTTTCCTTTTCATTTCACTGCTACTTTACAATTTATTAAAGAAAAAAAATTCTGAATATAATTCTAAAGCATCTGAATAATACTTAGTGACATTGTTTAACATTCTACAAAACACCAGTAACAGCAACATTGATATAGTGAAAAATAAGATGACGTTACTAGACAGCTAAATTTCAAGACCACATATCAACAGAGATGACTAAAGAGAATGATGGCAGGTATATATATGAATACAATACACTTACTAATTTTGGAATCTATATAGTTATCACAGATAAATCAATAAACGTACCATTGAGAGAGAGCAAATCTCACCAAGAGGTTTTGAACAGTTAATGTTACACAGTGTATAGCAGAAGTTTAAATGTTAAATTCCCAGCAATTACACCAAGAATTTGAATACTCATTTTAGCACATGAGCAAATTTACAATGAAAACAAACCAAACAACATGTTATTGGAATTTGTTAGAAAGTCTAATATTTTGAAACATAATAAAGATTATTTCGTGATTGGACGAGCCATTGATTTTTCAATAAGAAGTTCATGGATGTATATATCTTTGTCAGGAGTGCTGGTATCGATTAGAGTTAGTTCCAATTCGATAAATGAAAAGTCTAACTCTTCTATCAGTTTCTTTTTTTGAACAAGTGAAAAAAATGTTTTCTCTGTCACCATTTTTATAAACTGCACACAATGTTCTGGATTCCAATCAGTTTCAATTGGCTTTACACCTAAAATAAATTATACAACTTTCAATGCAAAAGAAATGGTTATCCTTAAACAACAAATTTTATAGATGAGGATGACTGAGGTATTACGATTATCAATTATTTTCAGCTTTAAAAGACATTAAATATTATGTAAAAAAATTCTAATGAATATCAAAACATCTGAAAAATGTTTATAATGATTATTTAAAATTAAATCTAAATTTATTTAATTTTCTTTCCCAAATAAAAAGTTTGATTTTTTTTATTTCAATACATTGGACTTTTAGTGCAAACATTTGCACTTTTCTGAAAACTTATTTGTATACTTTATATATATATATATATCAGTGGCGCACACAAGGGGGGGGGGAGTCCAGCCGACCCCCACACAAAGCCCTTGATTTTCTTCTGTGATTGAATATAATTCTTAGTATATAGTACATAAAATTTAATTAAGTATTTGTTATTAATGATTAATTTTATTAATTAATGCTAATTATTTATTCAATAATTAGTTTTTTACTGTGTTTTGTTCCCGAAAATCGACAAAATCAAAAGGATGATGATACAAGAATGGTGAACTTTCGACCCCGGACCCCCCCTTGAAAAATTCTTGTGAATGCTACTGATATATATATTTACATTTTGTACACTAGGATATAAATTAGAAAGATTTTATTTAATTAATCAGCTTTTATGAAAATAAATTATTTAATAGTTTCTTGAAATTTAAACCAATCGATTCTTTTCATATAATACAGGTGATATAATAATAATGGGTGATACCTTTGCTACAGATCTATTATTGATAAAATAATTATTTATTCGATTAACAGTTTGAAATAATAATAAATGTGATCCCAAACCCCTGCTCCCTCTTTAAGACATATTCCCCCAGTGACTGTAATGCTTTAAATTCTTAGCTCTTGTATCTCAAGAATAGTGAACTGACTACCACATGAATTACTAATGCACTTTATCATATATAAAACTTGTTTTCATTTATAAATACAGTCAAATCAGATAATTTAAAACCTATCTACATGTCTCTCAGTAAATTAAATTATCTTTTTAGCAAGCTTTAAATAAACTTATTAGTTATTGTATAAATGATTAACATCCTTTGTTCTAACACGTACATTTTTAATCAAGTAACATTTTATTCAAACTGCTGAAATGCTCAGGCATGAAAAGTTATTAAGAATATCATTATCCTAGAGCTTTACATTGTTTTGCAACGTTGACACTATACACATCACTAGTTATTCAAATTAATTTTATTTTACAAACAGTTTAGTGCTATGAGGTTGATTCATGTGACGTCATGATCACGTGATGAGGAGAGCACGTGAATATGTTTTGGTTTGTTTCCTGCTTAACTCTAACCTAACACTTCTTTTGTGTACTATTTTGCTCTTGCTCTTTTACATTATAACTCGATTACAGTAAAAAATCAGATAATCGTATAGAAAAAAAATCTGTTTTTAATATCCCAGTAAAAAAATTCGAGTGTTTAGTTAACGTGATGAAGCGTAAGGATTTTAAACCATCTCCTCACTTATTATGCTCTGACCACTTTAAATAATCTTGTTTTCAATAACAAATATTTTTAGAAATCATCGCCAGCTCCATTCCTATACTATTTTTGTGTTAACAAAAGAAACTTCTGCTAAAAGGAATTTGGATAAGATATCTACAGGAATGTAAATATTTTTTGTTTATTTTAAATTAAATTATATAGAGAATATACATAAAAAGATAAAACATATTTAGTTAACTTAAATTTTAATTATTTTACTCATCTTCAGAGTAGTTAATAGATATTTCTGTATTAAATTATCTAAAATAAAAACACAAGAATCTGATATGTAACCCTACATGTCATATATTAAAACAAGTTTTTGTCTCTCTATATATAATGTATATATATAGAGGGAGAGGGAGAGAGAGACAAATATGTATTACTATATAATTTTATTCTTTTGGGAAACAAATTTTGAAAAGCATTCACTACAGAAATGAAAAAATATCTTAATTTACTACAGGTTCATTATTGTTTATACTTGAAGATAAATTAAAAACCATTTTCAAACATTAGAAATGCAAATTACCATTTACCTTTTGTAAAGTTATAAGTAAAAAAAATTATGCAATATTTTTAAAGCCTTTATTCGCAGCACCATTTTAGTAAAAAGATATTATTTATCGAGAATTTCATTCTGAATGTGGTAAAAAATTAAGACATTAAAATTTTTTAATTAAATTGTGTATATTCTGGAAGATAAATTTGTGTGTATATATATTGAATATAAAAGTCCTGTTCTCTCCTGCATGGTCAAAATAATGTCATTTTTGAATTCATGATTCTTTTACACAAAAAAATAAAAACTATAAAATATTTGTGTGTATATATTTATTATGTAGTATAGGGATTTCTTAACACAACATCTGTTTTTCAGAATTTGACTGGTATAAATTTGTCACACAGATGTACAATTTTTTTACTATGGATAACATTATTGGTATTTGCACAAGGGTTATCAAAATGTAAAATTCATTAATTTTGATAAGTTTCACATATAGACTATACACATATCATTGAAGTATAACACAGTTTATTGAAGAAATCTATGCAACCCCAGCTGAAATGTATTAAGCATAAGAATACTCTGGATTTTAATTTTTACATAAGTATTAAAGTCTAAAAGGTTCATCTGTATTGATACTATCCTGCTTATAAATTTAAGTCCCGAATAAATTTCTTGTATTGAGTTATTTACAAATATTGACCCAAGAAGTGTACCCAGATCAGTTCTATGATATTTATCAGTAATTAAGATCATGAAACCAAATATGATTTTACATATAGACATTTGATTCTGTAGGATATTTACTTTCTAAAAGCAATAGAAGTATTTGAAGTTTTAATATAACCTTTTTCATTTCTCTATTTATCCTTAAAGGAATAACTTGACAAATTGCTGTTCACAATAATCTACATTAATGTAAAATTCAGTAAAAAAAAAGGTAATTTCAGAAAAATTTCAAAATTATTTTTAATAGTTTAATTGTCCAAAATCACTCATATTTTTGTGTGGCGTGTATTGAGAGGGCAAATTTGGAGCACTTGTATATTATAATATAGACTCTCTAATTTCTTAAAATCATAAAACCATCAAATGCTACGATATACAACCAATAGTGGAAACTGTTCATGATCACGTTTGAACACAGTAATTGTTGTGATATTATTTTTTTTTAAATTCGATGTCTTTTTGATTGGCGAAATTAGTTGGCAGTTTAATATGTATGTTCCAAATTTTGGAATGGTATGAGTACTGATTTAGCATTTCTTAGACAAACTTTGAAGTAATTAATTTTATATTTGAAGTTAATATATTTTCAAACATGAAACTTCAGAGCAAGAATTCTGAATCTATTTTCTTAGATATTTCATTTAATCTGGTTAGTAAGTCAGTTAGATCCTCTATTTGTTTTCTATTTGTCCTTATAGTATAGTGTTACATTTATAGTCTGTTTTATTTACTTATAGTGTATTCTTGTAATGTTAAAATTAAGTGTCAATAAATAATGTATATTAAAATGAGTATGATTATTGAATAAAACTGTCCAATAAGAATTTTGTGCTTCATTATATGAGAAATTTTCATGAAATCAATTTAATTTGTTCTACTTTAAAAATTTTTTATTAAAAAGCCTATTTCTTTAAGCATGTTTCTTAATTTATTTTTAAAAAGTCAAGTTCAATTCTTTCTGAATGTTGGAGACAAGCATTTCTAACAAAATTCAAACCTTTTGAAGGGTACTAATTACAAAGGAAGTCAAACTATAAAACATATCAAATGTTTGTTTATAATTAGATTATTTCAGATATCCCAAACCTTTAAATGATGTTAAAAACAATTTCATTTCCATCACAGAAGAATTCCTAATTATTAATCAAAAACTTTCGTTATTAACCAACTATTATTTTATACACTCTGCTCTCAAAAAGTATAAATCTCTTGTTAAATATTAGAAATAGGTATGAAAATTTTTAAATAAGCAAAAATATATACATGTCTCTCTCTCTCTCATTGACAAATCTTATTATAAATCCATTTCCAAAATTATATTTACTTGCATTTCCTGTTTTTGAATGTTCCATACTCTTCTATGAGAAATTATAGAGATAGTATTTCTAAAAACATTAAATATTTGTAGCTGGTATTTTCTAAGGGAATCAGAGAATGAAAGGTATAAACATTAACATTTCAAAATGGGACCATTTCATATCTGCATGTTTCTTATAAATTACACTATTTTATGAATTTATGAGGAGTGATACGCTATATGTACCAATAAGTAATTGTACACATACGAGAAGTTTTTCCAAATTCAATGGTCTCAATTCTATACTGTAAATCATTTTTGTGCGTAAATAAACAAAATAAATTACATGCAAAACAAAGGACTTATTATTAGGATGCTAAAAAATAATCTAGAACTATTAATAAATATATAAACAAACACTGCAAGAAGCTACAGGCTTTGCACACTAACACCTAATGACAAATATACTAATTATGCTAAAAAATTACGAAAAATACTTCATACCTAATTATTAAACAAGGATAATGCAAAAATATAATAAAAATTAATAAAATTTCAGAAATAAGCTTCACACACAAGAAGTAAACATATCAAGCATACGAAATTTACACACTGATTCAAAACGTGGGGAAATGTTACTATCCTCGTCACGTGATTTCGACTAGGCGTCTCAATGTCTGTGAATCAACCTCATTGCCCAAGAAGCCCTAGTATAAAAATGATCCCTAATCTGACAATAAGAAGATCCTTTCAAAATCATTTCAAACAGAGAATAATAAACCAGTTAAGTTTTTCTCAAATGTTACTAATGATTAGGCTACAGTTTATGAATCATAAAAAAGGGCATTTCCCCCATTAAATACTGATATAAAAAATGATGAATAGATGATAAATCAATAACAATATTTTTCATCGTTATATGTTGATCAGCACATGGTATTACATTTATACCACAAAACTCAAAAATTAGTCTATTAATATATATATATATTTCTGCAATGTTTTTGTATTTTACATACCTATTTATAAGAAATATGAAGGTAAAATAACTTTTACTTATGATATAGAAATGAAAGAGATAAAACAAAATATTTTTGACTTAATTTGATATCCAAATCAAATATACTTAATAAATTATTCATATAGTATTTATTTTGAAGAAATAAATTGAATTTTTCTCCAATTTTATAACTGGTGGTTTCAAAACCTTATTTCACAGAAGAAGCTTACCTGAAAGTGATGCTTTAATGGCTTGACATGGCAAAGTTCTAAATTGATTATATAGTTTTTGAATTTTATTTAATGGTACATGGTTGAAATCTCCAAAATCCACATAGTAAACAGCAGCCTTTTATAGGGAAATAAATAAAAATGTGTCAAATTCCTTAACAGTAATCAAAACAGAAACATCAAAAAATAAGCTTATGAAAACAATTCAAATAATCAAATTCACATACCATATATGGATCAGAAGTAATAAAATATACAAATCTAATTCTGTACCACACATTATCGGAATGTAAAGCAGCATAAAAACCATTCTTCTTCATTAAACTTGGGTGCATTTCTATCAGATTTTCCTAAAAGGTATAAATAAACAATTAAAATAAATGCAAAAATTCTGCAACTATCACTAAATTGAAAATAATTACATATTTCTTTTCTAAAAATTAAAATAATTCAAGATAGATTTCTTCTTATAATTGAGATTCATAAAGGTAAAAAAAAAAAAAAATGATAGTAAAAAGCTTAAAATCAATTAAAAAATTTTTTTTTTCATAAGTTTTAAATTATCCATGCATATATACATGTACATGAAGCTAAAAGCTTTCCTCCTATCAAAAAACAGAAGGGGGTCATAAATCATTTCAAGCATATCATTATACCTGCAGTCATAGTGATATAACGCATGTGCATGCATATGCATGTGTGTGTGATGTCATAGTCATATGATAACTGTAATAACATTTTGAATTATCAAAAAAATAATCCACAACAAAATAAAAGATAAAAGAATTTCTTTGATGCAGATGTGATTAAGAAGTGGGAAGCCTTGGTTCACAAAAATAATAAAATCCCTAGTTCCTTGCTTGGAGCTGTTGGAGTCGCTTGTTTAAGGATGGCAACTGGGCATGAGCATTTGCACTGAATAGGAATCATGGATTCACCTTGTTGCTTTTTGTGCCATCATGGTGATATGGATGGAGATCACCTCAACTATACTCTGAAGTTTTACGCTGAGAACTCTATTAAAGCAAATGAAAGTTTTCACCCGTTTTTACACCTTTTCATCACTATACTGGGCTGCTCGTGGAATGATGGCAGAGATGCCAAAGATGGGCACAGGATAAAAACAATCATGTTTTTAACCAATCAGTTCATGCACTTTGCAGTTGCCATCTTTTGCTTTGCAAAAACTGTCTTTTAAAAAAGACATATTTGTCAACAGTAACTCCCATAGGTAAACAAAATGCACTTAATTTAAAATAGTATGTATAAGATTTTTTTTTTTTTAAGTTTGCAAAATTATTTGAGGAATTGTAATATTTGAAGATCTTTACCCAATTTGAAATTTTACAAAAAGAACAACAAATATAAGGATAATTATTACTTTCAATTCAATGGAGAACATGTAACTGCATTTATCATGTGACCATCATGAATTTAGTCTATACCAAACAATAAGAACTAATAACTGCTCCTATTTCCATTGTTTTAACAAAATACAAAATTAACCCTTTTATATAAAAAAGTTATATCCCCTTTTTATATATATTGCCTAGAATTTTTAATGATTCATTAAAGAATAAATAAGAATAACAATAAATACCTCTACTGAGTAAAATTGGTGCATCTGGTTCATCAACTTATTCAGTTCAGGGGCAGAATTTAAGGGCTGAACCTTTAAAAAAAATACAAGACTTATGTAAACTTACACTTTAGATTATAAGACACATAATTCAATAAATAAAAAAAAACACCATTATATATGGTAGAATTATTTTGTTAGAATTAACATCTATTTCAATTTAAAACCAGAACAATATATATATATATTTGGATATTAGTAAAATAAAAATGTTGCAGATATGACAGTGTATAACACACACATGTATCTTGTATTATTTAAGTTTCATATTTTTTATTTTTGCAATAAATATTATATATATTACAGGTGTAATACAATTTAATTGCTTATCTCATGTGCCAAGCATGCAAGAAATCTTCCTAGGGCTTAAAGCTCACAAAGTATACTGCATTTTTAATAGCGACAAAAACATTGAAACAAAAACTAATATAATAGCTATAAAAACTAAATGAGCTATTTTGTAATATCCAGGATAAATTTAATAGATAATTTTTTTTTATATTTAAACCAACATTTTACCTGTATGATAAAAACAAGCAGAATTAATTGAGCATAATATCTCATACCAGAGAGTGTTACATTCTATTTCTGTTATTATTGTTCCTTAAAACCTGTTTGCAAATATATAAAAGGGGGGGGGGAGATAGAAAATGTGCAATTGTAAACATATATTTTAAAATGCTACCACAGTTGCACATTTTCCTAAAATGGCACCCCAAATATAGGAGTAAATTTCTGTTTTTTGAATTAAAAACTGTTGGAATTTTTTTATTGTTCCAAAAATAGTTATTTTATTTCCAACAGTTTGTGTAAAAGTGGATACAATGTTTACTACTATTAAGTCATGAATTATAGAGAGCCTTTCTATTAGCCTCTTCCCAACACTAATGGAACTACTACCTGCTTGAAATTTCCTTTTTGACTACTGACTAGCTCATACTTCCATTCTCTAAGTATAAAATATTCTCAAATCAACAAACAAGTGAACAAATTTTTTATGCCATACTTTGATGAGTGTTTTGGATATATATTGCTAAAATGGGCATCACTTTCTAAATTATTCTAATTTCTTAACTATATTACATATTCACCAATATTACAATACTCTTGATGGTCCAGCACGGATTTTTTAAGCATTATCATTTTGGTGATAAAGTATCTAAATCCTTCCAGTTCCGATGAGTTCTAATGTTGTCAAAGTGTAGATAGCTCATCAGGAAATTGAAATGGTTTGAACATGTATTTGTGCAGAGTCTTACTATTCTGAGACCATCTATTGCTCTTTTATGTTTACATGTGTGATGATTTATATATTTCACAAATACATAATAATTCAATGAATGGTTAATTCATAATGGTCTTATTTCAGCTTAATTGATCTCCCTTGCAATCCTTGCTCATGAGAAAAAGTTATTTTATTAATTTGATACAAACCGATGCCCAAGTATTTCCAGAGTTTCAAACAAATGCTTTTTCTCAAGAAACTAACATTAGGGCTGAATTTTGTTTCTTTCAAACTGTTTCTTTATCTCCCTATTAAGTGATTATTTTCAATTGTGTCAACATCTTCCTCTTCAAAATCTGATGGTCTCTAATGTGTTCATCATCATTAATTGCAGGGACTTGACTTTCTTCATCATAACTACAACATGCCATAAACAAACTTTAAAAGTGTGTTCATGTATTCATAACTGTAACAGAAATATATGTGCAGAGTACTAACACACCGGGAGAGGACTGAAATTAAAGAGACATAGTTCTCTTGAAATTTTCAATTATTTGGTTATATCAATACAAAACGAGTAATCACCGAACATGGTCGAAAATTGGGAAGATTGTTTTTTTAAGAATCTGAAGAACCAATAAAGTCTTTTCTTAAATTCACCCTATCAAACAGGATTATAACTCTCAGCATTTTCTAACTAGCAAGTAGTGCAGGTAGCTAAGCCCAAATTATGAAACACTGACCTCTAATTGTATCATATACATATTTTGAGTTTAATTTTTAATAAAGTATGCAAATCTTACATTTAAAAAGTACATGTCACATTGACCTAAAACTCTGTAAACGAAATGCATTTGGTTAATTACGCGAATTCCTTCAACACAAGACTAATACCAATTTTATAAAGATTAATCACCAACATATGTGAATTTAAAACACACTAAGAGGTTAATTCTACTATTTTGGTTTTTCTTAAAAGTACTTTCTCAAGTTTTATTATTGATATATGACATTGGTTTAACACCTTGTTTTTCAACAATTTGAAGACTTCTTTCTAACAGACAGAACAAGTTTTCAATAAAAGTAGGATACACCAACAATTAAAAAAATATATAAATAAATAAACACTGAACAGCAAAATATTTTTAGCATTTTATGTTACAAATTTATATTGATTTAGAATTATCATACCTATGATCTTACAATGTGAATGATTTCTTTTTAAAACAGTATTGAATGAAATACCCATATTTATATGAGCTTTTATTTATAAATAAGTATTTAAAAATAATAAATGTATAATTTTCCCATGTCATTCTAAGCAGATTTCCTTTCCTTCATCATAGTTATTATTTGTACATTTTTTAAGTTGTATAAAAGAGTTAAAAATTTTAATACAGAAGGCATATTTTGTAACATTAACCATGATATTCTAGCTTCTTAGGAAACAAATTCATAGAACCTATATAATATTTCGAAATTGATATACACAATAGAAGAATTTTAAGAGAAATAAAGAATTAACAAACATATATAAAATGAAGTTTTTTTATTTAGACCTTATCAGAATGCAGATAGTTTCAAGGGGAAGAAATGGGTTTTAAAATTAAAACTAACCTTAAATTTCTAGAAATCCTAGATTAGGAGGTAATATTAAAATGAGATTAATCCCAGAAACTGAATTAATAATGTAAGCAAATGTTTAATTTAATAATGTGTTAATATTAATTTAATGATGTGTAAATGCAAATTACCACAAAATTATGTGGTGTAGCAGCCATGGTTACAAATACTCCAAATTCTTTTCCTTCACCAGGGACATCTGGAGGACTAAGAGGAAGAGCAGATTCATCTTCATAAGCATCAGGACTTTTGACATTGTCAGGTGTCATCAACCATTCAATACCACTAAAAATATAGCAATAAAGTTAAAAAAAATTATATAAATTTAACAAAAACTATTTAAAAGGCTTATAATGTAAAATACACACATATGAAAGAGACCAAACAGACTCAGATTCTTTTTTTTTATTGTTTTAGAATGGACAGGTGATTAGTAATTTAAAATAAAGTTAATATGTTGCTATTAATTATATAAAGTAACTGTCCATTCCTGAACTAGAACACTAATTTTGTTTTATAAGTCTTAAATCTGTATATAATTAATAAGTACATAATTACAAAACTAAACTAAACTCAGTAGCACAACAGCCCATGAAGGCCAAGGCCTACTGTGCCCATATCAGCATTCGTGATCTTCGGTGAGTGAGTGAATATTAATGTCTCACTGTTCAGCTACATGAGGGCTTTTGGCGATGGGCCACGTAATTTTGAACCATGGTCAAGTGATCGTGACTTCAGTGCATGCGCAGATGTTCCAGTCAGGTGGTCAATCTAATGCAAAAACCCCAGTATTTAGTTCCTAAGCAGGCTTGGTACTCATTTATCAACCCACTGAAGGAATGGAAGGTTGGTTCAACATTGCTCAGTCTGGGATTGTATAGTTATAATATAATTTTAAAATCTTGTATCGCCAGATTGACCACCATTTTGATATAGTAAAATACTCTTACACAGTACAATTTTATTTATTTTTTGAAAAAATGACTCAGTTAGGATTTATCATTATACAATCAAAATGTTATTCTCACTTCATTTTTCATGATAGATTTCTCAAAAGCAGCTAACATGAAAACATCTTACAGTGCATCGTCTAGTTTTATTTTAACAAAAAAGATTATAGAAAATTAATGCATGACAAAATGAATGGAATCAAATATATAGATTGTAGATATTCCTTTATTTTATTTTCTAAACATGCATAAAAAACATAATTACTCTGCATTTCAATCTAAATCAGTTTCATATTTTAAATCTTGAAGCATAAATAATAATTTAGACCAGTGGTCTTCAAACTTTTTCAACTCGCAGAACTTCTAGAGCTTAAAGGTGCTTTCGTGGAGCCCCAACAACTAGAAAGTGTTTTCGTTTAACCCCATTCCGTATGCATGCTTAGAAGAATATATTTCAAAAAGTATTGCATTTATTATTAAAAAATTCTAATGTAATTTTTTGGTATAATTTATTACTGAAATTAATTTGTGATCCAAATGTCACCTACCCATACATTATTCTTGGTAACTTGCTTTTCATCATACGAAGTGTCGAATTCTAGATCTATTGAGATCAAATGCAATCACATTACATATATTCTGAGTTTATTGTTTTTGTAGCTGCTTACGGTGAAAAATATATTTCACTTAAACTCAAAGTTCAGAATAGCATTAAAATGTTTACAGCTATAGGAGAAATTTTGTGTATTTTGCATGAGAAAAAATTTGCAACCTAAAATTTAGAAGCTGTTCTTGCTTAAATTTACATTTTAACATCAACTCAGTTGATATATAGTTCCTTTTCCTTCATTATAGGTGTAGTTTTCTACAAATGTAAAAAGGTGCATTTTCCATCAGAAAACTATTTAGTACAAGACATTGTGCTAACTAACGAGTATAAAATTATCTTGTGGAGCCTGAGATAGTAAACAATAGAATTTCACAATCTAGTAGGAAATATATAGATATAAAGATAAAACGTTTTAATATTCCTTTATTATATTATAATAAAAGCATAAAAGTGTTACAAAAAAATGAAGTTATTACATATAAATAAAATTTCCAGTTTTAATGAATAGGGGGGGGGATGAGCTGAAGATACTTGTAACTATACAAATTTCATAGAAAACGTGAATCCATTTTGCATGCAAATTTATTTCTTCTTAATTTTTATTATTGTGACAGGTGGAACCCCAGGATATGCCTTGTGGAACCCCAGGGTTCGTGGAACATAGTTTGAAAACCACTGATTTTGACTAATAAAAATGCACTATGCTTTCAATTCAATCATAATAAACAGTAAAAATAAAAAGAGCATTGTAAATACCATGATTAATATATTGAGTATTTTCAGACTGGTATTTCTAAAATTATTCCTTATAAACAAAAACTGGATAAATAATTTTTTTTAGAAATGATAATATAAATTATGATAAGTTTTATGACTATCAATTCTAAGTTTTTTCCAAATAAGCAAATTCTACCTACTCATTGGAAGGAGAAGTCACATTCATTTTTTTTACTGAGTTGATCATACTTTCATCGTTAGGAACTGCATTAGTTACTTTAGATGAAAAACCAGATAAAGAATTTTTTGATGAATATGAAACTGCATTATATGGTAGGTTTAATTGTGTGGGTATCTTTGGTGAAGCTACAGATTCAGATGCAGACAGATTTTGATCTCTAAATTTTTTCAAACAGTACAGTAAAATTAGTAATTGAAAAGAAAAATGTAGGTTACAGAATTTTTTTTATTAATACTTTACAAGAAATGAAATGTTACACAGAAAGTATACATCTTATTGCAGTATAATTATGTTATTAGCCTAGTTAAAAAAAATGAAAAATTCTGCAATTAATACATTAATTATGTAAAATATTTTCATATAAAAAGAAAATACACAATACAACATAAGAGCCTATAAGAAAACATGATAAAAAGACATTTTACACACACACACAAAAAAAATTCCATCTATTCTTTTTAAAATTAAACTACATTTGAAAGTAAGTGTGTTAACTAATTCTAAAATTTATTTAGAAGCCCTATCATTAAATTTATCAGTAATTAGACTAAAATTAACAACAAATATTCAGAATTCCATTTTATAAATTAAAGAAACAACTTTTATGTAATTTAAGAACTATGCACACAATTATTGATAGAAACTTATTTAAATAAAAGATTAAGTTATCCATTTTAGCCACACCTATCAATTAACACCACTATTAATACAGGAACCTACTTTATATACAAGTTTAATTTATTAACTTAAAAATACAAAAAAAAAATGTGTATTTTTGAATTATTTTTAATGGAAATATAAAATTACAAAAGCTCAGGCACAGTATGCAATTCTTATTACAATAACAATGAAAAATACTTACTTAAATAACTCCAATCTGTTAGCAAGGTTTTCATTAATTGATATGATAAAGGAATCTTCTTTAGTATTAATTCTTTTGTGCAAACTAACTTTGGCTAAAGTATTAATATCTCCCTCGGTTATGACCTAAATAAATTTGCATGATTAATGAACAGTTAAAAACACTATTAATAATATTAAAATTTATACAATTTTATATAAAATATTTATACAAAATAAAATTGAGTATGGAAATACATTAACATTTATTGTGGATTGCATACCCTAAGAATAAGCTCATCATTAAAAGGTGCCAATTCCAAAAGTTTATTGGTTGCAGAAATATTCCATTTCATATCTGGAGATGGTAAAGCATTGAATAGCTCACACATTATGGCCTAGAAAAACAAAATATACATATTTAAATTCATAATATGAGCAAGGATTATTCTTCATGCTGTGACAAAGAGTTTCAAATGTCAAAATAAACCAATCAAGAAACATGACATACATTTAATAAAACTTCAATCATAATATATGTAAATTACCTTTCAATAAAATAAGTTTATTAAGAAAAAATTATTAAAAACAGGAATTGTTTTTATAAATCAATTTATTTCTTGTAACCTATTGGAAATGATAGAGTATAATAAGGCAAGACTCAGTTAACACAATTTTTAGCAGTATATTATTATTGTATTTTCTTTTAATGCTATATAACACAAGATACTGTTTAATTATAAATAAATTGTTTAATTTATAATGTAGAATGCCTTTAAACTAATATTCTAATTAAGGAGATTTGGTATTCTAGAAATGATTTAAAACTCAATTTTTTTTTTCAGCCTATCACTATTACTCTAGAATGTATGAGAATTAGAAGTTGGAAGTAAACAAAAAATGTAAATAAGCAAGTTTTTGAAAGCCCTTTTTACAGGTCAAATATTTCATGATATTTTTTTTAATTAAAAAAAGACTGTTCAAAAAAGAGTTATTTTAATCATAATACACTGCTGGACAATTGCTAAGGACGGATCACAAATTGCTATGTAGCATAACATTAAGCGAGACATGAGGCCTAAAGGCCTGAGGATAAAATACAGTTGCCACACTGTTCAGACATTAGAATAAAGAATATTTATTGTTCTGGAAAGTACAAAAGCTGTGAAACATCTGAAAGAAAAAAAAATGTTCATTTGATCTTCGTACGGAAAAATGAAACAATGCATCTAAAAGTCAGCAGGCACCTTAAAGAAAGGTATCAGTACGGGATATGTCCACTGTGGAGTGTGATGCAACATTCCACACGTCGTACCATACTTTGCACAACATTATCCAGCAGCTGTTGAGGCAATTTATCCCATTCCTCTGTGAGTGCACGGATGAGGGTGTTCTTGTTTGTCGGAGGATAGTTTCGACCAGCAACTTGCCTCCCCAAAGCATCCCACACATTTTCAATGGGTTTAGATCTGGAGAACGTGCTGGCCATATGAGATGTTGAATACCCTTGCTGTCTAGACAATCCTGAACAGCGAGTGTTCGATGACATGTTGCGTTGTCGTCCATAAAAACAAATTTATCACCGACAGCACCACGGAAAAGACGAACATGAGGAAGTAGAACTTCATCAATGTATCATTGGCACGTCATAGTCCCATTCGCAACCACATGTAGGCACGTGCGGCCATTGATCAAGATGCCGGCCCACACCATGATACTGCATGTCGGATATCGGTCCTTTTCCTGGATATTTTCTGGACGATAAGCAGTACCACTATCGCGCCAGATCAGTTGGCATCTACAATCCGATGAAAGACTGAACCTACTCTCATCTGAGAATAGTACGCATGCCCAGTCCTGTTCAGTCCAATTGTGATGCTCACGACACCATTGCTAACGGGCAGTACGGTGCTGTCTGGTCAATGGGACACACACAACAGGTCTGCGTGCGTATAGTCCTCCTCCCCTCAAACGTCTGGCAACAGTTTTTCGGGAGATCTGCTTTCCTGAGGCAGCAAGAAACTGATTTGCCACCTGCTGAGCTGTGGTGCGCCTGTTCCTTTTTGCTGATAGGACGATATATCTGTCTTCTGCAGGCGTCGTACTTCTAACACGACCTCCCCCATGCCGTCTACTACACATTCCAGTAGTTTTAAATGACTTCCACATCAGTGAAACAACGCTGTGAGCGATGTCGAACTCCCTGGCAACATCTGTTATTTTTCGCCCTCCTTCGATCTTTCCAATAATTTGGCCACGCATAAAATCATCTATGTGATGTCGGGAAGACATGCCAAAAATTTTAAGTTTGTCTATTAAATCTTTCCTGTGAAACTTTGACTTGAAACAACAACTGTCCACACACGTCAAAACCTTTAAAACTCTTATGAATGCTATCACGTGATGAACAGACGTGGAAAAAAATTTGCATACTCATACTTCTTCTTACTAATATCCCGCACTTATTCTAATTTTCCACATTTTGCTTCCTTTCATTTTGTGGTTGCTATGGATGATAGTGTTATCCGTCCTTAGCAATTGTCCAGCAGTGTAGTAGCATTTTACATTTCTAAGACAATTAAGATATAATATAGCTAATATTAATTTCACAATTTGTGCTCTTATTTGTCATGTTTTCAAATGATTTTATTTCTTATTAACAGTTTTCCTCATTTTTCTTAATATACTTAAATTGATTAGAATGAAATCAATAATGAAATGAAAACTCAAAAAAAAATTTAATGTAAATATTAGCATAACACACACAATTTTTTACTTCTATATAACTGAATCAGATACTGTAACATCAATCCTTTAAGTTGTTTAAAATAACTGAGAATATTACAAAAAATTTCTATACTTAAGTTTTAATAAATATATGTAAAAGATTTTGAAACTTTCAAAAATCACTGAAGAATTTAAACTTTGAAAATTATATCAACAGTACATGCATAATCACACATTTGAATAATTTTGTTGAATAAAAACACTATATGACATGCTAAAACACAGTTTCTAAATACATAAATTTCAAAAACTGTTCAGAGAGTACCAAGTCCTCTTAAAAAATAAGTATATAAATAAGCATTTAAAATCGTGCAAAGTAAAAACTAGTTCCATTTTTTTCCTTAAAAAAATACACACATTTTGATATTCATATATATTAAACAATTTACTGCTCACAAAATTTTAATTTCAGAACAATTATGAAGCAGCCACAAGATGCAGTTTTAAAAAATAAGGAAATATTAATACATGTATTTTAAGATTTGCATAACATTATTACCAAGCAATTCAAATTTTACACACACACTAAAAAGACACAATACCTGACTTCCAAGAGTAGATAAAAATTCACTGTGTGGTTCCATTTCACATATCTCTGATTTTCTAACAACGCAAGGATGTCCATAATCAATGAATATTACTTCAACCTGGTGAATAAGTAACACAAATCAGTGGGGAAAATTTTTTTTTTTTAAATATGAGGTTCTTTTTTTAAAAAATAAATACGATAAAATCATGCATATAATGCGCATTTTTGACACAAAAAATAAGATTTAAATTTATGAGTATGCCTTATACGCCAGGTATAAAAATGAGAGCTCTAAAAATATAAAAAAAAGAAGAGCAAAGAAAAAAATTAGACTTCCCCATACATCAAAATACTGTTTATTTAAAAGAAATAACATTCCTTAACAGCTTAAAGTGTTGTAGTTCTAGAAGCACTGTAGTATAATATTTTTTTCAAAAGTCTAGAATAATACTTTGAATAAATGATTTCAAAACATATAAAGAGGATTGCACATGCATATTTCAGGTTTCTTAGCAAAAAAAAAGGGGGGGGGCAGTGAATATACCTAAAACACCTTTCGGAAACATACCTAAAAATTGCTACTTGAAAGTAAAGTAAAGTTAGATGTTGCACACTAGATGTTACAGTATATTCAGAAAGGATAACAACAATATTTTTAAAAACACTACTAAACAGTAATTGCATTCAAATAAATATAACTTCCTTTTCAACAATATATATATTTGATGGTTTACTCCAATGATAAGATTAACTAAATTCTGTCAAGTTGGATGTTCTATCCTACTTTCTACAGATTTGTAAACAGCTTTTAAAATATTTTTAGTTTCAGATTTTTTTTTTTAAAATTAATTAAGGGCATTTTTGCATAGGCAACAATTTTCAATGAAATTCTACTTAAAATAGAATTGCAGTTTGAGTGAAGTGAATTTTAAAAACTAACAATTGCAATAAATAAAATTTTCTCCGTGTCACGAAATTATTCTAATTTCCTGTCTACTCTGAATCTGATATCTCAAGCCCAGAAAATTTAGTGCTTGATTTGCTTCATCCTATGTACCCTTTAAAAGATATTTTTTACAACCAAATTTTAGAAATTTTATTTCATTAGAAACAAATTAACATCAGCATTTCAGAATCAATGTACCATAAAATCTGGCATATAATGTGCACTTTGAACACAAAAAAATAGGATCAAAATTTATGGGTGTGCGTTATACGCCGGGTATAAAATTAGAGCTTAAAAAAAAAAGATGTGCATAGAAAAATAATTAGACTCCTACATGTATTGAAATACTGTTTATTTAAAAGAAATGACATTCCTTAAGAACTTAAAGGGTTGTAGATCTAGAAACACTATTTTTTCAAAAGCCTGGGATAGTAACTCAAATAAATGACTTCATTACTTAAAAGCATTGCTCAAGTATATTTTAAGTTTCTTCATAAAAAAGGGGGTGCGTGTTATACGGCAATATACCTAAAAATTAAAAATTGCAGCTTGAAAGTATGGATGCGCATTATACACCAGATTTTACGGTACCTCAATTTGAGCATCTTTAGAAATGTAGTTATAGCTTCATTCAGTGAATTACTTGAAAAGAATTTTCAAAACATGCTACTCTTTCTTTTTTAGTCTTAATTACATTTTAAAATAAAAAAATACTTGGCCCATCAAAGGCTTCCACAATTGAAATTTTTCTTACTGATGTATTAAAAGGATTTTAACACTTAAAAAACTTTTTTATATATATTCCATCCAATATAACTTTAAAAAAACAATAACATTCAAAATAATGGTACTTATGTAATAATATTGCAACCACATTGAGGATACATTTTTGATTTCAAGATTAAGTTAAATAACTTTTCGAATAATAACTCTTAAAATAATTTTAGAATTATATTGCTTTTTTTAAATTAAGCTCTTGAATTAAACATAACTGAATAGCCTAAAACATTATATTCATAAATTCAAAAACAGTTTTGGAAAATTTTTTCTACAGTTTACAATTTTTATACATTTATGGCTCAATATTCCCACAACAGCATAATTTTTAATTTCGTAAATGCTTTAAAAATAATCTGCTAAGCTTTATAAATTTTACCTAAAATATGCTTCATTAATTCAAGAAAAAAAAATTTCTGTTTTATAATATAATTTTTTTTAGAAATTACAAGTGAATTATTAAAGGTAAAAATAATACCATTTCTGGAATAGGAACACTAGTACTTGTGGAAATTACTGCCCTATACCATTTCCCATCATGAAACTTGGCTGCATATACTTTTCCTGGTTTTAAAGTAGTATTTTCCAGACATGCTTCCTATAACATAAATGTATACATATAAAAATTATGTGATTATCAATTACTAATTAATTTTAAAAGAACTGTGGAAATATATCGATACATATCTTCTATTGCACACATTAAGTATTAGAACATTCTAATTAAAATAATTATAAAAATATTAGATCTGAACAATATGGATAAAATCATTAACACACATAAAGAGTATAACTGCAGGAAGGTTAAGTTGCTTTTTATCAATTTTGAGAAATAAATTAATGATATGCTGAATCAGAACTAATAAGCTGGTATTAACGAACATACATAATATTATATAATTACACATTTTTTAAAAAATTCCAACAATATCTTTACACTTGCCAATAGTACTCCAGTACATTTGTCAGCCTCAAATCAAACAAAACATTAAGTTATTTATAATTATATAAAATACATTTTAAATTCAATAACTTAAGACTTTACAGCACACAGGATTTCAACTTCACACTAATAATTATATATATATTTGAAAAAAAAAATAGATAACATATAAGCAAGACAAATTTAATAAAAGAACATTTATAAGATTTATCCAGATACTATACAAGTAATTCTTAATTTTTTTATTCTTCAATGAATCATTAGCCATGACATTTAAACTAATATATATGTTCACCATGTCTGAAACAAGTGTAGTTTTAAAAAGTATCTCCAAATAACAATTTTCATACAATTTAGAAGGCTGTTTTAAGTTAAAAATATGTATTTGTATAATAAATACTTTGAGAATGTGGCAAAATTACTAATTAGCATAGTCAAAGACTCTTGACCCGGGGTGGGCATTAAGTCTATCGTGATCGACCGGTGGACCGTCAACACATTTTGAGGTGACCGTCTTCCCATAAAATGTTGGACACGCTTACTAAAAGAATCACAGGAGGGTACCAAGATAATGGAAACACCCGTGAATAAAAGATACACCGTGTGTGCGTGAATAACAGTGCAACCCAAATTTGAGAGATGTCTTCATGAATTTACTAGATTAGAATCAAAAGTTGCTTTCATGAGTTACCCATCTGGCAAGGTTGATGTGAAAAATATAACTAAAAATATGTTACATGCTCTCGAGGAAAACCAAGCTTTTTTTCTCCTTTAAAAAGGACCTAATTTGTAAAGAATAACTTTTGGAATCTAATAAACGAAGTAAAGTGTCCCAATTTTTAAAAAGCTGCAATTCATTTAACATCGTTCTTTCGCTCTACCTATCTGTGTGAATCTACACATTGAACGAAGAATATAATTAAGACAACGTATCATTCATGTTTCATAGACGACCACTTAGAATCCAGTGTAAGATTAGCAGTTAGTAATTATATACCAAGGTGTTTAAGATTGGGGGGGGGGATAATATGAAGTCTAAGTCTTTTATGAGATTATAGCTACGAGAATTAATTTTAAGTGAAAATTATTTATTTTTTTATGTGTATTGTGAATTGTTTGAAAATACATCATTTGATATTATTAAATTTATGTGGGTAAAGTTATATATATATATATATTATGTTTGTATTTTGCGTTTTTATTAAAACGTAGTTTTAAAAGAGTAAGTTTTTCTACTGCAGTTATGTAGGTAAGTACACATATTCCGTATTTATTATTGTCAAAATCCAAATATTGTTGAGCTTTTTTTTTTGCTACATCACAATGTGGACCGCAATACCTTGAAAAAATTAAAAGTAGACCGTGTCATGTAAAAGTCTGCCCACCCCTGCTCTTGACTATATAGTTGTCTATTTGAGAACTGAACATAAAAATAGAAAACCTTCTTCTAGCTAATTAATAACAATCATATTTTTAGAAGTATTCTATATAATTTATTAAATATTTTCAAAAGTGAAACTTTAAATATAGTAATAAATTTGAATAATGCCTTTTTTCAATTCCTACTTTTAGCTCACACTCTATATATTTATTTATCTTGTTAGAATTTTCAATCGTTAATAAAATCATTTCTATTCATCCAATCAAGTTAAAATAATTTTTTTTAAACTTGTAGTGAATGATACTTGATGTTCACACAGGTTTTTCAATTATATATATAATTCATTAGTTAAATTTTTAAAAATTTTAAACTTATTCTGCGTTATTTTCCTCGTAATTACAATTACCTGCAATAGATGGCACCAATACGTTTTTTCTAACAAAGTAGGAATTGATGTTAAATATTTTAATTTAACTTGTTTACATGAAACATGTAATAATTTTCTGTTTAAATTTCTTTTGAGGGATTTTCTTTAATTTATAATAGTCTCTCTAGAACCCCTCCAGACATTGCATGATAATTAATTTTTTTTTAGTTCAACCCCCTAATATTTTAACCACCAACCTTATCTCTTTAAAAACTATCAACTTCAAACATTGATACATTTTAGAGTAAGATGATGTAATATTACATCAGTTACTGATTCTGACTGTGATCACTGTAATAAATAATGGAAATCATATAACTATCAAAACTTCCAGTTGGGTAAGATATAAAAAATAAGATCTCCAGAATGAAAAAAAGAATGCTTTTATCACTGTTTACTGCTGTATGTTTGTGATGCTGCTATTCACTTTATGTACTACAATCAATAAAACGTGCAATTAAAATAACAAAATGTTTCACTCTCCATTCAATGCCTGCAACCAGAAAAATTGAAGTAACAGTAACATGTTTAATTCCAGAGAAAACATCACATACATTTCTTGTGAGAAAAAAATACCATGCAAAAAGAAACAATTTGAAAAGTAAAAAAAGGAAATACATTCCACATTATTTAAAAAACAAAGAATAATAGCCATAAAAATTCCATCATATCAGGTTTTATACATGTGTACTTACATTTATATATTTTAGCATAAAATTTATACATTAAGCATTCATATTAAAATAACATGTTTCTATAAATGAAATTAGGAATGTGTATATATATTGCCCTCAAGATCAGATAAAAAAAAATCTATGAATTGAAAAAGTAATAGAAAGATTAATTTTCTGTCACTACTTGATAATATGTGCATTTTTTAAGACAAGATATACCATTCACTTGAAAGAAGTCCTTACCAGAAAGAACTATGATTGAAATTTTTAAAGAGATTTCCATGAGGTAATGTTTTGCGAAAATGAACCGCTTTCCAAAAATTTTGCAAAATGACTAACAGAAAATTTATTTGTTGATATGATTATTATTAATATTTTGCTTTTTCAAATTTGTCATAAAAGTTTTTGTACTCAGTTAAAACATATCTTCATATCTGATTAAAGTTTTTTGTGCATTTTATTTGGTATATATTTAAAAAATTACTTTCAAAACTCACACCAAATATATGACTTTCAGAAACTAAATTTGCAGTTATTTGATGAATTTAGTCTTCATCCTTTCACATCAGAAATCATATACCATATTAGAATACATCAACCATGAAAAAAAAAGGGGGGGCGGGCTTTTTTTGGACCATGTAACTTCAAAAAAAGTCATGCATTTTAAATGTTTATCATCAAAGATTTTCAAAAGCTTTCATTCCAATAAATAATGTATGTGGACAATATATACATACAGAGAGAGAGAGAGAGAGAGAGAAAGAGATTGAACATTTCTTTAGGTCCAATTATAAAGAATAAATTTTTATATGTCCTAATTTACATCAAAAATTTTATTTAAAAATGTTGGAAAACAAACATGTTGTATAGAATAGTATATTTTTTAATATATATATAAATTTCCATAAACAGATAAAACAAGGTCCTAAAGCATTTATGAAATGTAACAAAAGCATTTATGAAATGTAACAAAAGCATTTATGAAATGTAACAAGTTACACAATAGGAAAAGAATGAAACATATTACATGAAATGCCAAAATTTAAGAAATGGAAAAAATTATATTTCTAAGCGAAAAAATTTAAAAAAATACATTAAATAAAATATATAGTTACAAAATTCTATGAAAGGCAGTATATTTTCTATCATTGCACAAAAAGCTGTAGAAAAATCAAAATTGATTTTAATCTCCAAATTAATCTTTTCTTGATGCAATCTGGAACAATGAAGCAGCAGCCATTGACCATTATCTTATTCACTCACTTTACAAAAACATAGAATAAAATCAAGTTTTTCACAAAAAAAAATATATTTGTAATTTCCATTCCCAGTTAGACATAAGATTGTCTAAAAATTGCAGTGTTTTTAAGCCTATGTGAAATAGACAGGAGGAATAATTTATTTAAGTATGTTACAGAGGATTTTGAGTATCTCATATTCCATTTTAAAAACGATTTCCTTGTATCTTTTGATTTTTAAAGAACATTTTTTGGAGGATTTATAGAATAAATTGAAAGTGATGTTTTTTTGTTAATCACACAAAATTTACTCCCTCATTTCTTAGAATACCTGATGACTGCATCAATGCAAGAGAAGATATTATTTTGATTTTTAAGATCATTCAGAAAGAAGGAAATTATTGATTACTATTGGTTGAAAAAATACAGGTTAATTAGATATCTAACACTATTTCAAATTTAAAAATTAACTATTAAAAATGACATACCAAACATATTATGCTATAAATAATCATTTTAATTAAAAAAATAATTTAAAAATATGATAAAGGCTTACTTCAAATATTGATGAATATTTTTCAAGCTCAATTTCAAGCCAACTGTTTTCAGGGTGGAGGATTCTTAGAAAAATTTCCCCAGTTTCTGTAACATGGGTAAGATATCCTCTTGAAGATACACCAACCTATATTAATAAATCATATAAGAAATACTACATATAAAATTTTTTTTAATGTATTCAATATAATATTGTACTACCACAAAAATGATTTAAAAATTCATTTTACATTTTAGAGATTCTTGAATATTTTTATTACATAGATCATTTTTTAAAGATGATTTTTAAATAACTGCACAGGCAATACTACTCCGAAATATCCATCAACATGAAAATGTATTCAAAATTAAACAAAGAACAATTTTAAATAACTTAAGTAAAAAATATGATCATACCTTAGGTAATCTACATATGAGGGATGTTATTACTGCTTCTTTAATATTATCATTAATGCAAACATCATTTTCATTGTCACTTGTATCATATAATAAGACTGAATAAATAACACGATGAATTTCTGGATCGTCTGGCAAAGTATCATCCAGATGAGAACAGCATCTAATGAAAAAGTATTTATACCATTTCTTAAAATACAATAAACAAGAATAAAAAACAATAAAAGGGCAAAGGCAAAATATTCGTAAATGCTTAGAGTAAATTTTACACTTGACCACATACAATAATGTAAAACAAAAACACAGCTAATACTCATGGACATTAATTATTATGACAAATTAAACCAAAGAAATACATAAAACTTTTTAAAAAATGTCCCAGAATTTGATTAAAACAAATAATGTATTAAGACTTCGCAAAATATTTTAAAATTAATACTTTAAAAATTATCAAATTCAGAAATTTTAATAAATATTCATATTTTTTTATTAGGAACTTTATTTCTTGCCACATAAAGACATACATATAATTCAATTGTATAAAAATAAGACCCTGCTAAAATTGGTGGAAAATTCTGCAATAATATTGGGAAATAATATACTTTATATTAGAGCATAACTGATTTAAAAGCTGTATTAAAGATAATCAAAATTAAAAATTTTAAAAAATTCAAATAAATGAAGAAAGTCGCACCTTTTGACCACAGCAATAAATGTTTTATATAATAAAGGTTCCAAATGTTCTTGTGTGATAAAAAGCTCATAGTCCTCACAACCATCCAAAGTTAAGTGGATAGCCTAGAGGAACAATGGTTACAATATTATAAACTTATAACCTGCATCAGGAGAAAAAATTAGTAATAAAATACCATATTTATTCAAATCTAAGCCCGCTATTGATTCTGATTTGTAATCCAAATTCTCAACATAGTTTAGTGAAAAAATAAAAAATAGTGTAAAGTGGTTTATTAATGTCTGACATTTAGAAAGTTAAAAAAAAATGAAAATGAACTAACAAGAAGTGAGCAATTAATTTATTTTAGCAATATTAAAAACTTTCAAATACATACATCAACCTGTAATTGTCCTAACCGTCAGTACCATTTCCCCCATCCAACGAATATTTCAAATCTACGTTGCACCCAATTTTCGGATGCATTAACATTGAAAAAAAGTATGGCTTAGATTAAAAAAAAATACAGCAGCTAATTTTATGCAACTGTAGCTACAGTAGCCAAATTTTTTTAGATACATCAATACCAGAATATAAAGATTAAACACACAAAAATGATGCATAAAAAGAATAATTGTTACATGAAATTTCTCCTTATTAATGCCCAAGGGTTAAAAGTAATAATGAGTTTCTTAATGCAGAAAATAAAAATATAATGCAAAACTTAATATAATGTAAGTTAGTATTCTAAAAATGAAAACTTTCAATTTTTTTTCTTTAATTTAATAACATGCAGAACATAAAAATAATTAAATCTTACTTGATAAGGGACTGTTAAAAATTCCTCAGATAATTCTTGAAGATCAGATTTTTTCATTCCAATAAATACTCCTTCATCTACATAATACCCCTGAACCTGTAAAAGGGAAAGACAGGAAAAAATCAAAGTTTTTTCACTTATTTCAGACATTTTAATCTTAAAAAACAGCTTTAAAATACACAGTGCAAATCATTTGACACAAAACTGAAGGGACTGAAATATTTTTTTTGTATTAAAAGAATTTCGCGTTAAAGGATATTGCAAATATATATATATATATATATTCAACAAAATTAAGTTCATTAGAATGCATTTTATTTACATAGATATGTTTATATGCATGTATTTAATAAAAATCAAGGAAGCAAAAACATTCACAAGGACTTAATGAAATTTAATACAACATTGAGCAATACCAAAACCTTTAGATTTTCATTTTTGTTTTCTGTTCTTGATCATCATTTGAAGTTAAATAATGATTTGCGATTGTACTCCTAAAATAAATTCTTCTAAATTAAGAAAAAAACGTGAGCGAAACTCAGCAATTTTTCCTCACACTGTGATGTACTTGTCACTAAATTCCAAAGCCAATTGATGAGAGGTTTTGTGTAGCATTTGTAGGGTGAAAGTAGCTTGGATAAACAAAAGTGACTCATGTCACAGGTCATTCCGAAAGTCTTTCAAAGCCAAGTTAGCCTCCTTTCTATGAAACATAGGAAACCAACTCTTTCATTTCACACTCCCTCTTAAACCTCGCCTGTGCAGCTGGAGTTTTTTATATTTTGTTCATTGCCAGAAGGGAAATCTTTTCATGTTAAACGATTTTCGTTTCGTGTTAAGAGAAAAAAATCCATGATATTAAGTAGTAGCTCGGTAGGACCACTGTTTTATTTCATATTAACTGATATTTCGTCCTAAGCATTTTCGTATTAAACGTATTTCACTGTATATGAATATCAAAAATAAAAATATTACAAAACTAATCACCAAAGGTACTTATTTATTTTATACAGGGAAAATATTTGTCAAGTATATTTGATGATCACATAAGATAAAAACTCACCATATCATCATCAAGTATTTTATTGGCTAAAACTCTGTGCATTACTAGCTCCCCATCCACACGATCCCCCACAACTGCATACAAGTGTTTTTCCCAAACTTCATGCACTGGCAAAGTATGAGAATCATAAAATGCAGACATCATTTTTGACATTTTTAAAAATTCATCCTATAAGAAAAAAAAGTATACAACATGTAAAACAAGCTGCCCATAATGAATACTCAGAATAAGCTGCAAGTTTTCATGAATTTTTCTTTAAAAAAAAATGGTAATTTAGAAAATTTTAAATAAATTCTAACAACATTAAATATAATAAAATAACCAACATGAACAATGATTGAAATGAGAGAGAAAAACTCTAATAACAAATTCTTTATGCATAAATATAGTTTCCATTAGTTTGGTTGTTTACAGTATATAAAGTAGATTATTTTTTTTTATATTCTAGATACAAAGATTTAAATTTTTAAAAATTAAATTTTAAAAAGATTAACATTATACCTAACTATATTTCATTTAATCCCAAGAACATAGGTAAATAAAGGAGGAAAGGGTAGGCACTTTAAAACTACGCGTTTAACCTTCCAATCTTAGCTGAGAGTCTAAGAGTTTGCTAAAATGCCTTATTGTGGTAGTGTTACTTTGCCATGTACTGTTTTACTATTTTCTTGCTTATTGATTTTGATTTTAGTCAAACTTATAATAATTTGATGTATTGTTAATAAATGATCAGATATATATACATATATATTATACTAGCTAGGACTATATCAAATAATGTCTTATTACCTCGCAAAGAGGAGCGCAGTCATGTGACACATACTCAACATTCTCTTCTGAATAAATAAGGAGAAAATTTTGGGCTCCTTAAAGTTTTAGTAAAATAAAGGAATATATTTCCAATACTGCATAAAAAAATTATTATAACTGCACTATAAAAATTATTACAATCACACTGTCCAGCATTAGTGGTGTTTTCATCATCTCATGGTGAAGAGGGTCAAGTAATGGTTGCTGAACTATGTAAACACTTTTGCAGATGCATTAATTTTTAAAGGGAGAAATTTTAAAATAACTTTTTAAATCACACACACCATTAACTGGTTATGGTAATTTTGAGACAAAAAGTTTTTTAAAAAATGTACAAATAAAGCTTGAAAGGGAAGAGGGAGATAAAAACATTTACATACAAATAAAATTTATTTTGCAATTTTGAAGAAAATGTTTTTATATTCAGTCCAAACACAGATAATGATCCCTATAGTACTCAAATGCAACATTACTGGAATTCTTTAAGAAACATGGCAAAAAGAAATATATTGTGCATGAGAATACGAAGAAATAAAATACAAGCAAAAATAATTATTTGTGAAGAATTAGATGTAAAACAATAAATTTAATTTTAAATTATATTTTTCTTTCATGATGAACTGAAACCATACTAAATTGTTTTGATATTGGAACTCATAATACTGTAAGTCATGCTTCAGTAACCATGGACTCCACCTACCATATTGCTTTTCAATGAAATTGCTATCTAATACATATTGGAAATATTTTGTTAAAAAAAAATTACAAAATATTAATACAAAAACAGAATACTGATAACTGTTTTTAAAAAAAGTCTACAAAATTTTGAAAAATAATTTTTAAAATCATACTTACATCAAAATCAATCAGACGAGCAGTTATAAAATTAGTAGTGCTTGTTATGAACACTGACCATTCATTACCAACAGGAATTACTAATTTAGGAACTGGAAGATGAGTATGATTAACATTGTTTTTTGATGAAAAATCTTCACTTTCCAATTCTGACTGTTCAGAATTCATTTTATTCTAAAGGAAAAATAGAAGTTTTACCGTTTATGTAAAAAAGAGCCACAAGTCTAACAAATAAATTATTTTGTTTATCATAGTCAAATCAAAAGACAATATTAAGAAATTAAAAATAGATTTTATCAGATAAGATAAATCCTTACTAAAATTTATGCATTCAATATATATGATGTTACTTGAATCAAAGTCGCACTATTTCTCCAGTGTTAATGCTACTGAAAATCGGGTGCAGCTTAGAATCGAAGGCAAAACATTTGTTGGGTGGAAGAAATTCAGTTTCCACCTGTTTCAAAAGGAAAAATGTAGCCATCCATTATTCTGGTCACTTGCATCGATGACTTATCTCATTTCATATCTTATCTCCAATTTTCAGTTTATCCTAAGCATTGTCGTCTGCCCGTATTTAGAATTTTTTTGTATATGCTTTCTTTTAATCCCCTAAACCTCAAAGATATCAGTAATAGTATCAAGACGAGTTCACTAAAACACAAGTATTACAAGGAAGGCAATTTTTTATGCACAAAGAAATGGAAACAGAACAATGACCATTAAAAACTTGATATGGATGGAGAAATATATGTTGATGACATAACCAAAATTGTGCAATTTTTGCTTGTAACTGTTTAACAGTCTTTAATAATTCTTTTTACATTGTTCTATAACACATTCTTTTAAAAAAAGTGTTGCACAAAAAAATGTATTGGATGACATAGAAGATGACACCATGTGGGAAAATGGAGACACCAGCACCAATTCCAAAGTTAGCTGTGACAATGGGAGTGACGAATAATTTTTAAACATATTGATGGTTAGAGTAGAAATAGGTTCTTCTATATATTTGAAAGTTTTCAATACAGGTAAAATAAATTAACACATTAAAATTTTTTTAAAAAAATTTCTTAAGTATCGGACATTGATTAACCTTTTACACAATTTTTTTTTATTTATGCTCAAAAACATGTAAAGAATTGGGAGTGCGGCTTAGAATCGATGATAACATTTTTTAATAAAATCATTTTGATAATTTGGGGTGCAGCTTAGAATCGATGGTGGCTTGGATTCGAGTAAATACGGTAAATCAGCTTCTTTTACTATTTTCAAATTGACAATGTTAATATATGAAGTTTATCAGATAAAATAAATCCCCTCAAATTGAAATATATCATATATATAAGTCTGACATAAGAAAACTCACTGAAGCTTCAGAGGGGGTTGTACTTCCTGATGAGAAAAGCTTTGATGGCCTCACAATGAAGTTTATTCCATCAGGTACTTTACCAAAAGAACTAAAAATGAATTGAAAAAATATATAAAGTTTTATTTCTTATAAGAATTTCAAATTTATATAAAAAAAAATTTTAAAATGCAAAGACTGTAGTACACAAAAACGAAATATAATTTTTCATTCACCTTAATAACATGAATAAAAAAGTCGAATACTTTTTGATAATCTTTTCTGTTTCTATCTGTTTCAATAATAAACATTAATTTAAAAATTACAACATTTTGAGTTATAAGTCATGAGAAATAAATTTCATCTTTTTAATAAAATTTAATTAAAAAAATTATCTATTCCAAACAAATGTTAATTCATAAAATTTTGATTAACTGATGAACATTGCTGCATTTACACAAGCCTCTAAAATCAAAGAAATAAAATACATTTTTACCAACTTTTAAATAGTTACAATAATATTGAAAAAAAATTAGTATTATAATTTTGAAAAATGGAGATTTTTAGTTTCGGTGTGTCTTTACATTTAAAGTTTTACACCAGTTTTTTGTTCTGATGTTAATTAAAGTAACATGTGAACATTGACATTTTGTTGAAAAAAATCCATTTCAATGTAAATGAATTTTTGCAGGATGATTTAATGTTCATAGATGGACAGTCAAAAACATATTTGAAACTGCAATGCAAGTCACTTATAATTTACAACATTAGGCGCATGCAAGTTATAACAATCCCAAACAATAGATATCATCAAGAGATACAGCTAAGGCCACTCGAGTGTCCCAACTGGATTGTTGTTTGGCAATAAAAGCACACCAGCTCACAGATAAAAGCTAAGAAACTCTCTGAGGAACCTAATACCTGAATCTAGTACAAGAAATTTTAGATACATTATGCACAGATGTTTTTCAGAAAAAACACTTTATCCTCAGTGGCAAATCATATGTTCTAATGGCTACAAAATTAAGACATTTTTCAAGGAGATAATATATCATTCTCGCACACAAGAATAAGGATAAAAAGTATACTTTTCAGTAATGAGTTTTAAGATTTAGTGAACAAAGTAATTCAATAAAATATTTTATAAGAACAATCAATAACCTGTTACAATATCATTCCAATTTAATGGAAACTAAACATTTAAGAATGGTTTAATCAAAGTGTACGGCTGCATCATATTGTATAGTTGTATTATATAGAATATTTATTCAAGTTAACTTAATAAGAATATAATTTTTTTAATGAAAACATCATTGAAAGGCTATTTTAAAATCGATTTTATGATTTAAATTTCCATACTGAGTATGTTTCCATTATACTTACACAGCAATAGGATCCATGTCCAAATTAGAACTTGTTTGTAATATATCTAGCCAATTTTCAGGTAATAACTCATTAAATTTGTGCTCATACTCTACCATTATGCCATTGGTGAACATACCAGATGGTTTATCAAATACAATCTAAAATTTAAAAAAATAATAATAAATCAATAAAACAAACATTACAAGAAATATATTTTACATTTTTACATAGCAAAAACTGCTTAATTCTGCAGCATATCTACGGAGTATCTATGGTTAGAAATCTCAATCAGGTAAAAAATTATTAATTTATCTTAAAGTAAACTTTATAAAGTGTTCATATGCGTAGAAAATTATCTGAAAACTGCAGAAACTGATTTATTATAGAACTAATTATTTCTCTTCCAACTAACAAGAGAAAGTACTCAACTGAAAACAAATGCATTTAATTAACAGCTACTTCATGATGTGGCATCCTTGGTATACATTTATTAAACATTATTATTAACCTTTTAAATCCCAACTGAACTGGAAGACGTCAGTAGTTCCTTGAGCTAAAGAAGAAGATAATTTGACTCAAAGGTTACATTCCTCTACATCATCTTGGTAAAATTCTTATGGAATCAGAATTCCATTAGCAGACAAATTCATTTCTAAACATTACTTCTTTAAAGCATGTGAAAGCTTTACAGTTAATGTACATATATATATCAAGATTTACTTACCTTAAAAAAGAATTATGCCTATATTATTCTTAATTTGAAAGTAAAATCTTGTTTCCATGATATATATTTCTTCAAATGAAATAATTTTTTTTGAAATACAAGAAACATGTGATCTTGTAGAATATCAAACCCTGATGCACTGTATATTGTAACAGATATACATAAATATGGTAACAAGTGAAAACAAATGAAATTTATATGTATATTAAAACTCTTAAGTTTAGGAAATAAAAATTATTTTCAGAATATTTTATATAGAATGAACACACATGCCCATAAACTGCAGCTTCTGTGATTCATTGTTCATAAACTTTTTCGCAACGATGTACTGATCAACAGGAAAACATTGTAGAGATGGGTGTGTCACATATGCATCCTCCCCAAATATCACAGACAGCCTAGAGATGCACTGGTGAATCACATTTCGCTCTGGTTCTACAGGTTTGGCCATCCTCAAGGAAAAATTCATTCAACAGCCTGCTGTCCGATTAGGGGATCCGAGACCACTGTATATACGACACATCTGTTGCAAAAGGGTTAACACCACACTTAAAAGCAACACAATGACTTGAAAATGGACTTCTTAGCTTAGAACCACAGTCAGGAGATGAGAACGATACCTGAGTTGACACCACCTCTTCTAACTTCCACAACTTGCTAATATGAGGATTTTCAGCCTCAGCATTTACATGCATTACAACTGCTACATGATGGGTCCTTAGTGGTCTCAAGACTCAAAATCACAACTCAATTGCACCCACATCATGCATAATATGTAGCAGATAAGCCACCAGCAACCAATCCCCTATTTAGACTAGCATAAAATCTCTAAGTTTCATTTGATATACTGTAAAATAATGCATATAATGCACACCTATACTTTCAAGCTGCATTTTTTAATTTTAAGGTATATTGGCCGTATAACACGCACCCCCTTTTTTACAAAGAAACTTAAAATATACTTGAGCAATGCTTTTAAGTGATGAAGCCATTTATTCAAGGTATTATGCCAGATTTTCAAAAAATAGTACATTTCTAGAAAAATAACTGTTTAAGTTCATAAGGTATGACATTTCTTCCAAATAAAACAGTATTTTGATATATGTAGAAGCCTAATTTTTTTTATGCACATCTTTTTTTATTTTTGAAGTTACCATTTTTATACTTGGTGTATAACACGCACCCATAAATTTCAACCTTATTTTTTGTGTTAAAAGTGTGCGTTATATACTGGATTTTACAGTATATGATTTTTACTTTTACAGAAAGTCCTAAACTGGGACATCACTATAAATATCCCATAAAATTAACAGATTACTAAGATATGAGCATTAACAGAATTTTTTTTAAAATTAAGAATCCTTTTGAGATGGATAACCCTTGTTGTTCCTTCAGAATAAAATGAAGTTGAATGAATTAAACTTAGAATACTAAAAAAATTAGCACAAAAATTATAAATAAAACAATCTCAGCTCTATAATTATCCTGATGATATACAGACAGACAAATGTTACAACCACATGTGCTCATCCCAAAAAGATAAAAGAAAAAATATACTTATTTTCAGTATGTTTTTTCCCCCTCTACCACTTGACTGAAAGAACATGGTTTAAAGACTATGAATATTACAAATAGTGGTTATTTAAAATATTTCAGACTGAACTTATTTTTAGAATACTTTTTCAGAATTCTTTAATATGTAGAAACAGTAACAAATTATATAATTTTTATATAATAATTATCTCAATCCACATATGGCTTTATAAGAAATGTATTTAACAAAAAATATTTTATATTGCAACATGTATTAAAAAACATATTTGACCTAGGTTTTCAAACAGGACATTAAAATTTGCCCCAGAGAATATTTATAGAATAATGCTATTACTTAAATATATACATTTGAAGAAGGTGACATGTTTCTTTTCAATGAACAACCTTATGTAGTGCTCTCCAACCCCCAGTCCATGGATCAAATACTACTGGTCGGTCCCCACAAGAAACATTAAATTATTTCTCTTTTATTTACTGTGGTATATTTTGGGGGTTTGGGATACTTTTTATGAAAATCACTTTATATTCCTTGCTAAATCACTTTATATTTTTATGAGTGTGTAGCTATATTTTATTCTAAAGTCACAATTAAATTAAAAAAATTATTAAATCAAACCAGTCTAAAATATAAACAATCAAAGTTCTCCCCCTCAGTCGATCACAGTAAAATTAACAAATGTTGACAAGTTTGCGCCGATAAAAGGTTGGAGAACATGACCTAATGCATTAAACTCAAAACAAATTTCACATATTGTACTCATACAAGCTGTGCTTCAGTGCCACTAATCAAAAAATAAAACTTGTATCTTTCTTTTGTTAAAACCAACCTGCTAATAGAAATATAGTATTTTTTCACAACATTTTAAATAAGAAAATCTGTTTAAATTCTAATTCCTTATATAATTAATTTTATGAAAAAAAAAATTATAAAATATCAATTACTGAAAAGGTTTATTTGTTTGTCAGCTTGCATTCTCTTAGAAATTAAGATGTGCACATTTAAAAAAATTATTCTCCAAAATATAATTTCTTTACAACCTACTGCCCTTTTTCATTAATAAAAGAAAAGCAATTTAAATTTTTTTAAAGTTGGGAGAACACCTTTTTTTCAGTTCAATATTTCCATGTTTTTTATAATCATGGAAAAAACCATAATTTGACATCACTGTTTTGTCACAAATATTTCTATAGTTACTTCTAAGCATACAATTTATTAATATTTTTAAATAAAATGTATTAGTAATAGAGCTGTTAAAAATTAACCATTTGAAAACTGGAAACTTCTATTGTTACACGGTATTCAATTCAAGTAAATATAGTAACTAGTGAATATAGTAACTATAGAATATGTGTATTGCAGGGGTGGGCAAATAGCGGATTTTCTGACTGTTTTGGTGGGCCACAAACAGTCAGAAAATCCACTTTGAAGCCAGATTATTTTCCCATGCACAATCAGAGATTCATCTTGCATTTTTTCACCATTAGGAAAACAGAATCCCTTCATAAGAAAAACAAAAAATACCTGAAAGTGTTTCTACAAAGAGATCATCTGCACAGTTTGAAGGACAAGGTCACAAGATTCCAGGATTTTAAAACAATTGAGCCTAAATTCAATTTGCTATGTTATCCCATTGCTGCTGTTATTGATACAGCACCTGAGGAGCTACAACTTGAACTTATCGACTTGCAGTCAGATCCCAGTGTGTAGGAAATGTTTTATGTTACATCTTTGACTTTTACAAATCTTTGCCAGTCGAAAAATTCCCATTGGGTTGGGATACTTTTTATGAAAATCACTTTATATTCCTTGCTAAATCACTTTATATTAATTTTTATGAGTGTGTATAGCTATATTTTATTCTAAAGTCACAATTAAATTAAAATTATTAAATCAAACCAGTCTAAAATATAAACAATCAAAGTTCTCCCCTTCAGTCGATCACAGTAAAATTAACAAATGTTGACAAGTTTGCGCCGATAAAAAGGTTGGAGAACATGACCTAATGCATTAAACTCAAAACAAATTTCACATATTGTACTCATACAAGCTGTGCTTCAGTACCACTAATCAAAAAATAAAACTTGTATCTTTCTTTTGTTAAAACCAACCTGCTAATAGAAATATAGTATTTTTTTCACAACATTTTAAATAAGAAAATCTGTTTAAATTCTAATTCCTTATATAATTAATTTTATGAAAAAAATTATAAAATATCAATTACTGAAAAGGTTTATTTGTTTGTCAGCTTGCATTCTCTTAGAAATTAAGATGTGCACATTTAAAAAAATTATTCTCCAAAATATAATTTCTTTACAACCTACTGCCCTTTTTTTCATTAATAAAAAGAAAAGCAATTTAAATTTAAATTTTTTTAAAGTTGGGAGAACACCTTTTTTTTCAGTTCAATATTTCCATGTTTATAATCATGGAAAAAACCATAATTTGACATCACTGTTTTGTCACAAATATTTCTATAGTTACTTCTAAGCATACAATTTATTAATATTTTTAAATAAAATGTATTAGTAATAGAGCTGTTAAAAATTAACCATTTGAAAACTGGAAACTTCTATTGTTACACGGTATTCAATTCAAGTAAATATAGTAACTAGTGAATATAGTAACTATAGAATATGTGTATTGCAGGGGTGGGCAAATAGCGGATTTTCTGACTGTTTTGGTGGGCCACAAACAGTCAGAAAATCCACTTTGAAGCCAGATTATTTTCCCATGCACAATCAGAGATTCATCTTGCATTTTTCACCATTAGGAAAACAGAATCCCTTCATAAGAAAAACAAAATACCTGAAAGTGTTTCTACAAAGAGATCATCTGCACAGTTTGAAGGACAAGGTCACAAGATTCCAGGATTTTAAAACAATTGAGCCTAAATTCAATTTGCTATGTTATCCCATTGCTGCTGTTATTGATACAGCACCTGAGGAGCTACAACTTGAACTTATCGACTTGCAGTCAGATCCCAGTGTGTAGGAAATGTTTTATGTTACATCTTTGACTTTTACAAATCTTTGCCAGTCGAAAAATTCCCATGTATGAAAAAATTTGCTGGGAAACTGTTCTTTATATTTTAGTCAACATATATTTATTAGAAGGTGAGCAAAGTTTTTCTTGCATGAAGATCAACAAAAGTAAATATAGATGCAAGTACAAGAGGATAAAATTGCAGCCTGTCATAAAAATTTCAAAAAATAAAAAAAAATTAAGAAAAGTATGATAGGGTACATTTGTTTCTTTAAACTGATCCTTAAATTAAGTGTGTATGCAGCTACAGATAATAAGCGATCAGCACAGCAAATAAATTGAGTTACACTGACACTATGTTGCTTAACTTATATATATATTTTTTATAATGAATGCAATCAATTTAAAAGGGTGTGGCCCTCTGGTATCTTTGGTTCCCAAATGTGGCCAGCAATCCAAACCAAGTTGCCCCCTGGCCTATTGTATAGCTTTCACACATTCAATTTTTTTAAAAATCTATTTCAGAGTATATAACCAAAATAATTTAAACAAAACACAGGAAAATTATGTGTGCAATATAATTTAATATCATTATCATTGCAAGTTTTCATAGATTAATTACTCAGTCTGGATCAAAAAACAATACAATCTGTACATGTTTTTCATTTTATTTCAAAAATAAAAAGGTAAGTGGAAAAAACAATTTTTGCCCTTTTTACATGACTCATCAGGAAGTTTAACAATAGCAAATAATTCACACTCTATATTATCTGATCTAATTCTATTTGAATACTTAGTACCAACTAGAATAATAAAAATTATTCTATTTACATCTTTTTAAGTCCCCTCCCCTTCCCTTTAATAACTCATGAACATGAAGCTTAAAAATCATACAAAATTTGTGACATAAAATTTTTTTTAAATCGGAGGTAAATATTAAACTTATTTAATATGCATACTTAAAATTAAAATTTTCCAAGTAAAGTACTATGATTAAAAACAAAGGACTAAATTGGTTTAATTTTTTTGTTTATTGTTGTTTCTGATCCCACTTGATCAATGGTTTAGATAGAGACCCAAAAAATTAATTGTGGCACGAAGCTAGTTGTACTTATGTCATTAAACGCAGCTTTGAGCACAATGTAGATGACAGTATGATTTGGCATGATTCCACCCCAATTTTGAGGAAGTACACCCTGGGAGGTAGTCAGGGGGCCTCCCATCTCTCTTCCCCTTCCATCAACCTTTCCAGAGTACGCGGCTCTATGAATATTTAGAGTGCCCTTATGCCACACAGGCACTATACATTTGCAAACATTCATGCCTTATCCAGGATTCGAACACAGGCTCAAAAGCACAGTAGTCAGTGTTGCTAACCATTATATACATTAATTAAATAATATATAATTTGCAGTTGTCAACACTTAGAATTAAATATTCCATTGAATGTTATGAGTTACAATTTAGAACTAGATGTAAATTAGATAGATTTAAAGAAGACACTATAAAGTGATGGTTTCCGAAATGAGAAGAGTGCTTCCTTGAGAAGGTACAGTTAAATCTAAGGGAGGCATAAAAAGATTTAGCAAAACTCTTAAATTTTTCACACAATTTAAGTAAAAGATGTAAAAATAGAAAAAAAGTTAACTAATAAATTTTATGAAACTATCTTGCACTAACTCCAAAATCGATAATTTTTCTAATTGGAAAAATCCATTGTTTCATCATTAGGGAGGTACCAAGTTTAAGATTTTCTGGGGGTTAATTGCAAAGAGGTATTAATTCATTAAGTATGTTCTGAAAATACAAAAATGTCCCATTTCCTTTGTCTCAAAACGATTTTTTAAAATGTATATAAATTAGTTATAATATTTTATAAGCACCAAATGCATCTGAATTATGAATTTACTAATGGAATGCCTTTTTTTCATAGTATTGTAGTTTTTTCTGAAATAAAATATATAATTTGTATAATATATATTTAAAAAGCCAGGCAATTTTTTTTAATATTTGAATTCATTCTTTTTTCGTATCACATTACAATTTAATAGGAAAAAACTGAAATGATTGAATATTTATCCATTCTATAAATTCCATTGAACTACTAAAAACAAAAATTAAATTAGGTCTCTGTTTTTAAGGTAGTCTTAAAAAATATTGTTTTGTATATAATAAAAATAGGTGATTTTTTAGATATAAAATATTTTATATTATAAATACAAATTAAAAAATTAACTGCAAAAAATAGTCCTTCCCTAGAAGTTAACATCTTTGTTATATTTAAACAAAATGTCACAATAGAAGTTTCATATGTAGCAAAATAAGATTTAAAAAAATAACTATTAATAAAGTAAAAATAGAATTCAAGGAATGGACTGGAACTAAGTAATCCAACATATGGAATTAGAGCTTGCTGTCTTCATGTACATCATTTGTATTTTTTGTATGAGTCCAGAAAATAAACAATGTCACTTGATTATTTATACAAAATTTCAAGAATTATTTACTCAATCACTCTTTCTCTGGGGAAAATCAAGAGGGAGGGGGTCTATTTCAGTCTAATTTTTACTCTTATTACAAAAGCAAATTGGAAAAAAGAAAAGCTTAAAACTCTTATAGTTCACAAAGTTGTCAAATCTTCAGCTTCTACTACAACATTTACATCTATTCCATGAGTTTACTTCTTGAAAGTTTTTTCTCTTAGCTTTCAAAAATTTAAAAGAAAAAAATCAATTGTTTCAATTTGTTTAACTTTGATCAGGCCCACATAAAAAATCTAAAAGGCAGAAGAATTCTGAATAAAATCCATGCAGAAAAAAAAAATCATTAATGTACACTGCATTTGAGAAGTTTGTTAGTTTATTCATGCATGACCATAAAGAAACATAAAAATACCTCTTCAATTCGATTTAGAAGGATCTGAATTTCTTCTGCATTTCTAATAGGTGTTTCAGGTAGTGTGGCCAAAAACTCTAAAAAAAATGAAAAATCAAAAATTAAATGCTGATACATACACTTGGAATAATAACTTATTTTGAAATATATTTGTGTATAGCAATCTAAAAAAAAGATCCATTTTTATAATGATTCCTATTAGGAATAAATAAATGAAAAATGTTTGACCACATCAATAACTTAACAAGTCTAACTAAATAACTTGGAACTGATTTTCTTATTTCAACCCAAACAACATACTCCTAAAATGTTTTTCAAATACACCAATAGGTTTTCTTCCCGCCTCTTCAAACAAAGTTTCATTAAAAAGTAATTAGGGTTTCCAAAGAAATAAATTAATGAAATAAATCAAGGCTAAAAGAAGTAATGACTAATAATTCAATAATCAAACTACAAAATTATTCCCTAATAATTCTTGGTACCAGCAAAAATGTAACTTACTTTTTAAATAAACAAAAGACATTTTTTAAAAAGCAAAACTTTATTTAAAGTAATTTGAATGACAGTAAACATTGATGAAAGTACAAAATAATTACATACATAGGAATTGGATAATTTTTTTTTTTTTAAAAAAAAGAAGCAAATTGTTTCATAATGTATTTAAGTTAAAATACAAAATTCAGACACGAAATTTTTCAAGTAAATTTAAACAAATCTAAATAGCTCTAAAAGAATAAAATAAGAAATTTTACATAAGAAAAGTTTCAAAGCCATTGAAGACATCTCACTAAAAAAGTTAACAAATATATACATTTATTCTGTTGGATGAAGAAATAAGCTATTATTTTTTTTAATTTGATATTGTATTCATCTCTTTTTCTCTCAGAATATTGTGCAAGAATGAAATCCTTTGACATTTTAAAGCATTCAAAATTTCAATTTTTCTTTATATATTTAACATGCATGAATTATTTTCAATTTGGCAGTCAATACCAGTTTGGTTTTATCATAACAGTATGGCATCCTGCTACATGGCTACCACACGACCTACATCTTTGGTCTCATAATAAAATCGTCTTTTAAAAAAATTATAAAGAATCGAACATCACTTTACAAGATAATCAAGAAAAGCAGTTTCCCAGATTCATGTTTCACTAGTTCTTTCTAGCTTAAATATTCCTGAATATTTGAATTATATCCATTACAGCTACATTGTGTCTTGCTTTTTTATCAATACATCTTTCTTTCTTAATACTTTTTTTTATCTCTAAATTACAAGCATGGAGTATAGATGACTAAACACATTGCTTTCGGTCACAAAATAACAATATTCATATAATTCTATTGTTCAGCAGATTAAAGTATTTAATGGAAAAACTACAGGATAGAGATAAACAAGTCATGAAAGGTACTATACAAGATTTCCTGAGCCGAGAGGTCAAACAAATCAACAGGCAGTAAATTCAATGCCAATTTAGATGACTACCGTATATCTTTATGGTGAGGTGAAAAAAATCAACTCCTTTTTTAAAAGTTGAATGAGCAGCATACTTATTTATTGTGTATCAAATTTGATGATTGCATGTTAAGTAACTTGTAAAAATTCAGCTGAATTTGAAACAATCTTTCCATCTGTTCCATGCATTCAAAAATTTACTTGTATTAGAAGGTTATCATCATTTAACACTACAACTTGTCGATCAGCATTACCTTTATTTTCTTGGATACTTTCCACAGCAGCTTCAGCAGCTATTTCTTCAGCTTCCTCCTCACTTCTAGCCAAATGAGGATAAGATCTATAATTTTTTTCTCCAAGTTTCAAGGTGGAGATGAACCCTTTTTTCTTTTGTCCCATCAAACTCGTAATATATTTAATTGGAATATTTTTTATTTTAGAATAGATCTCCACATACTCTTTGGAAGTAGCTAGAATAGAAAATAGTGAAATTTAAATAAGTCTGAACAAATTATAAAAAAGCTACAAACTTTTAAAGTTACGGTAAAAATTTTATGAAATTAACTCTGAAAGGACATTTCTTGCACATAAATTTTACATCAGTTTTAATTAAAATGTATTGCATAATTATTCTTGATCTTTAATATGTCCCCTCCTCCTTTCCCCAAATTTTAAGTAATATCATCAATTATTTTAAATGCATTAAATTAAGATATTTACAATGTATGAATTAAATAGGAAATTTTGTGGAAAGATCAATGGAGAAAAAATTCAACATGCTGCATATGCATAGTTATAAATTTAAAAGTTTAATTTAAAAACAATATGAATATATAAAATTTATACTTTCCATAAATTATGATGCTTTACAATAGTAAAATTACTGTAAATTGAAATGATATTCATTGTTATATAGAAGTTCAGAATTGCTTATTGTGTTCAATAAATATTTCTAATCAGCAATATGTATCACCCAAATCAAAGATATGCTTTATTTATGAGAATGCAGATATTTTCAAAGAAAAAATATGCAAGTGTTTAAGCTCAAATTATAAATATTTAAATAAATACAAGTAGAATAAGCACAGTTTAATACAAGAAAATTAAGTTAAATTAATTTATATAGACATTTATGATAAATTTTAATACACCAACTGCCACAGTATTTTTCAGGATTCTGGGGGGGGGATTCAATATTCCCAAATTATTCATTACGCAAATTATGTAATATTACAAAATTCCTATCTAGACGCGCGCGACTACTATACCTAGCTACACCTGTACAAAAATGGCAAATAATTTGTACCTGGCATCCTGGCCAATAATGCAAACTATGAGTTATAATTGACAATTAATATGCTAACTCACAGATCATAACTTAATACTTTAGTACAAATAAACTGAAAAGAATCCAATGTTTCTCTAAGAACTGTACTAAAATATAAAAAAAATAAAATCCCCAATTCAGTTTTCTTACACCATTAGTGAAATATTCATATAAATAAGAAAATAACTCACTAGCAGTTTCTAATTGTTGTTTATATCTATCCAGTCTTCCTAAATTGCTTCTTGAAAGCAATGGACGAGGACTTCGTTGAAAGCGATTACCATTGTACACATCTTGTGGTTCCAGATATGCTGATGGACTAGGAATAGCTCTGACAGGAGATACTTCTGAAGCTGAGACCTGTGGAGTGGGTGACACACTAGGAGGTGTTCCTGGGGGAGAAATGTGATTATTTTCTTCCATTTTCCTTTGATTTGCCTTCATAAAGCGAGGAGCAATCTCGTATTTTCTTGAAGGTGCACTAGTTGAAGCATGTGATTTTGAAGACGGTGCAGTAGATTTAGAACTGTTTGTCTTTGAAGATAATGAAGGATTTTTGGAATGGTTTGTTATAATAACCTGTTAAATAAATTTTAAAATGCATTAATTTTTTTTAATGAAAAGCAATTTATTAAGCTATATTTAGGTATATTACTTACTTTATCTTGTTTATAAGATCTCGCAGATGCTTGAAATGGTACATCACTGGAACTTCCAAAAGAGCCTCTGCCTCCTCTAGAGCGATGTCTTGAAAAGGAACCACCTCTTCGAGAAAAAAAAGGTTTACGAGGCCCCCTCTAAAATTTAATAATTATACAACATTAATATATATTTCAAATTAATTTTATACAAGGACATATACAAGGACAAAAAAAAATTAAGCTTTTACTCATTAAGATCATAATATAGTATAATTTATGTGGATGATTTTTATGTAATTTTAAAGTTGTGTAATTTGTATTTCGTAAAAAATTTCTCACAAAAAAAAAAAAGGAAGGAAGGAAGCTTGTAGATAGTCAAAAAATGCGGTTTGCACAAAACTCACTACTTATTCTGTGATGATTTCAATGAAATTGCTTGTGAAAGATCTTTTGACTGATTAATTTAAGTTCAGATGTTACAGATTTAGAAGGCCATAATTGATTTATAAGAAAACCCAGTACCTTCCCTTCTATTTTAACACTGTAAAATTATCCAAGAAGGTTTTTAAACTGTGTAGTAAATCACATTTTGTTGTTGTTAACCCCAATTCAGAATAAACTTTTAAATAAAATATGATTGCATTTCTATAAATCTGAATTTTGTAAAATACATAAAAAAAAAATTACCCAAATCCTCAACACAAAGTTTATCAGAAAGAAAGAAAAAGCTGTGCAGGATGAAAATTAGTTTGAGAAAATCTGTTGCTTTATCCATATCTATTGCTGATGGTCTGTTCTGATGTTTAAAGTTATTTCGAACCAGTTTGCCAATGATGCAGATTGTTATCAAACAGCAGTAATAATTATAAAGCGTAAAACAACTTACAATACTTATGAATGAAATAAAATGATTTAAGATTGAGTACAAGTTTACTTTAAGCTTTTATATATGAATTTCTTCCAAAAATTTGAAAGAATTTATTAAGCAATTTATATATTTTTTTAAATTGCAGCCAATATATAAGTGTAATTTTAGATTAATTGTAAAAAAATTTTTGGTTTTAAAAGATAAAAAAAGAAAGTATCAAATTTTTTTAACTAAATAGTCTTTCCTATGCAACTTTTTAATGCATACTTTTCAATAGAGAATGTATCCATAGATTCAATATAATTTCTCCTGGGGTAACTATAAGGAAGCAAAAAAGTAAACTACTTCATCGAATCTAATACATTACCTACTTTATAATCATATATACTGAAAATTTCCCATAAAATTTATACTAAAAGATAAGAAATATATGCTGCAAATTTAAAATTTCCATCAAATTTGTCTTCTTTTGATATTCCACATTTTTTGTTGCATGTCCAAATTGAAATTTTATGTAACAAATTTAAAATTTCCATCAAATTTGTCTTCTTTTGTTATTCCACATTTTTTGTTGCATGTCCAAATTGAAATTTTATGTAAAGCTCAAAGGAATAATGAATTAAAAAAACACATTACACACAAATTTAACTGAGGACAATTATTTTTACCAAAAATGTATTCCTTGTCCAGGAAAAAGACATTTAAAATAATAAATTCACTGAAATATATATATTTCTTTAAAAATTTAATAAAGCATTAAGTAACATTAATGTTTACAAATCCTTAATGATCAAATTAATGATAGATTCAATAATTCAAGAATTGATTCAATATATATCAATTTTAGATGAGTTTTTTTAGTGAACACCACATAAAACTTAAATTAAAGGCTAATATCGATCTTTTCATGACGATGTACTGATCAACAGAAAACATTTTAGAGATGGGTGTGCCATACATGCATTTAGACCAAATGTCACTGGCAGCTGGATGATGCACTGGTGAATCCCATTTCCTACTTGTTCTGCTGGATTGGTCATTCCCTCGGAAAAGTGCATTAACAGGCCTACTGTGCGATAAATGGGTTTGAGACTGGTGCATATGTGACACACCCGTCAAGAAAGGGTCAGTTTATATAACAAAAATAACTAATTTGTTACTCCTAAATCAAACAATAACATAATTTTTTAGCATAATGAAAATATAATTTAACATACACTAGGAGGCTTTGATTGTTTCTGCCTAGACACCAAACTAGCAATGTGAGCTGTAGAAGCATCAGCCACACCTTCAGCCATCAATTGCCCCTCCCAATTCCTAAAAGATAAAAAATACAAATACATATATATATGCATATTTCACTACATAATATTCAATATTTCCATTTGAAAAACATGGCCCAGGTTTTTTAAAAAAAAGCCTTTAAAAACTGATAATTGAGGAAGGCAGACTTCTCCCCTCCAAAAATTATTCAGTATCTTAATATTATTAAACCAAATATGACTATCAATTATAATAAAATAAAAAAAATGCATTAAAGTGTAAAATTATTCATTCCTAAGTAACAAATACATATCTAGATTTTCAGCATCAAAACAAAAAATAAAATTTTGAAATTTTACTCAAAATAGCTTCCATAGTATTTTAAATAAGATTATCAGATAGTGTATATTCATTCTTAATATCATATACTGTAAAATCCAACGTATAATTTTTAACATTAAAAATAAGATCGAAATTTACAGGTGCGAGTTAAATGCTACGTATACAAATGATAGCTTCAAAAATAAAAAAAATAATAAAAAAAAGAGAGATGTACATAAAAAAAATTTAAGACTTCTACAAAGATCGGAATACTGTTTACTTCAAAGAGATGTCATACCTTATAAACTTAAAGGGTTATTTTTCTAGAAATATACAATTTTTTCAAAATCCTGGGATAATATACCTCGAATAAATGTCTAAACCGGATTTTACAGTATTTGTCTGAGGGTAAAAGTTTCACCATTAACAGAAATTTCTTTAATGCAGCAAAACGTTCATTTTGAATATAAAATATTCATACTTCAATACATTTAATATTTTACTACATTAATGGACAGACTGTTCTTGAGATTTTGCTATAAAATAAAAAGGAAATAAAAGCGAGTTAATTTTAAAATTACTGTACCATTTGAAATATTTTCAAAATGACAATAAAAATACAAAATTCTCCGTACCATTTGAAATATTTTCAAAATGACAATAAAAATACAAAATTTTCCAACTTAATTTATAATATTTTTGTAAAAGTATCAACTTTTGTATGAATATAAACAGAATATATATATATATTCTAATTATACATGCCATGCAAATAAAAAACTTTTTAAATTCATTTACATAATATATACATACAGCAACAAATATATGCACTTATAAAAAGATTTTTACAAATTACATTTGTACAGCAAAAATAGATTCTACATATTTCTTTTTCTAGATTAAATTTCCTTGATAAAATGTAATTTTAAAGAATGAATGTTGTTAACTATCAAATTTGTAATATATCTTTTTGAAATGCTGATTGGGGTAAAAATCATTAAAAATTAAAAAAATTGTACAAAATAAATTTTTTAAAAAAATCAAATTTTGATAATTTAGTAAAAGATATCAAAAGAAACAACAAATAAATTTAAAATTTAATGAAAGAAAGGATAATTAATAAGTTCTGTGTGACCAAATAAAATTTTAATTCTTCTGGTGAACCAAGCAAATTGCAATTACTTTTGAATGTTCAAAAATACTTTAAAAGATAATGTTGAATGTGAATTAGACAATTTGGAATCTTTCTAATCTTACAAAAATAAAACAGTACAAATAAAAAAGAATCTAATGCATTAATTATATGCAAGCAAATGAATTTGTTTGGAAAAAAAAAGAAGTTTTGAAACAGTATGAGAAAAAGTTGTATTAAATTTCAAGGAATGTTTAAGCAGGAAATTCATTTTAAAAAAAGTCTAAAATTCTTCTGCCCTCAACCAGTAAAGGATAATAATGCAAAATTTTCATCATATCCAGCAAGACAGCCCCTCGTGAGCCAGTGCCTTCCTTTGAAGTTTCCCCCACAGCGACCTCTCATTCACCTTCATTCTCCAAGTTTTCTTATTTACAGTCCTAAAGTCTGATTCCACAGAGTCTGTCCATCTCAGCCTTGGTCTTCCATGCTTCCGAATCCCAGTGACTTTGAACTGCAGTATCTTTTTGACAACATTATCATCTTGCATTCAAATTATATGAGCCATCCAATTCATTCTATTTATTTTTATGTGTTTAATGATGTCAGGTTGTACATGAATTCTATATAATTCAAAATTGTGGACCCAGATTCACAAAACAAAGCTTTAAATACTGCAAAATTCTTAATTTTTAAAAAACTTGCTATAATTTATTTGTTTCATTACAGATACGTTAAATCATGTGAATAAAAAGGAGGTGAGTCGAGGTTTTAAGATTTCTTTTAATATGTGGTGCACACACATTTACACTAAGTAATACTATACTGGCAAAAGTAAACGTGTTCACAAGAATACTTACCTTTTAAGAGAAATGACACCAGGAATGTCTCGAATAAAATGTTCAAGTGTATTATATCCCAAGTCTTTAAAAGGAATCCATGTTCCTAAAAGGTCTTTGTAGTCTCCTTAAAAAATTAAGCAGTTTAGACAAAAAATTCACAGTTGAAAAAATTCTTACAAATAGCAAATTTTCTTTCATTGTAACTAATAAAATGAAAAACTTTTGTAATTTCTGGAAAAGGTACATAACTGAAATCTACACACTTCTAACAAACTGATAATTCATATCATTATAAATAAATATATTTTATATCTCAGAAAGTATTCAACCTTGAAAAGAAAAATATGTTTTTTAGTACATCATACCCAGTAAAGTATTAGTTCAAAGAAAGCTTTCTATTCATCAATGCTGTAGTTTCTCACAAAATAATTTAAATTTGTCACCTAAACTGAACAATACAACTTTAGAAAAATGTTTGTGTGAATATTACTTTATTATAAACTAGCTGGTATGCCCGTTCTTCGCACGGGTGAATTGAAAATTTAAACATTACAGATTAAAGGATAAAGTTTTTAATCAGTTAATTTTACGTGAATTGCAAATTAAACAAAAAAAAAAAAAGCTTTTTGCATACCTCAGCTGAACAAAAAAAGAAACAACATGTTTTCTAAATTTTAATCTGTAGATCTAATAGATGATAAAAAGGATTTTTTATTTTTAGCTCCCCGTAACTTTCTTGTGGGTCGATTTTTGAAAACAACTTCCTAAGCTGATCTCTGCTCAGCAAAAGTAACACATTGTTACAAATTTTGTGTAATGAACACTTAAAACAGTGTAAATAATTTATATCTGGAAGTGTAATATGTTAATATTACTTTCTGTTCGGCATAATTCTTTGTGAGTTCTTTTTCTACACTTCCAAAAAATATAGTACAGTAGTATTATTATTTTTATATTTAAAAAATGCATCACCTGCCTATTGAATTAAAATTATAGTATTATAATTAACTACTAAACACGAACAAATTATGCAAATTTTACAAATGCTGTAGTATGAATGGATAAGTTTTTATCTACTTTAAATACCAGAAGCGATAAAAGTAAGTTTTGTTCTGAAACAAAACAAAAAAAAATAGTGATTACACTGATTAAAGCAATAAATTAGAACCAAGCATGCACTGTTGCCTGGCATAGACAAAACAAAAGGGAAAGTTTTGCTTCACGCATAAAAGATAGATATATGCTGTTGCGGGCTTTTTTGAAGACAGTAGAATTTTTTCCAACTTACTTCACAATTATCTTGATATTTTGGACACTTCACACAATATCTTTATAAATTATAGCCTACATGTTGTTCTGAAGTATAAGCTATATTATTTTGAAGTTTCATTAAAATCCATTCAGTTCCTTTTGCGTAAAAGAGGAACAAACATCCGTACAACAAACTTACGCATTTATAATATTAGTATTAATTTTATTTACCAAAAAAAAATCATTATTAACAATAAAAGCGGGATTTAATTTTAAGCTGGAGAACGAGTGAGTGAGAATTATATTAACATTGCACTATAAAGCTACACAACAGCTATTGGCAACAGACCTTGTAATTTTTAATCTTTGTCAAATGACGAAGACGACACCTCAACTGGCACCCCTCCCCTCCTGCCTACCACATCACAAACCAATGGAAGGACATTGAGTCCTGACAGATTTAACAAGCAACAGCTCCCTTTACATGGTGGATCTTAATTATAAGTTGGAATCCAATGAACTTTTACTTTGAATTCTGTCTTTAATGTTACATTTTCTAAGAGATGACTTTTTAAAATATTTTTTTCCTATTTTTTTTATAAAAGAAATATTAAGTTTGCATCTATTTTTTAAATCCATTTCATTTCCCCATCAACACTATGATAAAAAAAACTAATTTCATGTATTTATGCAACAATTTAAGGAAAGTTTTTTCATCACAATTGAAATTTCCCCCATAAATTAATAAACCATAAATTGTTTGTTGTTGTTACTTATGCCATCTGATCAACAGTAACATCAGATCAAGGTTCATGGAATTCCTCACAGCAAAGGGTTAGATTTTTATGCCTGGTGTTAGCCTTAGCTTTGAGCACCATGTAGGTGACAGTATGATTTTGCTCGGTGTAATTTGTTTAAATGAGCCTTAATTTTATAGCTAAAATGAAATTAAATATTATTAAATAATTTGTTTATTACAATTAAGGCTAAAACTTTTATTTAATGCAAAATAGTCTACAGGTTTGCCTATTTATAAAAACGAATATTGAATAGTAAATTAATTTTATTTTGATAAAGGAAAAAGCTTTTAAAAAAAACACTTACTTTCTAAACGAGCTAATGGAACACCTCCTTTACAACTCTGAGTAACAGATCTCAGATTCAATAACACAGTTTCTTTTAAATCTTGTTTGTCCATAGCTAGAATAAAAATAAAACAGAACATTAAAATTGTGCATAATAATTTTTACCGAAACATTTTACTTTAATTTGCATTCATCACTACAATTCTAATGAATATATCACAGTAAAAAAAGCCAATTCTGTAAAAACTAAAAATATCATTAACAAAGAACATTAATATACAAAACAAAACAAAAAAATGACCAGAATTGAGACCCATGAAAAAATAAACTTATCAAGTACCTTTGAATTACTGAAGTCGAGTATATTTCCTTGTTCATCATTTTGTTATGAGTTACTCTTAAGTTCAAAAACACTATAATATTTTAACTGAAAATTTATTACTCTATGTTAATTTCCTTTACAAGTTGTGTACACAGCTTTTGGGTTGTGACAAACTAGTGGTGTAACAGAGAACATTTGGGACCCCCTGCAAAGTCAGGATTTGAGCCCCCGTGATGCGGGGGTGTACATTCCACCACAGCAAAACATTAATTTACCTTGTAGCCAGTTGAATTCCTTTCACACATAATGGTACATATTTAATGTTTTATATCTTTATTAGAAGATATTTTTCTGAATATATACATACACATATCTAATCTACAATTTTACTATTAATTGCTAGCTCCAAGATTTTTTCAATGAAAATGGTTGCTTTGCAAATTGGAGTCACATACTCAATTTTTTTAAAATCTATGAAGTTTTAAAACATGAAAACTTTAAACTAACTAAAACTTACCTTAAAATTAACGTAAGTTAAAATGAAGAATTCTAACTGAATTAGAATATCTTGCAACATATAATATAGTTGAAGTTATTTGTCAGAAGAAAATATTCAGGTTGAAAAAGCATTTTCCCAATAAACGCTAAAAGTAAATAGAAAATCCCTAGAAATTTAATAATTTTTCCTTTTGGTAAAAATAATTAACTTTATCTAGCTCTCTAATACTTGTAGATAGGTGGTAGAGTGGATTGTTTATTATTTTAGTTATGATGAATGTGAAAATAGCATTTGTAATTATGGGGTTGAAATTTGTGGTAACATTGTCTTAATTGTCAATATTAGGGTTTCACATATTGTTGTTGAATACATCATCTTGAAATTTGATCCAATTGGTCATTTTTAAAGTATTTAGCATCAGTGGAGGAAAATTGTTAGTTATTAAACAAATAAAAAAAACTGGATTCTGATCACTATGAAGCCCGTTTGGAGAAACAATGTCTGAAAGTGCAATACAGAATGCAAACACAATATCTAGAATTGAATTATAAGATACAGTTATATGTGCAACTTTAATCTAAATGCATATCATAATAGCATGGACATTAAAAAATGTCATACATAACTTATTAACTATCATTTTCAATAACACTTCTCCTTTTTAATACATAAAAAGTCTTTGTTGTTCAAAAAACAAAAACACTCATTATTTATCTTTAATATATTTTTATATGATACATGAGAAATATTTAAGATATTTTTAATGTAACATTTATTGAAATAATGTACACACATAAATAGATTTATTTTGTAAAAAAAAAAAGTACGATTTTATTTTAATACAAAAATTTGAAAACATAAGATCCTATTCTCGGAACACAATCATAAAATTAAGACCTAACAGCAAATAATTAAGAATGTGAAAAAGCTCAGGACTAAAGAATAATTCAGCCATTAGATTTACATCAGTAATAAAAAAGAATCTAAATTTTTTTTAAAAAGAAAATAAGGTTTCAAGGACTGAAATAATTAATAATTATATAACTTCCAATCAGATACAATAAAAATTACTGGTACTTACATATTAAACTGACAACCAATTTGCCAAAGGAAAAGACGTTACCAAATGCTGTGACATGCAGCTAATAGTGGAAAACTTAACTCTACACATAATTTTGCTTGCGTATAATGACAGCACTTTTCAATGTCTTTTGATTTTGTGAAATTAGTCGACAGTTTACTACATGTGTACCAAATTATTTTAAATCAAACAAATTTGACACATTAATTATTAATTTAAATATATAATGTGTGGAGCAGCTGATTATAAATATAAATATCTGATTCTAAAAACGATTTGAAGCATAGATTTAACTACCAAGAGTAACATTAATATGAAAAGCGTGACACCTCCATCTTATTCAATAATTATTAAATTGTTTCAAAAACATCATTTGAACATTGATTTGCTTCAGATAAATCAATGAATATACAAATGTATATCCCCTTCTAATATATAATTTATGTACACCACCAGTGAACCATAATAATTTAGTTCAGTATTGCATACTAACTATTAATATTACATGCATAAATAATCAGAATCATTCACCTAACATATTTCAAGATTATAATGATAAATAAAATTAACATAAAAAGTGACAATATACATATTTTGACACAGCAATTTATAAAACAATTTAAAAATCGGATTATAAAAATTTTCAATGAATAAAAAAGATATCTGTGATATCAGGAATGTTTCAAAAATAATCATACAGAGGAATTAATGCAGTTTTCAATACTCAAATTATTTATCTATAAACTTTAAATAGGAATAAAATTCTGTACTTAAGTATTAGCGTCACCACAGCAAAATTTGCACCAAGCAAAAATCATGTTTCTAAAAAAACAATCAGTCAGATTTTGGTAGGAAATGATATGATTCACATGGTGCAAATTTGGCTGTGGTACATTATGCAAGTACCTAAAATTCTTAGAAATTGATGTAAATGTACCAATAAATAATGTAAATTTGTTAAATATTTTTTTAAAAAAAATTAAATAGATGAAGTATAAAATTTATGGCAGAAAGGAAAGAGGTCATTTCTTCTACAGAATATCCCATAACAGAAGATTATTTCAATATACAATAATTAAAATTTTAAAAGAAAAAATATGTAGTAACATTTATAGTTATTTCCCTTACCTCAGAGATATCAGATATTGTTTATAAGGCCTCTCCATTCTAGTAGGCAGGTTTTTTTATTATTATAATATTTAATGTGATAGCGTATAAACTCATCATACACAAACATTAAAATTCTTCAAACTTAAATCTTTGTAATTCATTCCAGCATATAAACATGAATTCTAATTCCAAGTTTTCATAGCAAAATACTTTAATGTTTTCCATGTCATTTACTCACAGTAATGTGTTAGTCATGTTTTAGTAAAAAATTTAAATGACAGCATGAGCAGTCATGCAGTAAATGTAGGAAAAAAAGATTACTAACATAACACTAACTTTCAGAAAAAACAAAAGTATGAACTGATTGATGAACTAAAGGAAATACAGTGATGTATTGAGTAAATGAATATGAGCAATGTAATGAATGATTAAAAAAACATACTTTAAAATTGTGTTAGAAGAAAAATTCACATATATATATAAATTCTCAGATTATTTTCCCCTTCATAAAATATACTACTCCTTCAAAGAAAGTTAAAAAAAAAAACACACACACACAACTAGAATAAATATTACAAACCTAGGAAATTATGTACTTCCTTACATGCACAGATTTCACTAGTATTAAAAAAATTCTTAGTTTTTTTTTTAATGAATAATTTCTTAATTAAAAAGCATTAACACTTGTGCTAGTAAATTATTTAACCAAGAATAAATTTTCTTCACTACTCATTAAGTTGGTAACAGAATAGAATAAAACTTTTTGGGCTCAACTTAATCATTTTTGTGAAATTATGCAACTTCTTATATATAAAATTTATGTGATTTTACATGGATAGTAAAAAGATTATTTAAATAACCCATGAAATATCTTAAAAATAATTAACAAAATAATACACATTTTAATAAAAGCCAAAACATGGTGCTTTTGCATACATATTTCCCTTGTGAAAGGCAATGATCCCGTAAATGTAGTTTGAAATTCTTTCCTTAACCCGCGATCACTCGCACGGTGTTACAAGCCCACACTCTTGTTGAGAAATGTCGTTTCTTTCCATTTAGAAGCTAAAAAGCATGTGTAATTATTGATTATTATCTATGTTTGGAAAAGTTTTGTTTAGTGAATGGCAATGTTTCTTGTAATAGCGGTAGAAGAGAAAATAAATAAAATGGAGTCAGAATAATGTAGTAAGATTGTATCTTTTATATTAAGAAAACCACACAATTAATAATTTTAGAGGAAAAACGACTGAATGAAATAAAATTCAGATAGAGTCTCAACATTGTGGTGACCCGGACGCGATTGTAAAATAACGTACATCTATTTTTATTTGTATAAGAATTCTTTAAGAAACGGAAAAAAAATGGAACTGTTAGTAAAGAAATGAGGACCTATTAGAGCTAACTTTACCAAGTCATATAATGTTATAATGGAAAAATTAAATGCTGATGATCCTATAGAAAGAGAAATTAAATCTAATTTCGCCAATTTGGAAAGAATTTATTCAGATTTGACTGAATTAGATAATCAAATATGTGGTTTTCTTCTGGAAAATTTGAATGACGATAAATATGAAGCCAAATACTTAGCGGTTTAAGAATACAGTGCAAAGATGACTCATACGAAAATTAGTGTGGATATGTATTTGAATAAGAAACATGAATCTGAAAGGGGAAGTGTCTACCCGATTTCTCCACAAATTAAGCGAAAACTGAAGCTTCCAAAAATTGAACTTGTTAAATTTAACGGTGAAATCAAGAATTGGTTAGCTTTATTGAGTCAATTTAAGTGTATTCATGATGATGATAAAATAGAAAATGAAGACAAATTTCAGTACTTGATTCAATCTATGAGTGAAGGAACAAGAGCATGTTAAATTATAGACAGTTATCCTCCCACAAATGAAAATTATTCTAAAGCAATTGAAAGTTTAAAATCACGTTTTGGAAAGGATGAATTACTTATAGAATATTATGTTCATGAGTTAATGAAATTAGAGTTATAATCAACGCGACAGAAACAAAAAGAAAATTAAATACTTCGCAAATATATGATAAATTAGAAACTTATTTACAAGCGTTAGAATCAATTGGTTTAACATCTGACAAGTATTTGGCACAATGCTTTTTCCTTTAGTTGAGTCATGCATACCGGAAGATATTTTTAGAGTGTGGTTACGCAACCCTATCGTAATTCCAAATGGTGCCTCATCAAAGAATGTTTATACAGAGAAATTAAAAAATTTGCTTTTTTTAAAAAAAAAAAACAGAAATAGAAGGAGAAGAAAGAATTCGTTTGGCAAAAACCAATTTTGCACCCAAAGTAAGATATAATGAGAGAAAAGAAAAATATCACGTTCTTACGCAACTGCTACAGATTTGTTTTCAGGAGAAGAAAAAATGAAAAAATTGGATAACTGTATTTTCTGTGATAAACGTCAAGAAAGCAAGGAATGTTACCATGCTAAAAAACTAGATTTTGAGCAAAAACAAGAAATTTTGAAAAATAAAAGATGTTGCTTCACTTGCTTAAAGTTTGGACACTAGTCGAAAGTTTGTAAGTCAAATGTGCAGTGTTTACTATGTAACAAACAACACTGGGCTTTGATGTATCCTGAATTGCCCTCAAACAAAATGAGAGTCAAGATGCCTGATTTGGAAGAGAAATGGGATATGTCAGTTTATCTAATCACTGTGCAGCAGAAGAGTTCTCCTTCAAATCTTACAAGTTAATATCAAGGCAGGAGGCAAAACATGACGAGTTTGAGCTCTTATTGACAGTGTGTGTGTGTGTGTGTGTGGATCCCAATGATCATACTTATGGAAGACAGCTGATGAAATGAATCCAAAACCTATTGAAATGAAAAATATAATTCACTCTGTATTTGGTGGTTCAACATTACAAAAACAAGACCATAGAGTGTATGAAATAACTCTTCAAAATGTGAATAGAGGATTTAGCTTTGACATCCAAGTCTTTGATCAACCATCTGTGGAAAAATTCCTCGAATTAATAAAGGAATTTGGGAAAAGGAGTTGAAAGGGAAGAATATAACTCTCCCTGACCATGGAGGAGGCTGTCCAGATGAACTGCTCATAGGAGCTGATTTTTGTGGGCACTTATTCTCAAGAAACATTTGGACATTAGAATGTGGATTAGTCGTATGTGAAACTAAATTAGGCTGGCTAATCATGGGCAAAGTTCCTGGATTAAAAAGAGGCACTTCTACTTATCTAGTGACATCATTATTACTAAAAAATAGCTCTGTTACTGACCTGTGGAAAATGGAAACCCTGGGAATTATGGATCCAGTGGAGACCAAATCTAAAGAAGAAATGGAGAAAAATGCAGTGGAGCAATTTATGAAGACAGTGGATAGAGATGAGGAGGGGAGATATATTGTAAAGTTACCTTGGATTGAAGCAAAGGAAATTGTACAAGATAATAGATCTGTAGCTGAACAACGTTGCATTCGAACTTCCCAGAAATTGAAAGTTGAAGGTAAATACACTGTTTATGAAGCTGTTTTCAAGGAGTGGCTTAATGAAGAGGTAATTGAGAAAGTGCCAAAAGAAGAAATTGGGAAATCAAGTTATTACTTGCCTCATAGAGGTGTTTTTGAGAAAAATTTTACAACCACTGTACGTCCTGTGTTTGATGCTTCTTGTCATGTCAAGAATGTTCCATCTTTAAATGATTGTCTGGAGAATGGGCCAAATTTAATTGAGCAAATTCCACCCCTCTTAATGAAAATTTGCCTAAATGCTATTGGAGTAATTTCTGATATTAGAAAAGCCTTTCTCCAAATTCCAGTTGCTGAAGAGGATCAGGATTTTTTAAGGTTCCTGTGGTGGGAGGATTACGGAAAGAAAATTTGAGATCTTTCGACATCGTCAACTTGTATTTGGTCTCACTTGTAGTCCTTTCCTCTTGGCAGCAGTGTTGAACTACCATTTGGAGGAAACCAAAAAGTATTTTCCAGACACTTCAGAAAAATTGAAAAACTCCTTTTATGTTGACAATTGTGTGACTTCTATGTGTGATGCAGAAGAACTTTCTCATTTCATTCAAGAAGCAAAACAATTACTTGCTATGGCATGTTTTGATCTTCGAGGCTGGGAACACACGTTGGAACCTGGACAGATTCACCTAGCTGAACCAACCCAAGTGCTTGGACTTTTATGGAATAGAAATGAGGATGTTTTTTTTTTTGTAATTTACAGAATGCTGATTTCAAACCTGATGAATATACTTGAAGAAGTATCCTGTCCACTACACAGAAGATATTTGATCCTCTGGGAATTTTGTGTGTCCTGTGACAATTTGTTTGAAAATAATGATACAAGAGAGTTGGAAGTTAAAAATTGGCTGGGATGAAATCTTACTAACTGACCTTCAAAAGAAATTCCAAACTTTGATTAATCAATTACTTTTACTGGCAGATGTTACCATTCCCAGGTGTGTGAAAATTTATAGATGTACCGAAGGGATAAGCCTGCACACCTTTTGTGATGCCAGCAAGACAGCATATAAGTACTGTAGTGTTTCTTCAAAAAACACCTGGAGAAAATATAGAAATTTTTTTTATCCAAGCAAAAAGTAGAGTAGCTCCCTTAAAGGATATTACAATACCTCGTCTAGAATTGTTGGCCTGTTGTATTGGAGCTCGATTGACTTCGTTCATTAGAAAAGCTATGAACTTGGAAGACATACCAAGTCTGTATTGGACAGATTTCTCCACAGCTCTTTATTGGATACAACACGAAGATCATTGGGGCACATTTGTGAATAACTGAGTAGAAGAAATTAGAAATTTTTCTTCAAAAAAAAGCTTGGAAACATCTCCTAGGAACTTGTAACCCTGCTGATCTCCCATCACGTGGCTGCTCTGCCCAGGGATTTCTGAAATCAAGATGGCGGGAGGGTCCATAGTGGTTAAAACTTCCAGAAGATTGGCCTGTGACTGTTTCTCAATGCAATCTTGAAGAAATTTTTAAAGAAAGAAAAAAGGGCATTGTTTCGTTAATCAACTCTGTAAACCTGGATAAAAAATGGTATTTACATAGGTTCTCCAAATATACAGAAATTGTACGACTGCTAGCTTGGATGTTAGGGTTTGTGGAAAATTGTCGACATCCAGATTAAAGAGTAACAAGTCATCTGTTTCTGAACTGGATGCAGCAGAAAAGGTACTAATGAAAATTGTTCAACAAGAAACCCTTAAGAATGAAAATGTAGAATCTAGACTGAAAAAACCCTATGCATATTCACCGATTCTAATGGGCTAATCAGATTGAAAACTAAAATGAGATGATGCAGAAAATTTCATAAGCCCTTTACTTTTACCATCAGATCACCCATTAGTTGAGAGATTGATCTTTGAACGTCATCTGCAATCTTCACATGCTGGAACTCAAGTTGTTCTAACCGATATTCGCCAAAAATTTTGGCTCTTATGGGGTAGAAAGACTGTCCAAAGAGTTATATCGAAGTGTGTATGTTGTAAAAGATATGCAGTTAAAAGAATCGAATCGATTCCTGCTCCACTGCCAGAAGACCGTGCATGGGAAGCTTTGGTATTTGAAATTACTGGAGTGGACTTAGCAGGACACCTTCATTTAAGAGATGGCAAGAAAGCATGGATATTATTATTTACATGTGCTGTGCATAGGGCCATTCATCTTGAATTAATACAGAGCCTTTCAACTAATGGATTCCTTTTAAGATTTAGAAGATTTATTGCAAGATGAGGAAGGCCAAAAATTATATACAGCGATAATGGAACCAATTTTACTGGTGCCAACAACTGGATCAGTACCCTTGACTGGGATAGAATTGTGGATGCAGCTTCTGTTATAAGAATTCAATGGAAATTTAACCCCCCTACCGCTGCTTGGAGGGGTGGATTTTGGGAACGCTTAATTCAGATGGTGAAGAAGCTGCTAAGAAGAGTTCTAGGAAAAGCCTCTCTTTATTACGAAGAGATATTCACTATCCTCTGTGATATTGAGGCCACTATTAACTCTAGACCTCTGAACTGTTTGTCAGAAGATCCAAATGACTTGACTCCCCTGATGACCTCGATGTTTATTCAAGAGACAAGAACGGTGGGAGTTCCAGATTTAGACAATTTGGATAAGATAAAAATCTCCAAAAGATACCAGTATCAACAAACATTGCGAGATAATTTGCAGAAAAGATTCCATGATGAATATTTAAGCATGCTAGTCCAGCGACCTAACAGGAGTGAAGCTAGACAAGTAAAATTAAGGGACATTGTTATAGCTGAAAGCGATACAAAAAAAGCGATTAGACTGGCTCCAAGGAAAGATTATTGGCGTGTTTCCAGGAAAAGATGGTTGCACTAGGGTTGTAAAACTTAAAACAACAGGTGGAGAAATTGTTCGTCCTGTACAACGATTTTTCCCTTTAGAACTAAATAACGATGATCCTATCATTTTCTCAGTTAGAGATCTATTCCTTCTGATAAAGATATTAAAATCCTGAAAATATAGTGACTGTGAAAAGAAAACTAGAAGTGGACGAAAAGTTACTAAACCTCTCCGTTATATAACTAACTTTTGAACTTTATCACTATTTTTTTAAAAAATTTATGTACTTTCATATTTTACTTACAAATGCTCAGTGTTAATAACTTATTTACACATTGAATTGTTTTGATTTTGTTCTCTTAATATAATGTAAAAATCAAAAGGTGGGAGGATGTTACAAGCCCGCCCTCTTGTTGAGAAATATGTCGTTTCTTTCCATTTAAAAACTAAAAAGCATGTGTAATTATTGATTATTATCTATGTTTGGAAAAGTTTTGTTTAGTGAATGCCAACGTTTCTTGTAAAAGCGGTAGAAGAGAAGATAAATAAAAAATGGAGTCAAAATAATGTAGTAAGATCGTATCTTTTATATTAAGAAAACCACACAATTAATAATTTTAGAGAAGAAACGACTGAATGAAATAAAATTCAGATAGAGTCTCAACACACGGGGTGTTCTGTACACCCCAGCAACAAGAAAATCCTCCCAGGATTCTAAAAAGAATGCGTAGAACCACAATTTTTTTCTGTAGTACCACATTTTAGGTCATTGAACCTTCACGCCTGATGCAATCCTTCTTTCTCGAACAATTGGAATGTAACGACCTTCAAAAGTTTATCTGGTGGGCTGAGAACTCCCACAAGAAGTTGAGCATATGTATACAGTCTGCTCTGAATGTTTGGAAAATGATTAAAATATTATTTTTCTACTTTCTACAATCATTATCTCATTAATTATAAAGTATATGTTTTACTGGTTTATGAAAAAATATAAAATTATGTGCTTTAAAATGAAAATTTTGTATGTTTAGTTTAAATTAATGTTAGTCTCATTTGTATGCAATAAATTTAATAATTTTATTTGTAAACAAAAACATCTTGTACTTTATAAATATGTATCATAATGACTTAATTTTATATTCATTATTAAATACACATGTTAAAAGTTTTGGGTGTTCTCTAAACCCCGCGAGTAATGACGGTAACAAAAACAGGCACGAGTGACCGCGTGTTAAACATAATTTTGCTGTTCCCTTTTTAGACCAAATAAATCTTTTTTTAAAATTTGAGGGAAAAAAAAGTTTAGGGAAATGTTTAGTGTTTTTAGTCAAAAATATTGTAAAAGAAATCAAATGCTACGTATTTTTTAAACATAAAAGTTTAGGAAATGGTATCAAAAATGCACAGTATGGAGCAAAACCAAAGAATTCTATGTTTCAATAAATTTATAAAAAAATTCTGTATTTAATTATCAATTTTTCTCTTAAATTATGAAAAGAGTGAGATAATTTAGCAAAAATTCTAAAATGCAGGTGATTCCAGTGAGTGAGTGAGGGTTTATTTACGTTGCACTATAAAGCAACATGAAGGCTTATTGGTGACAAACCTCATTACTATGAACCTCAGTCAAGTGACGAGGATGACACCTGAACTGTTATCTCACTCTCCTAACTATCACACCCTACCAATTGAGAGGACTTTGAGCCCCGACAGATTTAAAGTACATCGACCCCCACTAAATCTCAGGTCTTCAGAGTGACACCAGGAATCGATCCCTCGTCACTCCAGCTACAAGCTTGTGACCATAACTTATAGGCTACCATGACCACACAGATTATTCCAGAGATGTGACACTGGCAGTAATGCTAATAATCCAAAAACCAAATTATCAGAAGTTAGAGAGAAAAATTTTCAAGAACTGGGAGAAAACAAATATTAAAATAATGAGAGAGGACAGACAGAACAAACATAATTCTTTAATCTAACAGACATGACCTGAACACAAATTCAACTTCGAAATGGCTGTGATAGATTAATTAAAGGATGGCATGTGTCATCAACAGTTGAACATTATAGTAAAAGAAAATCTTTAAAACACAAGTGTTTTAAATGTCGGAATGTGCATACACTTTAAACAATTGCAATTAGATTGATCAAATCAGATAATAGACATTATAGGTTTTGAATCTTGTTCATATATTTTAAGACAATTCATTTAAAAATACAATTAATGGAAAAAAATTGATAAATAGATTAGAATCATGAGTGAAATGAATATGATGCAATCATTTACTAGTATCTTTTTCTTATCATTTGGGTAATAAATAACTTAAATGTTCACAATTTTTTTTTAGTAAAATTACCTGGTAGGCAGATTATGTTAAGCAAGTAGATATATACTGGTTAAAACTTATACATTTTTTTATTGGTAAAGAATTCCCAAGGAAGGCTAAGAGGGATGAGACTTTGTGTAATAGTAGTATTCCTTTAGGATGTTCAACCCTAAATGTATTAGTGTCAAATGGCCAGTCAATTTGGAGAAAATAGCCTTTGAAATTCATACTTAGCTTTTATACAATTAAGTTTTAATTAGCGACAGAGATGCAGTGGTATAGGTGGTAGAGTACCTATTTACAATGTGGTCGGCCAAGGTTTGATTCACGCAATTGTTTATTTTATTTTATTAAATTCATTTAATTATTTTTACAATTAAATAAATTTATTTAAAGACCTATTAAATATTTTATATAATTATAAAATAATTAAATTAATAATATATAATATAAAATATATATATATATATATCATTTGTATTATATTAATATAAAATAATTTTTTATAAATGATATTATAATACATTTTATATATTATAATATTATATATAATATTTCATTTATAATATTGTAACATTGATAAGGATTCAAGGATTTTATACAAATCAGTCTCAAAGAAGAAAAACAGTTATTTAAGAGCAATGAGAATTTATTGTCAAAAAATCCAATCCTTGAAATACAGGATTCAGCAGCAATATTCACAGAATAAATCTCAGAAGGTCTACACACCTTCAACAGAACACGGACACAATTAACAGTGTCTAAAATACACATACATAAAAGATTATTCATAAGCACAGCCAAGCTAATCGCCAGTCAAAACAATGCTCACTAATCACTGGTTGAAACAAGATTGACCCTCATTTCAGCGAGCATCTCTATTTATAGGTCTGGTGGAAATTTCGAAAAAAAAATCTGCTTGCGTCATACAGCGTGAAATTAGTGGATTTCTCCACAAGTTTCTAGAAGAATCCAGAGGGTCCCCAACTTGTCCACATTGGTCGTCATTGTCGCCAAATTGGCTGCCAAAAATGATGCCAACTTGGCTCTATTGCCAAGTTCTCATTGAATCGCCCCTATAACGTAAGGGACAGCGTTGCTTGTGAATATTACAATTTTAACGTGAATCAAATATAATTTAGAGTAAGATAAAGGCATTACACATCCAAATTACTTACACTATTTTACACACAAAATTCGTAACAATATATTGCACTTCACATTATAAAACTATATATATTTGTTAACTAATTTTCATATAAAATATAATTTAATATTTATTATAACATATTTTTATAATAAATATTTATATAATTACAGTAATTATTTTACTTTTAAAAATACAAAATAATTAACTAAAATATTTAATAATTTTTTTAAATAAAGTTATTTAATTGTAAAAATAATTGAATGAATTTTAAAAATAAAACAAACAAAAAAATTGCACGACTCAAACCTTGACGGATCATCTGGTAAAGATGGTACTCTACCCCCTATGCCACTGCATCTCTGTTGTTAATTAAAACTTAATTGTATAAAAGCTATGCACGAATTTTGAAGGCTATTTTCTCTGAATTGACTGCCCATTCAGCGGAATTACATTGAGGGTTGAACACCCTAAAGAAGTACACTGTTTTTTTTTTTATTGATTAGAATTTTCAATACTTACATATTATTACAACCTATTGGTCACATTATGTGAAACGAAGCCCATGATTGCCAATTGAGGGGGTTGCCAACTTGGCGAGTTATTTTGAATGTTGGTGATTGCTGCAATAATTCATCAAGTACCAGATTTTTTTTGTTTTTATTTAGATTAATTGTATTCTAAATTGTGTTTATTAAAGCTTTGCTATGCTTTAATAATAGCAATTTAATGTCCATACATTTATCAAAGCTTTTATTCTATGGGAAATTTCACAGGAGTTACGCTCTGCTCAGAATTTAAACTAACAAATTCAATTATTTGTCAGAGTTGAACAATGTATTCTACTGTGTTTACCATTTAAAACACAGTTTCCTAAGTGGCTCCTATGGATCCTGGAGGTCTTGGAGAAAGAGAGTCCATGGCAAACTAAAATTAATAAGGGGGTGAATGGATAACAATAGTGGGTCTACAAATAGCAGGATTCATTTCCATTATTATTATTATAGTTAACATAAATGAAATGGTGTAAAATGAAAATTTTAGAAATAAATACAATAGATAGATTAAAATAAATTAATCATGATTTTAAGGTGATAAAAAATTCTAACAAAAATTAAAAATTTTTAGAGTAAACTATTATAAATAGGTACATAAAATAAAAGTAATGTCAAAAATTGCACGCCCAATCACAGGTGCAGGCGGGTGTCTATGCAAGTTTAAATATGAATGGAATCTCACCACTACATGCAATAACTTGTTTAAAATATGGAAGTACCATTGAGTTAAACATATTGTTAACGGTTTAGTTTTTGGCAAGTTAAATGACGTGAATGCAACAAATTTTCCTTAAATACAATTGATATCTTGTACATAAATTTATTAGCCAAAGTTATACTTTTGTTAATTTACAAAATAGCCTTATCATGCAATACTTATCAACATAAATTTCATTTACCATTTTCAGAACCAAATAAAATTTGAAATTCTTCAATTATGGATTGTAATAAGAGTTATTTTATTTGGGGGTTCATGTCCAAAATTTTGGTATAAAAAGGGGTCTATAGCCACAGTAAGTTTTAGAACCACCGATCTAAATGCATGGATATTCCATTCAGTAAGTACTCCCCCATGTAACCCTTGAATTTAAAATTTACAATAATAATGTTACTTTGAATTAATTACATACTAGCAAGTAACTGCAACACATTTCATAATTTATGGCAACTTATTTTATCTAGAAAAGACAAGCTGCAAATTAAAAAGATATATTTGAATGTTATCATAAGGATAATTATTTAATACTTTCTAAGGCAAATAAAACTTTTCAAAATTCAGCTGACAGTATGTTGTTTATATAAAAGTATCAAATTTGAATTTATGAGATTTGACACACAAAAAAACGAGACTAAGTGTGTAGCTGGGGAAAAAATGGAGTTGATAACAACAGTTTTGTTGACATCATCCCCCAAACCTCCTCTATCCATGTGGCCAGTTTAAACGTAACCAATCAGGCCAGTTGGAAGTACTGCCTGATTAAGAGAACACATGCAACTGCATTCTACCGGAAAAATGTCTAATGTAGAAATCAAACAGAGTGAATCAACATCAAGTTTCTTGTTAAACAAGAAATAAGCCACAGAAACCAAGGCTTATGGAGATAAAACTTTGTCTCGAGCGTGTGTGTTTGAATGACATAAGCAGTTTTCAGGGGAAAGCGACAGTGTGGGAGACGAGCGTGCTGGGTACCCAAGGTCAACAATTAATACCATTGTCAAAGTTCATGATGTAATCCAAAGTGACTGAAGATAAGTGTTCATGCAGTGGTGGAGTTCGGTTCACTTGGATAGGAAAGCTGTTTGATGCATTTTAACTGACAAATTCCACATGATGAAAATTTGTGTGAAGGTTGTTCCAAAAGTTCTATCCAATGACCAAAAACAGTGGTGTAAAATAGTCTGTGTGGATATGTTAGAATGCATTGCAAATGATCCAAATTTGTTGGAATCTACACTATTAAAATTTGAAGGTAAACAAACATATGCATCTATATATGTGCATCTATCTTCTCATGAACCACACAACGCAGAAACTCGCCGAAGGTATCAAAATATCGGGAATGACCCGAGGAAGCTGTTTTGACCATTTATATTCCGATATTGTAAATTAATTAAAAAGAAATTAACTATAGAAACATTCAACTCAACATTTGCCTGCATTGTTGTAACAATGTTATTATTATAAAAATGACGTGAGTTGGTATTGAAAACCAATTTTCAGCCAAATTAGTCAAACCGGGTCTGCATTGTCATAACAATGTAGACGAATTGTGCTTTTTAGTGTTTTTAATTATAATTTCGGAATTTAAATGGTCAAAATGGATCATTTCCCACCTTTTGGTACCTTCGGCATGATTTTGCATTCAGTGATTCGTGAGAAGATAGCCACACATAGATAGGTACGTTTGTTTACCTACGAATTTAAAAACACACATCCAAAAATAAGCAGTCGTTTCAATAGTTAACAGTAAAAATTTTTTGATTAATTATTTAACAAAAAAATTCGTACATTTCTTGTGAATAAAATTGGCTTAGCTTTGTAAATTATTAATTGAAAAGTGAAAGAAAAAAGGATCTTATCCTGGGGAGGAAAAAAGTTTTATACTTGAAAAGCCCATGCAATGCTGGGCTGAATGGAGGGAAAAGAAACCTGTCTGACAAAGAAAAGTGGAAGAAATTTTGGAAAATGGAATTTAAATGACATAAATATAGAAATCACTCACATTATGCATACACACCCACCCAGAAGTGCTGGCATCCAAGAAAGAGAAAAGGGGAAAATTTACATAGGGATAAAGTTATATACATGGAAAAAGCCCATGCAACTCCGGGCTAAATGGAGAGGATAAAGACCATCTGACAGGGCAAAGAGGTGGAAGAAACTTCAAAAAAGAGAATTTTAATGACATTGATTTAGAAATCATACACACACACCAGGAAGTGCAGACATTAGAGGGGAAGGGGAAATTTCCAAGCCAAAAAGCTACACACTTGAAGAAGCTCATGCAATGCTGGTCATTTAGCTAGTTTGTTGTAACATGTTATGAGACTTGGATTTTTACCTATGACTCAGAAAGTAAGTGCCAGTCAATGCAGTGGAAGTCTCCAGGATCCCCAAGACTTAAAAAAAACATGCATGTCAAGGCAATGCTAATTATGTTATTCGACATTTACGGAATTGTAATGATTAAGTGGGTCAAGCAGTTTCTGACCAGCAAAACCATTACTGTGATAGAGCATCCTCCTTATTTACCCGCTTTAGGGAATAAGGAGGATGCGACTTTTATTTTCTACAATTAAATCTTGTTTAAAGGGAAGACATTTTACCTCAGTTGAAGAGATTCAGGCAAAAACAGAGAATCTCCTAAATGGCCTTCCAAAAACCTCATTCCAGAACTATCACCATCAATGGCAACACTAAATGCAGAAGTATATGAATGCTTAAGGGGAACTACCTTGAAGGTGATAATGTCACAGCGAACTGATTCAGTAAGTACAATGATTTATAGGACAAGTCTTGTTTTTTTCGTGTGTCACACCACATATATATATAAACACACATTTCTAAAAATGAAGTTTAAATACTACTATATAATCCACTTTTTTTTCACTTATCTTTAATCAGCAATGTGTATTTTTTTAATAAATCAGAATAACACTTGTTCTTTAAATGCAGTCCAAAGAAGTCAAAAGGTAGGACAATCTAGTTCTAAAGATAAGAATTGTACTTTGCAAGTTTTAGTAAAGCTATAATGCTCTTACAGTTTATCAGGATTATTCTCATTTTTTAAAAAATTTTCTTACAATGGAAATTAATAAATTCAATTTCATCTCATTAATGAACGGTTCAAGAGTAGATTAAGGTGTCCCATATCATAGCTGGTAATTTTTTTTGGTGACCACTGTTAGTGGTCACCAGACTATTGATATGCATCAACAGTTGTTTGGAGATAGCAAAATAACATAAAATACAAATTTCAACATATATAAAAGAATTACTGGAATTTAGTGAACTAATGAAACATTAAAAAAATGAATTAAACCATTTCTAAAAAATACTTAACTAGAATTTTATAATTTTTTCAAGAAAAAATAAACCTTTTTTAAGATTATTAAGAATTTCTGGCTGGGTGGCGCAGTTGGTATGACACTGGTCTTGTATGCCCATGTTTGCAAGTCTGCCCCTGGTCCAAATCGATGGATTTTCATAATGCAGAAACTCGACAGTGTCCACATCATATTATATGGCATGTTAAAAATCCCTAGAGGGACAGTTTGGCTTGGGTGCTCTCGGCAAAATTAAATTCCTAGTGCTCAGGTGCCTTCCTCTGGGGTAGGAACTGGGCATCAAAATTACATAGCAGTATATATATATAATTAGTATTCACCTACATGGTGCAGCACTAAAAAGTGATACGAGCTCCAGCGGAATGTACTAAGTCTGTAATGATAAAATACCAATATGCAGCCCCATTTAAAGGAAAAGAAGAAAAAAAGACGAACACCCCTTCATTAAACTGCTATTTCTGTTGTAATTTTTTTCCTTATGAAAGAAAGAGTAGAAGTGAATCTTAAATGCAGTAATTCAGATTTAGGGATGCTCAGGAAACTTGTATTCCAAGGCAATACTTTCAAAAGAAATGAAATAAGCTTTGCAAATGCACGTACTTGTTCTTATTAAATTCTGGATCGTGTACCTAATTTACTTTCTAAAACTATTCTTTCTCGTAGATCTAATACAATGCTTATTCACTCATCTCCCTTCCTGTATTTCCAAATAAATTCAATAATCAAATTCTTTTCGTCAAAAACTTCCCGTTTTTGCAAACTGAATATTCAACAATTTAAATCAACTCTATCACTATCACATGTATTTTTCCCTTTCCCTCGAAAAATCATTTAAGAAAAGGATCTACTCTTATTAAAATTCGATGGTAAACAAACGTATCCATGTAGGTATATAGTAATGCGTCCCTATTTTCTCAAGAACCCCAAGACGCAGAAACTAGCAAAAGGTATCAAAATTTCGGGAATGATCCGAGAAATCCGTTTTGACATTTATAATCCGATATTCCAAATTAGTTTAAAAGATATTAATTAAAAACCTTAAAATGCATTAAAATGCATAGGGCGCCATCTGCAGAGAATATCGGGAAAAATTCTGTTTACAAAACAACGAAACTTTGCATATAAATAAATTTATTTAAGTTTGAAAGCATTAATTTATCGTCTATTATTTTGGATCAAAATACATTTTAGAGACATTTTTTACTCTTAGTATCAGAATCGTTTTCTTTTTATTGCTTCACATTAATAATTTTTTAATTCTAACGCATGACTGTTAAGACCTTAAAACATCGAAAAGATCATTTTAAAATTTTTTTAGTGGAATGAAAAATGTTAAAATTAAATTGGTTATTTTTTTAATGGTTTTTTAGTACATGTATATAAATATATATATCTAGGCTTTCCCCCATACTGTTTTTTTTTCTAACTGATATATATTTATAAGTTTAATCAAACATTCAAACGTTCAGAAAAAAGCAATCGTTTCAATAGCTATCTGTACATTTTTCTTTTATTTATTACTTATATATATTTATAAAATTCAAATTTCTATACGTTTTTTTAAAAGGATTATTTCTATTATTTCATTACTAAAAGAATTCTTTGTTAATTAAAAAGTACATCGTCTATTATTTACATGAAGTTTGAAAGCATTAACTTAAAAATGAAGCCCGAAAAAATCTACCTTTATTTTAAAGCTCAATTCAATGTTTTTCCCCGACGTCACTGTAGTTTAGTTGGTTAACCCGCTGCTTTATAAACGGCAGTTCCCGGGTTCGAAACTGAAGAGGAACAAACTTTCAATTTCGCATTACGCTACTTTTTAAAGATTAATATTTTTTGACTGGAATGAAAAAGGTTAAAATTAAGATGAAATAAATTAATTCTTTGTTAATTAAAAAGTACATAGTCTATTATTTCGGATCAAAATACATTTTAGAGACATTTTAAGTTAACTATATGTAACGATTGATTGATTCATGAAAATCTGAAATCTATTTTATTATTTCAGATTCTTAGAAACTAACTATTATTAAAAAAATGATGAACGTTTTGTGTTTTACTCTTAGCATCAGAATCGTTTTCTATTTATTGCTTCACATTAATAATTTTTTAATTCTAACACAATATTTTTTTTTATAAGTCATACATCAAAATTTGAAGCTATATCTTATCTGTGAGAAGGAGGGGAAGATAAAACAATAATTTTACACACTAAAAAAACCGTGTTCAGGCTATAAGAGAGGGGAAAGAAACTTGTCTTAAATCAAAAATAAGTGGAATAGAACAAATATTGGAAAAGGGAAATTTTTTGACATAATTTTAGAAATCACTCACATTGTGTGCGTACAAACACACACAGAGAAATGCTGGTGTCATGAGGAAAAGAGAAAGCCCGAGCAACGCTGGGCTAAGCGGTGGAGGGGGGATGGAAGTCTCTTTGAAAATGAATATTAGGGTAAAATCCTAGGAGAGCCCACACCCTTGGCGACAAAACGAAAAACGCGCCAAGCTAGAACGAGATGGCGCCAAGCGAACCCGACAATGGCGGCAAGGGAATATAGTGGGATAAGGTGGATGCGTAATGAAAATATATGTAAACAATACAGAAATAAAATATTTAAGATAAAAAAATATAAATACAGCACTTACTTTCTTACTGCTGATCTTTTCTGAGTGGAAAGTACAGCATAACAACAGATTTTAAAAAAGTCTTGAAGGTTTCATCGCTAAGTGAATGATCGTGTGAGTGCCGCCATTTTTATTCTGCGAGGTAATGGTCAAACATACCTTCGGCGTGGCTGGTGCAATTTCGAAGAAAGCGTTTTATTGTCGACCATGTTACTTCATGCCAATCGTTACATTTAGGACATTCATAACTCTAAGCAATCAATCCTTCCTTCCTTCATACATACATACACTATTCAATCAATTATTTCTAACCTTTCGCATTCAACAAAGTAAAAAATTCTAAGATATATTCCTTCACACACACAACCATTCCAGCTCGATTCCCCAAAACAAAATGAAATTCGAAATGCCCGCCGACAAAATACGAAAATTCCAGAAGTAGTTAGGTTTACCATATCTAGTGTATCAAATGTATCAAAGTAGGGTTACCAAAATGGCACAATTATCGCCAACCGAAATAATTCGAGCCAAGGGTGTGGGCTCTCCTAGGACTGAACCGAGTATTAGAAATTCTGATTTTGTGAAAGAAAGGGAAAATTTATAAAAGTAGAGATAGCCCGTGCAACGCCAGGCCATGCAGCTAGTAGTAAATTATACGTCTCAGTTATACAGTTCAGGAAAACAATTGAGGGGAAACTTAAAAAAAAGTTATGTGAATTTGCAATGAACATCACAACTGAAATTTTCATTAAGTTTTTCAACAAGCACAGTGAAATGTTTAATATAAAAAGAATAGTCTCTCTTATTAAAAACATTCAGTGACTTTAAATAACAAATTTAAATCAAGCATATAGAACACATGGCCTTATCAGAATAAGTTTTCCTTTCATTATACATCTGGGTTACACAAGTAAACAGTCTGCTAGAATGCAATCAATGTGTCACCATGAAATCTAAAAAACACCACTGAAACCAAGAGACACCCTAATCTACACTCCAACCTCACTGATCTTATTAGTGACATGAATTTTCTCTTCTTAAAAATTTATTTCTAGATATTCACATATTAGTCTGTCAACATTTTCGCCAAATATTGGGATATAGTTACTGATGAAAAAACTTTCTAGTGACTGCTTTAATACAAAGACCTCATTTATAAATTCTTTTATTTCTCACTAAAAATTATTAGAATTTGGGAATTAACCATCCAAGGAAGATAATATATTGCACAGTATTTCCAAAGATCATTGTATCAAAGAAAGCATATTTTAATAGGCACACACAATAAGTCTATTAATTTAAAATTTAACTAAGTTTTTTTATTAAAATAATGGAATTGAAATAATGAAATGTAATTAGAATTTAATTTATATGAAAATAAAAATTTTGGCACAAATTCTCCAAAATTTCACTAATTCATTGATTGGAAGGTTAACACATAAGTACCGATTTCTGCAACTCATTATGAACTAAATTTTTATGAAATTTTCTTCCTAGCATTATAGGAAAATTATAAATTCTTTCCATCAAAAGATAACTTTTTTACATAGATTACAACTGTTCAAAATGTAAAACACATTTTTGACAACATAATATGCAGCAACAAAGGTTTTATTACTATCCCTTAAAGCCAAACTTTGTTATGTTTTTTAATTAAAGGAATTTTGCTTATTTGTATCAGATTTCCATTCAATATGATGAAAATATTGTTACTTACATATCGCAACCTATTGGTGACATTATATGAAATGAAGCACATGATTGCCAATTAAGCGCATCCGACACATATGAAATTGGGTTGCCAACTTGGCAAGTTATCTTGAGTGAATATAAACGCTGCACTGTTCTACTTGAGGGCTTAGGCGATAGACTTCGTAATTTTGAATTATGGTCAAGTGACGAGGTTGACACCCTATTTAATGTTTATCACTCCCCTACAGGGCGGATTTTCAGCGACACTAGACTTGAACTCATGACATGCCTGCCACGAGTATGTTACCTAGACCAATAGGCTACCACAGTCATGCAAGTTTAAAGTGGGCCATTGTTGCGATAATTTGTAAGTACCAAAACATTTTGCCATGTTGACAATAAATAAAAGTATGTACAAAAATAGGACCACAGGACCCAGCCCAAACTACCCAATAATAAATAAATGTGTACTATATAAGCATTGATCAATAGTTACCAATCTTTAGAACTTCATGGATCACTAAATATATAATTCTATATTTGGCAAACCACAAGTATAATTGCCCATTATAATAATATTAATATTGTCACATATTTATGCCTCTATTAACATTTCCATCTCAATGAAAAGGAAACACAAAAAAGCAAGAACAAGCCTGTAACGCCAAGTAATATCAAACTGAAGTGTTATACCATCAATTTACATGGTTGCCAGCTCTCATGTTCAAATATTAATAGTAACTATAAAGTCACTTAATTCAAAAGTAATTTCACTAAAAGTAGTACCTAAAATTTTTTTTAAAAAGTATAATCCCATATTTTATTATACATTTTGTTACTCATCATTTTTTAAACTGAACAAACATTCATAAAAAAATATAAATGTCCTAATTTTTCAATGGACCATCAAAAAATTTTCATGAACTACTAGTTAGTGACTGCTGGCATAGATTAGAAAAATTTCAGTACTTAAATATACAATCAACAGATTTCTTCAAATTAAAAGATATACCAAATGCTGTGATATGCAGCCAATAGTGGAAAATAAAAATAAAATAATTATGTATTCATTATATAAGCTCCCTGATTAAATTAAAAAGATCTACTTCTATAATCTCTACATAACATAAAAATTTTATACCTGCTTACCGGATTTCAGTTTACCTTTAAAACCACAATATAATTTAATATTTTAAGAAAATTATCAAGAAGTAATAATTATAAATTCACTAAAAAGTTTATTGCTAATTTTATTTATATATTATGACCTTGAATATGTTCTCACTATTTTTTGGACAAAATAGATGCTTTTTTAAAAAAATATAAGGTAAACATATTGCCCATCTTTCTCATTTCATCAACTCTGGCAACATATAAATTCCATTTTAAAAAAAACTACTACATCTTTCAAGGCTATTCAAAAATCAACCCATTTTCGGGTATTTTCATAATAATGGAACTGCAGCTCAGCCAGGTTATGTGCCATTCAACCAGAATTAGTGAAAATTGGCATGGGCTTTGTTTGATAAATGTGACAGGTGGGGTAGAACAAATCGTCATGAGAATAATTTCAAAGAACTGCCTTGAAATATTTTCAAAAGAATATAGAAATAGATTAAAAATAACCAATATCAATCAATATAATATATTATAATAAAAATTATATATAATAATATTGTGTAATATATTATCATATAATTTTTAACAGTAATTATGATAATATTCATAAAATTTTTATATAATAATAATACCTATTATATATAATAAAATTCATGTAATATAATTATATATAATAATACTTATTTAATATAATAATCATTATTATAAATAACAATTATAAATATATAACATGTGTAATATTTATAAAAAAAGTAAAATAAAAAAATAATTATAAATATAAAAAAATTATTATGTATAATTATTATATATTGTAAATAAAATAATTACATAATATATATCAAAATTAATAATGAATATCATTTCATAAGTTCCGATAACTTACAATATTCCAACAATTGCGAGTTCTTTCAGTGAATTTTCATTGAACAGGGAACATTCAAAAAAGCATTATTAAAAAGTAAAATAAAGTAAAAAAGTGTGATTTATAGCAATAATTCAAAGCACAACACATTCTTTTAAAAAATATATCCTAGTACAAACCAAAGATATTAGAAATATCCACATTTGAAAATAGCACAAAATACAACAGAAGACTGAAATAGTAGCTTGAAGAACAAATGCAATGGAGAAATGGTTAAATTTTTAAAGAAATCGAATTAAAATAGTCTTAAATTAATAAGGTTACAATGGGTAAAAAACCAATAAAAATTTGCTCTAACATTATCCTCATGGCAATCACATTACCACTAAATAAAAATATCAAGGTAAACATTTAGTAATGTTATCGTCCATCTTGGTGAACATAAATAACAACTTGGCTCATAACACTCCTATATATATATAAAAAAAAGCACCATCATCAAATTCAAAATCATTATTTTTGAAGGTCGAAACCAGTCTGTACATGTTGTTTCCAACAGAGCATTGTCGCCGTAAGTCTCAACGAGAATCTTGTGTGCTTCAGCTGCAGATTTTTTTGAATAAAATAGTGCTATAAAATTCCCAGCAAATACACATTATTTGGCAAAAAACTAAACATTTTTAAAACACACAAAAAATTGTTTATACTATGGTGCATTAACATACATTGAAGTTCAAGGTTACATACAGTACTTCCCTGCAGATACATTACAATCTGAAATTACATGCACATAGTCCAGGTAGTATCCTCTATTTGGAAATAGCGAGAACTTATTTAAGATCATAATAAAATATGAACCAGAAGGCTGGAGTGAAGACAGAAATGAAGCTGAAAGACAAGCATCATATTAAAAGGTCTGTACGAAAGAATATCCGGTTTGAGAAAAGTATACTAAGTGTCCTTCAGATTTGGTGTAGCTGCATTATGGGCTCGATCACCAATTGGGTTTTTCGAAGCCATCCGAAAAGTTTACTTCCTTCCTTTTGAGGGGGGGAACTTCTCTTCCAAGCTAAGATAAGCATTTTTCTTAAATTCTCTTATTTTGTAACTTCTTTTACTTTATTTTTCTAATTTTAAATTTCCTTATTCTATAATTTTTAAGAAAATAACATTAAAACTTTATGTTAATTAATGACAGATAACTATTAAGTATTATTTGTAAGTCTCCTAGATTTTTCCTTGGAAAATGTTACATTTAAAACATCAGAACAACTATTAATAGTTTGGAAAACGCTTCTTGTCACTAAAAAATTGTCTTTATTTAAAAATTGCCTATTCTACATTTCAACCTTCCATCAAATAAAAAACTTAATAAAATTAACAAAATTTCTAATATTCCGATTTTAAAAAGTTACAACTTTTCTAAACATTATAACACAAAACTTTTTTTTTCAATATTATGAATAAGGAATGAAAAAACATTCATGAATCTGAATTTTTCGAAGCAAAAAAAGATAAAATACATTCATTAGTACAAATTATTATTTAAAGATATTATGCAGCAATAGTACTCATAAGAGTTATTATACAAATTATTATTATTAATACAGCATTTGTTAAGATACATAAAACGGTACTACACACAAGATATTTTAAAGCAATATTAAAATGCTTTCAATTCAACACAGCAATTTTTATTATCTTATTATTCAAAATTAATAAGGTGTTTCAAAATAAAAATCATAGAGATGAAAGGAAATAAGCTAAATGTAAAACAACGATCTTCAGTCAACAGATCAAATTCAACAAAACTTTAAAATACTTATGACAAATTCCAGCTAGGTCAAAAGCCATGGTTGGAACATGAAATATCTTAATTTTTATCGTTGTGAAAACAGGAGTTAATTATAAGTCAGGTGGATATAAGAATTATCAGTAGAAAATTACAATCACTCATTCAATGTAGTTACTCACCTATCATATACTGATAAATTAAGAAGTGAAACAGTTGACAAGTAGGAACAAGTATGAAACCGTAACCAATATCATTTACTCTGGAAGCTTACATTGTATGCTCCGATTAATGATGTTACAATTAATTATCCTAATAAAGTTACAAATAAAACAAAATTATTCTCAATATAAAAATGTTTTTCTAGAAAGTTATCATTCACATAAAACTTTCAGTTCTCAGAAGCAAAACATGTTGAAAATAAAAAAGGTGCCATTATGTATTCATTTCAGTTCTTTAATGGAAATAATTAATCGTAGCAACGTGTGTAGTAGGGCAGGATGATCTCATCTATAAAAGAATAAAATTAAAATTATTTGCTGGCAAAGTTAAAATCATCTTTAACTATTTACTGAAAGGAATAAAAATCCACAGGGTATAACCTTAAAAAGGATAGTATCTGCATAACATGCATCACGGAACAGTTTCCTCTTCAGACGACTCGGTGGTTTTCCAGAAAGAGCTATAATGTCTTGTATAAAAACAAAAATCATAAAATTATATTGCAATCCTAGATTGATTATTTAATAACGTCGCACTTTAAACCAACACTAGAGCTACTAGAGTCGAACCTCGTTCAAGTTAAGAAAATGATATTTCAGTTGATAGCACTCTCTCCAAACTTCCACACTACATCAAAATGAGGATTTTGAATCTTTACAGATTTAGCGTGCATTAGCCCCAAACAAGGCGAATATTTAGTAGCAACAGGACAAGAACCTCAGACTAGACAGAAACAATGCCGGTCACGAATGAGCAACTATGATTTAATTTTTTGATAAATGTATATTTTAAAGCTATGTGTGGAGTATTTGCAACGGACATCACATTATTCTGAGCATTGATCAAGTGAAGAAGATGCCTAATCCGGTACCCTACTCTCCAAACTTTCACACCAATGTGAGGATTTTGTGTGAACGATAGATTTAACATGGATCAGTTCATTTACATCTACACAGTGAGCTTTCAGTAGCTTCAGGCCTCGAACTTGTGACTTAACAAAGCGGACTACTTCTCCGTGAAAATGACCACACGACAACCACGCCTTTAACATTTTTGAAAAATGACTAATTAATGAGAGGATAGTAATTAATACCTACAGATCCCAGGTAGTCTTTTTGAGAAAAGCTAAATCTTTCAATAAGGCGGCTTTTAATTGTTTTTTCTTTTACAACCGTTTTACCCTGATAAAGCTGCCTTTAACCTAAATAAAATTGAAATAATAAGTACCCAGTGCAGGTTTATCCACTGGGTGCGTGGGTGGAAGCTCAAGGGCCCTGGGCCCGGAGAGGCATGGAAGGGCCAGTAAAGGGTGTTTTTTCAGAGGTATAGAACTTTAAATTGCAATAAAACAACGATGTATTATTCGATTGACATGATTTTTTTTATTCGAAAGATAATCTTGTGGCATTACATTTTAAATATGATTTCTGGCATATGACTGCCACGGCTGGCTCGGATGTAGTCCAATCTGGACGTCGAATTTTTGATGACTTTTTTCAACATTTGTGGCCGTATATCGGCAATAACACGGCGAATGTTGTCTTCCAAATGGTCAAGCATTTGTGGCTTATCCGCATAGACCAATGACTTTACATAGCCCCATAGAAAATAGTCTTGTGGTGTTAAAGCACAAGATCTTGGAGGCCAATTCACAGGTCCAAAACGTGAAATTAGGCGGTCACCCAACGTGTCTTTCAATAAATCGATTGTGGCACGAGCTGTGTGACATGTTGCGCCGTCTTGTTGGAACCACAGCTCCTGGACATCATGATTGTTCAATTCAGGAATGAAAAAGTTAGTAATCGTGGCTCTATACCAATCACCATTGACTGTAACGTTGTGGCCTTCATCGTTTTTGAAGAAGGATTCCACCAGCCCATAAAGCGCACCAAACAGTCAGTTTTTCTGGATGTAACGGTGTTTCGACATACACTTGTGGATTAGCTTCACTCCAAATGCGGCAGTTTTGTTTGTTGACGTATCCATTCAACCAGAAGTGCGCTTCATCGCTAAACAAAATTCGCTTATGAAAATCGGGAACAACGGCAATCTCGTTTTGGGCCCATTCGACGAATCGACGCCTTGCTTGATGATCATTTTGATGAATTGCCAAACCAAACTGAGAGTAAATCACTTGACAGCTGTTAAATCGGTCGCCATCTTAGAAAGTAATGCCAACTTAAACTTCTATACCTGGAAAAAAAGCACTCTCTATAATCCAATGTTGAAATAAAGGGAAATAAGTTATTTTTAAATAAGTATTTTAGGGAATTGTTTTCCACTGCTGTGAGTAAGATAATTAAGATATTTTTCCAGGAATCACACACACACCAATAAATCTGTCAAAAATTTAAAGTCTGAAGTTTTTAATGAAAAATCATGAATTAATCTGTCAAAATATAGGTTTTAATCTTTTAATGTTAAATGAAATGAGATTAGTGTTTTCGAAAATGGTATTTGCGTGAGATACTCATATGGACAAGGACCTTGGGACACACATGCGTCTTGTGGAGAGGGAGGGGATTGTAATAACTTAAATTAACAGTTGTTTAAAATTCAAACCTTATTTATTCATAATATTTAAATCATAATAACGAATACCCTATTTCGAAAACGTACGTGTCCAGATATTCTTTCTAGGAATAGGAAATAAATCTGAGATAACATAGTGTTTATTCCTCTTAACTTGGAAAATGAAATGAGATTGGCACTTAGAAGAATTGTATGTATAATTCAGATACACAGATTATAATTACATTAATTAAGATGCAATATATTGCTCAAAACGATTAGGAGAGATTATGAGTTAGGTATGAAACAATTGACAATTTTTTTAGTAAAAATTAAGTAGATGAGGTTGAAAATGATAATGATAACATTTACAAAGATGAGAACATGCAAATTTTGTCTTATGATGTAGAAAATCATGCGTTTTAGCTAAGGAGTGAAAAACGACCTGCAGTATTCCTTTTTGAAAAGTATAAAAACTTCTACAAAAAATGTATATCTTTTATTATTTTTTAATAAGGAATCCGATGTCTCAGCAATATAAAGGACCTGAATTGGTAGTTGGGAGGACCACCTGTCGGTTAGAGGTGGATCAAGCGTAATCTGTTGTAGCTGTAGCCAGGGTCGTACACAAGGGTAGAGCTTGGGAATTCAAAACCCTTCCATAATAGACCAACAGATTTTTAACTTTTAGCATAAATATTACGCCTTGGGGGTTACGTCTACGTTTTACTCATAACCTGATCCCTCCCGTGATTTCTAGAAACAAGGAACGTTCGCCAAAGATCGAAACAAGATCATACGCCTGCAACAACATAAAATGAGAACCAGTATTTAACACTAACATTCAGAAGAAACTGCACTATTAGGATCTCCACTTTATTCCGCCACGACTCCTTCAGAAGGCTACTAGTACTAGATTTCAATAAATTGTTCGAAACCGACTTTACTATGTGGGTTTAAATGCTCGCAGACCTATGGTTTGTTGGCAGGGAACCACCATGCTGCCCGTAGAAAAGTACCGTAGCATCACGAGCGAGTTCAACATCAGAGTGCAGCATGACTCTGGAGAGATCCTGTATTTTTACTTGAGTATTTTATTCGGAGGAATGTTGATCATGGTCAGTATTTCTATTAATGGTGCCACACCAACCTATACATTATCAGGAATGGAGCACTTACGGCTGAGGTAAATAGGTAAAATAATTCTCAACCTGCTGTGATCCTTGATGCTGCAGGAATCACAGCAGATAACTCTGTATCTACCTAATACTGGTTGTATTTATTCTCCAGTGTTGATAACAGTCAGGATACATCGTGCTCAGCTAGTTGACAATTCCCTTTTTGACGAAGGAATCCTTCGAATGGATTACCCAGCATATTCTCCAGGTCAGTGCTTCTCAAACTCTCAATACTTGCAATCCAATTTTCAGTCATAATTTTCCTCGCGCCTCCCCCCCCAAACAATAACAATGTATTGAATTTAATAAAAGTGCACTTTGACATATATCTACAATATGAATTTAATTACAAACCGTGCAATTATCAATATCAAAATTAAATTTTATATAATTTTACATATGACAAGCCTATGAAGTCACAAGAAATTGTTAAACTTGTTCTTAACTTCGTATTGTTAAATAATTATCAAATAATTAGTTTTTAAGAAAAAAAATCCCGCGATAATTATTTCAATTGGTTGTAACTCTGAAAATAATGCGAATTTTTCAAAAATCATAGTTCAGACTCTCTTTTACTTTATATAAGCAAAATATTTTTTTAAAAAATATTTTAGAAAACATTTTTATAAATGGAGAACATTTTGAAAAAAGGTTATTCTAAGTTAATTTTTTGCCAAAATATTGTATTTAAATATTTTTTTGTCTCACAATGTTCTTAAAACAATTTTATACAAGTATTCTAATCTAAGTGACACTAAATATCATAAAAATTATCCATTTATGGGCTTTTTTAAAATCATGGTTCCGAACGTAGTCGGATACCTTAATAAAAAAGGTTATTCCTTTTTTTTCTTCCAAATTTTATTTCGAAAAAATTAAAGACTTAATTGGAAATTATCAAAAATAAACTAACTTTCTGCAAAACATTCGATACATTGTTTTAGACACGCGGTTACGTGACTGTCTTTCGATCGCATGAACTTTTAATCTTATGTCCAACTTTTGATCAGGTGTGCAATTTGTTAAAGACAACATTCATAGCCATTTTCCGATAAACAAATCCCTCCTCAGTAGAAAGAAAATGTGTATTAAACGACATTTCATAAACAAGTTCTTGTAGTTATACGAAATTTAAATTTTTCATTCGATGAGTCGATGAGAATTTTGCATCAGAACTTTCAAAGTGCGAATCACATCGACCTCGGAGTATGGAATCACAATTTTAATAAAACAGAGCGAAATGCAAAGAATTCATGAAAGCCTCTTTAATTTTGCTGTTCCGTTTCTTTTGCATTAAATTTTTTGACGTCTCATGGAGTTCGGGATAAAAATCATAAAAATATCTGAACGGAACGAAAAACCCACAAAATAGCGCTTAAATCACTCCGTCTTTTCTTTTCTTTTTTTTCAAATCACATTGATCTCGGTATAAATTTGATTTTGAGGAAAAATCGACATAAAGAAACGACAACTTCATCTCGTTACTGTTTTCCCTTTATTCATTTTTTGAAACAATACACATATATAAAGGATAAAATGACAAATATTTACAAGAGTAAAGAAGGGATACAGAGTACAACCATCACGCGAGTTTAAGCTTACCAAGCGGGCACTACGAATTCTGGCATCTACTCTATTAAAATTCGTAGGTAAACAACGTATCTATGTAGGTAGTGATGGGAGGCCGGAACGATTTATATATATATATATATATATATATATATATATATATATATATATATATATATATATATATATATATATATATATATATATATATATATATATATTCAACAGAACTTCAATATTTCGAACTCAGTTTGGTGGAATTCGTTTTCTCTTCCCATCACTGAGGGGTTGAATTCCTCAGCAAGGGAGTGCCAAAACATTCCCACGCCTGGGGTGAGTGAGTGAGTGTGGGGTTTAATGGCGCAAGAGCCAATTTTGGCTAAACTGCGCCAAACTCTTTAAACATTAAAAGTATAAACCCACGCCTGGGGGGATCGTTGGACTCATAAATTGCAGGGTGCGTCATCAGATTTTCCCGCGCTTCCAAAGGCAATGAACCTTGTGCGGTAACTCTGCGCTGGTTCTGGACCAATCAGAAGTAATTAAGTGGACAAGGCAAATAGTCCGCTCTAGAATTTTGATGTAAAGAGTCGTAGAATAAAAACGGGATGCACCCTGATTTAGATAGAGAGACACGCAGACTGAGCAGATCCCAGACCTTGAAATCCGAATCCTCCGCGGGACTCCAGGCGTCAACCATGACCATCCTCTTGCCACTCTCCATCTCTCTCTCAAGCTAAGTTTAATTTTACTCTTGTTGTGAAGTAAATTTATAGTTACTTAAATATGTTATTCAATAAAATTAATTGTTACCACTATACGATCGGACTGTTAATTTAGTGTAATGTTAATTTGTCAATAGAGAACTTAACTAATTTTAACTTAAGTCATGATGCGATGTTAAATTAAGAATCTGGGTTTTTAAGAAATTAGAAACATTGGTTAAAGTCATAGAAATTAAATAAACTATCATTAGCGTCGCATCAGTATGTACGGATGTAGCCCAATTTTCTCACGAACCACAAGACGCAGAAACTCGCCAAAGGTACCAAATTTTCGGGGATGATCCCTGAAATTCGTTTTGACCATTTATATTCCGATATTCTAATTAGTTAAAAAGATATTAATTAAAAACCTTAAAATGCATAGTTATACAAACGGCACCATCTGCAGAGAATCGGAAAGACCATTTTAAAAAAATTTTTAGTGGAATGAAAAAGGTTAAAATTAAAATGAAATAAATTAATTCTTTGTTAATTATAAAAAGTACATCGTCTATTATTTTGGATCAAAATACATTTTAGAGACACTTTCTACTCTTAGCATCAGAATCGTTTTCTTTTTATTGCTTCACATTAATAATTTTTTAATTCTAACGCAATATATTTTTTAATTTTAATAAACGCATGTTTTGAAACGACTGTTAAGACCTTAAAACATCGGAAAGATAATTTTAAAATTTTTTTAGTGGAATGAAAAAGGTTAAAATTAAATCGGTTATTTTTTTAATGTTTTTTTAGTACATGTATATAAATATAAATATCTAGGCTTTCCCCCATACTGTTTTTTTTTTTTTCCTAACTTATATATATTTATATGTTTAATCAAACATTCAAACGTACAGAAAAAAACAATAGTTTTAATAGCTATCTGTAAATTTTTCTTTTATTAATTACTAATAGAAATTGATTTTAATAAATATATATATGTTTTTTTAAAAGGATTATTTCTATTATTTGAATACTAAATGAATTATTTGTTAATTAAAAAGAGCATTAAATTAAAAATGAAGTCCGAATTTTTTTTTTTTTTTTTTTTTTACTTTAACGAATAACAAAATGGGATATTGAAAAAATATTTTTATTTTAAAGGTATTATTACTCTTCTCGTGGAAGGAGGGGATAGCGGGGTTGGGTAAAGCGCTGCTTTGTAAAACGGTCGTTCCCAGGTTCGAAAGTGAAGAGGAAGAAACTTTCGCATTACGCTACTTTTTGAAGTTTAAAATTTTTTTAGTGGAATGAAAAAGGTTAAAATTAAAATGAAATATCAAAATGTTTTCATCAGATCGGGGTTTTTTTTAAAATGTTTTTTTCAGTATATATATATATATATATAGGTTATCCCCCATACTGTTTTTTTTTACTTATATATGTATATGTTTAATCAAACGTTCAGAAAAAAACAATCGTTTCATTAGCTATCTGTTAATTTTTCTTTCATTTATTACTTATAGAAATTTGATTTTAATAAATATATATATATGTTTTTTTAAAAGGATTATTTTTATTGTTTCATTACGAAATGAATTCTTTGCTAATTAAAAAGTACATCGTCGATTAGTTTGGATGAAAATACATTTTAGAGACATTTTTAAGTTAACTATATATAACGATTGATTGATTCATGAAAATCTGAAATCTATTTTATTATTTTAGATTCTTAGAAACTAACTATTATTAAAAATGATGCACGTTTTTTGTTTCACTCTTAGCATCAGAATCGTTTTCTTTTTATTACTTCACATAATAATTTTATAAAATTCTAACGCAATATTTTTTTTTATAAGTCATACATCGAAATTTGAAGCTATATCTTATCTGTGAGAAGGAGAGAAAGATAGAACAATAACTTTACACTAAAAAAAACCGTGTTCGGGCTATTGAGAGGGGAAAGAAACCTGTCTTAAATCAAAAATAAGTGGAATGGAACAAATTTCGAAAAAGGGAAATTTTTTGACATAATTTTAGAAATCACTCACATTGTGCGCGTACAAACACACACACACAGAAATGCTGGTATTACGAAGAAAAGAGAAAGCCCGAGCAATGCTGGGCTAAGCGGTGGAGGGGGTGTGTGGAAGTCATTTTGAAAATGAGTATTAGAAGTTCTGATTTTGTGAAAGAAAGGGAAAATTTATAAAAGTAGAGATAGCCCGTGCAACGCCGGGCTAAGCGGTGGAGGGGGGGTGGGGTGGAAGTCATTTTGAAAAAGAGTATTTAAAGTGTTGATTTTGTGAAGAAAAGGAAAAATTTATAAAAGTAGAGAAAGCCCGTGCAATGCCGGGTCATGCAGCTAGTAAGAATATACGATTCATTTTGTCCAAACTCCAATCAATGGGCTTAAATTCATGTGACGTCATATTCACACGATAGTAAAAGCCATGTGATTCTAGCCAATCAATTCAAAAGCTCATGCGATGTCATTGTTACACGATAAAAACTATCTAGTGTTTCCAGCTAATCCGTTCACGCGCTCCGGTGTTGCCAAGTTTTGCTCTTTGCAGAAACTTTATCTTAAAAAGTACATATGTATACAAAATGCATTTTATTAAAAAGTATAAACAAAAAAATATTAATTTTTTTAATTTAAAAAAATCTTTTCCTAACATTTAAGCATCTTAATCCAAATTTTAAATTTTATCCGAGTTTCACAAATAGAACAACAAGTACAATTAGTTTAATGTTTGCTTTGAATACAATGGAAAACACGTTTGTTTTTATCATGTGACTTCATGAATTGAGCCCATTGCAGAGGCACGTCAGATGGGAAAGGCAGTATTATTATTGTAAGAAAGGTAGTCGTACGGCGATGGGCAATTTTCGATCAGTTGTAGTTTGATATAAATGGCTGGGACACCGTAATAATCCTCAAACTTTTTCTGGTCCTCGCCTTTTACCGTCACCAAATCTCTTTATCTTTCGGTCGTGATTTTTTCTGACGACTCCTGAGCTAGTTCTGGACAAGATCACCTCAGATGATATCCTATGGAAATTCTCGGTCACTCATCAATTGGCTGTGTGTGTAATATCTTTCTTCATATTTGAAGAGACCCACCGTTATGATTGACGAACAGCCCATTTCTGCCACCCCCATAGCAATTTTGACCATCACAAAGGTCGTCAGGATATAGAATTTGAATACAAATAAACAGAAAGCGAATACTACCTGTTTCAAAACGCATATATTCACACGTCTCTCTCTCTCTTTTTTATCGTATCCAGAGAGGATGGAACCTTAAAACAAAGGGAGAAAGTTGAAAATAGAAATTTGACTTGAAAAATTCAAATACGATCGTTTCTTAATAAGTTTTCACTGACCTCGGTGTAAAATTTGTTATAAAAAATGAAACAGCACCCCCCTTCCTAAAAAGCCAATAGAATTTCTGCAGATCACTCTTTTTCTAAAACAGTATACCCCGTCTCTTGTTAATGAACAATATTTCTTATTTTCGAGTGAAACAAATTTTGGTGTAAATTCGATTTTAAAAAAACGAGCGATCCAAAGAAACCAGGAGAGTTTCTTCGGATTTTATTGTTTTCCTTATATTAATTTTACATATATAACAGAATTATGTACGATATTTACAACAAAAAAAGTTATATTATGTTCAGACGTTGTATATGAAGCAAGAATATTTTCTTTGACAAATATTCAGCTAAACGTCAGGCAATCACTTCGCTGCAATTTCAATCGTCTTACACATGAAGGATTTTTCTGCACTTTAGAACCTCGTATTCAAGCAGTTTACAGTTTGGTATCCAGCAGATCTCCACGTCTGTGTCCAGGATTATGTACAGCTGGGAAAAATGTGTATTTGGTCCGTCCTTCAGAAGGTATCTCTCAGATTTAGGAAAACATCTATTGCCCAGTACGCCAAATCGACAACGAGTTCAATATCTATTAGAATGAACTTCCCTCGGAAGGGAAAAGGAATTTCTCGCTCCCGATTGATTGATTTTCTGGTCTAACGGCACACATTTCAGTCCCATCCCGTCGAAAATCTAGACGAACGAGTCCGTCGGGGAATTCAAGTCGACCATCACCATTTCCATGGAATGGAGAACTCTTTCCTTCAAAATGAATCAATTGACATGAGCGAAGATATTTTCACCAAATGTAGTCCGAAAATATTTTCACAGACACAACTCGAAAATACATCACAAATCAGTTCAGAACATCAAATTCTACTAGTTCCTGTAATAAGGCATTGCTCTTTCAAAATAAGAGTTTCCATGTTCATCAACAGTTCATAAGCGAGTCCTTCATCCAGATAGATTTCTTCTGATCAAGCGCATAGCAAAAACGACGATAAAGGTGTCTGTAGACAACAATCCAGTTTCTCTGATAAACACCAAAACAGAGTTACTTTTATATATTATCAAGAAATATACAATACATTTTTTTCAACTCGGAAGTTTTTTAGCAATTCGTAAAAATTTTAGAGAAATAATTTAATTTCATTTTTACATTTTCATATAGCACAGGACTGATTACGATTTTTTCCAATAAATAAATTTCCTCAATTGGGGGGGGGGGGCAGCTTGAAACAATTTTAGACAAAAAAAATTGCTCATATTTCACACGACTGATCACATAATTTTTTAAAACGTCACGTCCCCTCCGTTAGGAATGTTTCTCTGAACTCGGAAGACATTTTTAAACAAAATTTCTGCAATTTACTAAAAAAAAAAAAAATGTATCAGATCCCATAGTTTTTTTTTTTTACCGAAATAGATTTTTTCTGATTGCGAGACATTGCTAACTAACGCAAGTCAATGATTTTATAGACTTCTGCCTACACCTCTGGTAGGACCAGTGCCGATTTAAAATCATTTCTGGCCGTGGGCGCAGATCTACATGCCCTTTTAGCACTGGAGGATCGAAGTTTATAACCAAAAAATCTGGCTATGTCCCGCTTATCCGAGCCCTTCTGGACCCCTCCGCGCTCAGTGGATAAACCAGCACTGGGACATGTTGGACTATGTTGCCTCTATCGTCCAACAAAACGCGGAAATTCCTGAGAAAATCTAATTTTTTCCCTGTAGGTGCTGCTGTTCGTACTTTAGTGTTGCTCGAATAGTCGAGATGTATTCTCTGGAGGAGCCATTTCCATATATGGGTCCATCCTGAGCTTCAGACAATAGTACGAAATTTATTGCACCACTCAGATTTTTTTTTTTTTACAACTTGGGTAGCAAACAAAGAAATGAGGCCTTTAGGTTCATTTTTATTTTTTTGGACGCGTTGAGTGGTGATTAATTATGCGAGATTCTTTTTTCGGAGACTTTAACTCTCTAGAAGTCGACATCAGGTGAAAGGGTTTTAAAAAATGTAGGATAAGAGTTTTCGTTATTCGACATGAGCGAGAACGTCTTAAGTCATGGACCTCGTTTCGTTCTCGATTTAGTCATAATAAAATCATGATCGGAATTTTAATGGTCAAATAATATTCCTGTACGTATTCTCCAAAAAACATTCCTTTTCAAACTGCATATCAACTGGAAAAAATGTACTACTATGTGATGACTGTTTTCCATGTCTAGGACTATACAGACCTATCACCATAAATAACGATTCAACTCATTTTGTCAAAATGTGGTCATTGGTTGATCCGGTTTGTGAGTCGTGCGTATATATATATATTTCAAATTATCGTTTGCACGAGTATTTGGCTATGCTTTTCTTCTAGTCAATACAGGTAGAGCCTTCTTTTGCATTGTGGCCCAGGGCCTCAAAATGTCTTAAGACGTCTCTGAACATGAGTGGCAAAGGAAGATAAACGTCTCGCGATGCAACTTTAACAATCATTGATATTTTAGTTGCCCCTGTTGTCCTTTTTGCCGACCTCAGATCCCAAAATTCTTTTAAAGAATATTCAAGAAAGGAGAAAACTGTCCCTCAAAATCAAATGTCCACAAATCGAATGAACTTGACATGCCACAGAAGCGATTTCAAAATCAGCGCGGCCACTTAGTTCATGGCAAGTGCTACAATACCACCTCTAAGTATCATTATGCACTTGATATGGCAGTGCCACAGCATTGCAGTTGGTATCCTTCGTGGTTGTTCAAAATGCGCTGTTACCGGGATAAAGAGAGTTGAGTTGAGTTAATATTAACGTCGCACTGTTCAGCTACACGAGGGCTTTTGGCGACGGACCACGTAATTTTGAACCATGGTCAAGTGACGTGGACGACACCTGAGCTGGCACCCCCTCTCCTAACTACCACACCAACGGGAGGACGTTTCAGCTCTCGACAGATTTAACGTGCATCGCTGCCCTACACGGCGGGTCTTTAGTGGTACTTGGATCGAACTCATGACATGCCTGCCATGGTTGGATACCTTAACCACTGGGCTACCGCAGCCCCCGGGATAAAGAGAAAAAGCCTACACAAGTTGAATCCAATAAATACAAATTGTCAAGAGTGAGAAACTAGAAGTAAAATATCAGAGGAAGAAAATATAAATATGTGTAAAATATGGAAAGTTTGATCAGTTTTACAGACACGCGAGCCATATTTCAAGGTTACCAAATCACGGTGGAATGTACCTATAATCTAAACATATATAAGTAAGGAAGGAATAAAAAGAGTTAGTCAAATAATGAGAAGGGTCAAAAATAGAGAAAGATTAGGGAATTCCTGAGGGCACCCGTTTCCTATAGCTATCAAATCTTATAGGAAAAAGAGAGGATTCTTCGGGCATCTTGGAGTCGTAAATCCTATACTCACTGAGGTGTACACAGACCTCTCTTATCGGAGCCGGGTGTTATAATCTAAAAAATACACAGACGGAAACGCCAAGGGGTATTCACAATGGTAAAAATTTGTGTTTCTGCGGTAGTTAGCCCCCCTCATTCCCTTTTGTACGCCACTCTTAACTTATCTTCAGATGGTACCAGAGGTGAAAACAATAATATTCGCGTGAGGCAAATTATTTTCACCATTATTCTTTCTACTATTGTCTAATTAACTGATATTTATATGAAACAAGTCAAGAAATTTTTATGATTCAAAGAATGGAAAATAATATTTCAGACTTTTCTTGGTTAAATTTTCAATATGATCTCCATATCTATGGATGATGAGACGAGTTCAGAATAGAATACGAAAACCATTTTCTAAAATGTATATATTTAATTCATTATGTATGTCAGGGTTACACAGTAATGTTATTAAATTACTCGTTTTTGCGATCACGAGATAATATTTTGAACGAGCTACTTTTGTATTTTGTCTTTGGCAACGAGCCAAAAAAATGTAGTGGATGGAATTCGCTTGAATAAAATGTGGAATGTTGTGCTGTTCTTATGAAATTTTCGTTTTTGAGTATAAACTGGGTTCATGACTGACATTTGTGCGAGGAAACCCCAATGGATTTTGAATTGTTTCCAAGATTAAGGATTTAGAACTGTTTTGAAGAAAGGATTTTGAATTGTTCTCAAGATTAAGAATCGTGAACTGTTTTGAAACTTGGCGACATCGAAACTGTGCTGAAGTGAGGGAATTTCAATTATATCCAACATTTAGTAGTAAGTGAACAATTTTGAATCTCTAGTAAATTGTTAATAAGTTGTACAGTTGAGGAAGGTTATTTTAAAAGTGGATGAGAAATGGCGTTTTAGGAAGAGCTTTGAAGGTAGATTTGAAGTGTTTGGCGGAAGAATTAGGAGAAACTGTAACGGAAGAAAAATGAAAGTTCCTGCTTTAAAAAAGTTGATAGTAGCAAGTAAGGAGTATGAAGAGGTGTTCGCGAAAGAATTATTACACAAAACAGTAAGTGAAAGAGAAAATGAAATTAAACGCCAAGAGAGAGATGAGTTAAAGAGCCAAGGGAGATGAATTAAAGCGCCAAGAGAGAGAAGATGAAATAAAGCGCCAAGAAAGAGAAGATGAAATAAAGCGCCAAGAAAGAGAAGATGAATTAGAGAAGTTGAAGATAGAAGCCTCGATGATGAGTAATGGTTTTAGGAGAGAGAGGAATTCTCAGAATATAAAGGAATACAAGAACACGTACCAGTTGGATTGCAAAAATTAATGCGTACTTTTGACCCCAAAGAAGGTGATATAAATTTTTACCTAATACTGTTTGAAAGATAAGCACGAAGAGTCCATATTAAGGAAGAAGATTGGGTAACGAATCTTGTTGGACTATTGCCGTTAGAAATGGCGAATTTGATTGCCAGGGAACCAGGAGAAAAGGCAAATGATTATGAACATATAAAAGTTATGTTATTAAAAAGATTTAAATTGAGCCCAGAAGCATTTAAGGCATCCGACTACCCTAAAATCACGATTTTTTTCAAAAATTGACAAATTCTTTTTATGATTTTATTTTATAGCCCATCATATAAGCTTAATAAAAATACCAAGTTTTTTATTTTCCAATCACTAGAACAAAAAATACAAGTGTTTTAGTAAAAGCAGATGCCATAACTTTACACAAGATGAAACTTTAAAATGCGTTTTACTCGAAATGTGTTTGCGAAAAGTTCAAACGGGGACAGCGATTGTTCAAAAAGTTTTGAAAATAATTTGCTGAAATTTTTTGTGTATGTTATGTATAACAGTAGAAGTGTTTTGATCTTCAAGATTTATCAATCGCTGCTTTATTTTAAAATTTACAGTCCTTTATGTGGATATAATCACTTTCTTTTGACGTGAAACGTCTTTAAAATCGCGCCGAAACATACGGGTACCAGGTTCAAAAAGTGGACCGTAACGAAAAGGTCTATATCATCGTACCTTAATAATTACAAAACTATTAGTCCTAGAAACAAAAATGTGGTGTGAATATTTCACTTATATAGTCAGCTCGCTGTTATGACCTTGAGTCCGGGTCTGGGTCAAGCGGGGTGGCGGGTGAGGGGTACTGCGTTAACTGTGCGAAACCGGCGCTCTCACTCGTTTCTATTCAGTGTAACTCGTGACTCCGACTTGATAGCGCGGTGATTCTTTCGTGTGTTTATCAAGATTATTGAAACCGATTGATTCATACAAAAATAAGTGTAATTTGGACAGTATTTATATTAAAAATAACCAGAAAGTGATAAAAAAAATATAAACATTTGCTATGTCGGCCTCAGCTCATGCAAGAGCCAGCCAGAAATATAAATCACGGCTATCGTTGGTGAGTGAGTGAAGATTAACGTCGCACTGATCAGCTGCACGAGGGCTTTTGGCGACGGACCACGTAATTTTGAACCATGGTCAAGTGACGTGGACGACAGAAACTACCACACCACACCAACGGGCCGGCTATCGTTGGAAAGAGGGGGCTATGGGCCACACACAGGTACCCCAATGTCCGGTACCGAGCGAGCAAGACGGTTTCGGGAACGTCGCAAAGCCGACGCCGCGACTCAATCAAGACGTATCGGCACTATGGCAAGAGAGGTGCTTCAAAATTACAGAAGTACATTCATTGGTGTGAAATGCATCATAATCGACGAAGTGAGCATGATTGGATACGATGTGCTACATAAAATAAACCTGCGCTTGCAAGAGATCACTGGTGTACACGACCAACCGTTTGGCAATCTTAACATCATCTTCTGCGGAGATCTTCATCAGTTACCGCCCGTAAATGCTTCACCGGTCTACAAAGGGCCGCGAAACTCGATCTGTGGGCCAGTGCTGTGGCAATCGCTCGACTACTATCCACTCGAACAGGTAATGAGACAAAGTGATTCCACCTTCTCGGAAATACTCAGGAAAATCGGTAACGGTGAGAGACTCGGTACCGAGCAAATTGCTCTGATCGAATCACGCTTCAGAAGTAGAGCTTGGTGTAAAGTAAACGTACCCGCGACTGTTCGCCTCTTTCATCGCAACCACGACGTTGACGCATATAACAACGCTTTCATACCTGAGTTCGAAAATATTGCAGACGACAAGATGATTGGCTACAATACGCTAACGGAGGTCGCGACTGCTCGCCGCAACTTGCACAAAATGAGTGTCGGGTAGCTTGCCGTACATTTTAAAACTAGCTGTCGGTTATCCATATATGATTATTATGAACTTAGATGTTGAAGATGGACTAGTGAATGGCGCAATCGGTACGCTTAAGTATATAGAATATCTCACTGAAGACGAACAAGTGACAATCTATGGAACGACAGAAGTAGATGTTGAACCTCAGCCGTCAACCTCAACAAGAATTCGGAAGAGAGTGCGCCTTTGGCTGGAGTTTCCAAATCCAAGCATGGGCCAACTATGTAGAGTAAAAGCGAAGCCCCACGTTATGTGCAAACGTGATGTGTTAGATTTAAAGTGGACACTGATTGTGATCAGAGCCACCAACATACTGCTCGGTGGGAATATCAAGTATAGACGTAACCAATTTCCGGTAGTGTCCGCAAGCGCGATCACCATTCATAAGTCGCAAGGTGGCATCTTTGACGAAGTCGTTTTCAACTACGATAAGTCACAACAGATACAGCTTGTGTACGTTGCGCTGAGTAGAGTAACATCGATTGACGGTCTGTATCTCACCAATGATAAAGATGATTTTAAATTTTATCACGGGCGAGGCAGCACGGCGAAAGATATTCGCGACGAGTACGATCGGATGGCCAATCATCGCCTTCCCACGTTGTCAATGCAAGCAAGAGCCTTCTGTAAGCGAGACGTCCTAGCCGAACGCAATGAAGACCAGGGTGGCTACCTACATCGACGACGGCAATTAATTTTGATCGTATCTGCTTTCAATGCACAAAGTTTGGTTGCCCATGTAGGAGATATTGAAAGCGATAATATATTGATGAACTCCGATTATATGGTAATTAGCGAGACTTGGATGAATTGCGCGAACACTGTGATGATCAATTGCTTCGAACTAAGAGCAAGTAATAACACCGCACTTGAAAATCGTACACATCGTCCGTCTACCTCATCTGAATTGCCGGTGCGAGTTTCTGCAATCTACAGAAACCTACAAAGCTCCACGAACTGTAGCGAAATCATAGTAAATGCCAACAAGTCATGCGGAAATTCAGTCTTGAGAAAATATAATGTCGGCGACATATGCTTGATGGACGTTAAAGTCGAAGATCTTACGCTGTTTATCCTCCGTGCCGTATATATACATCCTAAGGCGTCGGCTGAAGCTGTTAAGCTATGTCTTTATCAACTACTCCTGCCATATTCAGCAAACTTAAAAAATTAATGCCGAACTCTCAGCCAGACTTTGAGACTCCAATCGTTCTATGCGGCGATTTCAATTGCGATCCACAACAGAACAGCTGTCTTGTTGAGTTCATGAGGAATGAATTCGGCCTTAACTACGTACAAACATCACCGACAACATTAGGCAATACCACTATAGACTGTACATTCACCAGAAATATTAATGTTGACATTATGCCGTATGTTTCTTATTTCACATATCACAGACCTATGTTAAATGAAATCGTTGTCGAATATTAATTGTAATAATAATTTGTTTCTATTATGTATCTGTTCTTTTTTATTAAAATACTTAAAACACCGTCAATCCTGTTTTTATTTATTTCAATCTTTTACTTTAAAAGTGATTCGCTAACATAGACGTTTCACGTGAAAACCAACGGCTGTGTGCCCCAGCACAGCCCCACCCGATTTTTTTAAGCAATTTCGTATAATCACTAAGATAAAGTGCTATAGGTTTTGTAAAAATTGAAATATCTCTTATCCTGAAGGTCATTTCAAACACGAATAATAAAGTAACACATCAAAATTTTCGCATACAAATTTTGTACACAGCGGGCCCCGTTTATGTAATTTTTTGTACATTTTTACCAGTTTTTGCCCATTTTAATAATAATAAATTTTTTTTCTGCTTTCAATTTCAAGATTTTTTCCTTAAAATATACTAAATACATCTAAAAATCACAAAAAAATACTCATATTTTCAAAAAAAAGTTGTCGCAAGTAGTCGGATACCTTAAAGTAAAATTTAAGAGGCATTGTAAATCGGCCAAGGACACTTGGCGAGATTTTGGATTTGAGTTGGCGAACTATTTTAATGAGTGGATTTCGGGACTAAAAATCTACGATTCTGACAGGCTGAAACAACTTGTCATTGTAGAGCAGATGAAGGAACAGGTTTCCAGGGATATACAGCAACATTTTATTGATGACTGGAGTAGAATTGTTACAGTTGACGATCTTACTGAGAAGTTAGATGATTATGAAAACGCAAGGAAATATAACCAGGCCACTAAAGCTATTTTTTCTCAACCGTATAGAAATTCATATCGGGGAAAACCTAGCATGTGCAATAGAAAATGTCACACATTTGGTGAAGGATATAGACAAGAATTAAACAACCGCAGTGGATATGATAAGCGAAATTCTTTCCAAAAATCAGTTACATGTTTCAATTGTGGACGAGTAGGACATTTTGCAGGGATAAGAAAAACCGAGGGTAAAGTTGCTGAGGTAAAGGTATCTGAGGTGCAAGTGGCAGAAGTAAAAGTAGTTGAGGATGAAAGCAAATTAGTCACAGCAAGATTCAACGGCCTTAGTTGTAAGGGAAAATAAGAAATGCAGCGCAGTTCAACTAAAAATGTCTCATCTTAAAATAGTAAAAATTTCGTATGGTGGAACAGAATATGAAGCTGTAGTGGATTCAGGTGCACAAATTAGTGTGTTTAAAAGCAGTGTCGTGGGAAAGGAAGTAGATTACAAAGGACATATAATGTTGCAACCCGCATTTGGTGATTGTTTAAAGGCTGAACTAAAAGAAGTGGATATTGGTTTGATAACGAATGGGTATATTACGCTGGTAATTAAAACGGTGGTGGCAACTGTGGATGGGCTGAATACTGACATATTATTGGATACTGAAACTTATGAAGCATTATTAGAACAAGAATATACAGTCCCAGATTTACAGCCGCTATGAACTTAAGATCAGATTCCTCCAAAAAATCGTTAGATGAGAGTGTAAATACTGAAGAGGAAGAACAAGAGCCAACTATAACAGAATATGATGAGGAGAATGGAAATAACACAGAAAAATTCAAGAAACAGCAACACAGATTTGTGATACTCTTCAGGAAGCATGGAATTTTGCTAGGCGAAACAAAGGAGGATATGTGATAGAAAATGATATCCTGTACCATGAAGAGCTATTGGGCGGAAGTAGGATAAAACAGTTAGTGATTCTTGAAATGAGGAAGAGGAAAATACTAGAAATTGCGCATGAATCAGTGTTCGGAGCACATATAACAATTCAGAGAATCAAATTTTCGTTTTATTGGCCAGGGATGGTAAAGGAGATTAAAGCATATTGTAGTTCCTGTCATGGTTGTCAGCTTAGAAAAGTAATTCGTTCGGTTGACAAAATTCCGATAACACCTATGTCTCGTCCTGAATTGCCATTCCAAGTAGTAAACGTTGATTTAATTGGTCCTGTAGATCCAGTATCATCCCAAGGACATAAATACATACTTTGTTTGATGGACCAGCATTCTAGATAGCCGGAAGCAATCCCACTCAAGTCACTAATGGCTAAGAGTACGTGTGAAGCACTGCTCGAAATATTCAGTAGAACAGGAATTCCAGAAGTGATCGTAATGGACAATGCAACAAATTTTACGGCCAGATTAACGCGAGTTTTTGAAGATTTTAGGAGCGTGTCCGCGTTTTTCAACACCATACCATCCAGAAGGAAATGGGTTAACTGAGAGATGGAACCAAACTCTCAAGAACATGTTGCACCACATTATCAGAGAAGAAGGAAGAAGTTGGCATAGGCATATACCGTTTTTACTATGGGCTTATCGTGAAGTTCCAAACGCAACTACCGGTACACCACCTTTTCTACTAATGTATGGAAGAGATCCAAAAGGACCGTTTTCTATACTGAAGTCAATTTGGACTGGGAACACGTTGTTACCTCTGAATATGAAGGGATCAGTACAGAGTTATTTGAAAAAGCTAAAAGAAAAGTTAGAAGTAGCAACCCACAAAGCAAAGTTAACAAGTGACATGCAACAAGGTAGCTACGCTAAATATTACAACAGGCAAAAGAAACAGAGAATTTGAACCAGGAGATCAAGTGCTTGTTTTGATACCTGATTCGATGAATAAGCTATATGGACAGGTCCAGTTAAAGTTGTTAAAAGAGTAAAACCAAATTCATATTATTTGCAGATGGCTGGAGGTAATTTGAGATTGCTGCATGTTAACAAGATCAGAGAATACAGAGCGAGAGTTAAAACGGTTGGAGTTGTTTATGATATTGATGATGAATTCGGGGAGATATATGAAACGCCAACAGTTCCTGCAGCTGAGAAGAATGACGAAGCATTGGACAGAGTGACGTTGGATTACCTATCTAAGAAGTAACAAACTCAACTAAAGGATCTTTAACACCGACACAGGACGTAGTTTTCTAAAAAAATAAAAAGAGCTAAAGTTGGTGAACATGTGATAAAACTGAAGACTGAGGAGGAGACGATGAAACCCAAAACTTAAAGAGAAAAGTAGATGTGCAGATAGACGAATTGTTAGTTAGGGCTGATTGAACCTGTTGTAAGTGAAATAGCACACCCCGTGGTATGTGTTCATAAGAAGGATGGAACAATTCGGTTATGCATAGATTTCAGAAGCTTGAATGCCCTTACCGTACCGGACGCATATCCAATGCAGAATATGATGGAGTTGAATTTCTTAGTAGGGAAGAAAAAATTCATTACTGTACTAGATATGTTGAAAGGATATTGGTCTATACCAATGGAAGACAACAGCAAACATCTAACAGCCTTCCGAACTCATCGAGGACAGTACCAATGGAATGTGTTACCATTTGGGTTAAGAAACGCTGCTGCAACCTAACAGAGAGCCATGTCTAAAGTGGTTCAAACTATATCTGATTTTGCATGTGCGTATATCGACGATTTAGCAATATTCTCTGATACGTGGGAAGAAGATTTAAATCATCTAGAAGAAGTTTTCAAAAGATTGGAGCATTTTAATTTCTCAGTGAATTTAGGAAAGTGTGAGTTTGCAAGACAAAAAGTTAAATACTTAGGACATGTCATTGGTTCAGGTAGACATTCTCCTAACAAAGAAAGAATAAAAGCGATTCAGAACTTACAGGCACCAACAACCAAGAAACAACTGAGAAGTGCTTTGGGATTGTGCAATTTTTATAGACAGTATATTCCGAACTTTGCAAAAATTTCCCTACCATTGACGGAGCTCACTAAAAAGAAAGTCCCTAATGAGATTCCATGGAGCAAGGAGGCTGAAAATGCTTTCAAGGAGTTGAAGACAGCATTATGTGGAATTACAGAGTTGCAGGTCCCAGACATAGAAAAACCGTACTACTTGCATACGGATGCTTCTCAGACGACGGTCGGATGCTGTCTAGGTCAATTGGATGGAGAAGACAACATTCATCCCATAGTTTTTGGGAGCCAGAAACTGAACCCAAGCCAACAAAAGTGGTCAACAATTGAAAGGGAAGCGTATGCTATTATTTGGGCACTAAAAAGATTTGAAACTTTACTGTGTGGAGCAAAGATTTTCTTACTAACCGATCATAATCCTCTAGTATTTCTCACTAGTGCTGCACCCCAATGTCCGAGATTGCAGAGGTGGGCGTTGGCCATTCAACGCCATGACATTGAAGCAAGCCACATGAAAGGATCTAAACTAGTTAATGCAGATGCACTATCCAGACTGTAAATGTAAACTGTAATTAAATAAGAACTTTAAGAAGGAATTAAGATTAATTTAGGTTTTAAACATTTTCTTAGCTTTATTGTTAGATGATTAAGTTAAGAATATTTGTGTAAAATTTAATGTTGAGTATTTTTATGTAAATGTATAATATTAAGATAGTGACTAAACAGTGTTTCATTTTGGGTGTAACGTATGACCCTTAGATTGTTTTAGCCATATTTGATCTTTGGATCTAATATGACTCTCGGGGGGAAGGTGTCAGGGTTACACAGTAATGTTATTAAATTACTCGTTTTTGCGATCACGAGATAATATTTTGAATGAGCTACTTTTGTATTTTGTCTTTAGCAACGAGCCAAAAAAATGTAGTTGATGGAATTCGCTTGAATAAAATGTGGAATTTTGTGCTGTTCTTATGAAATTTTCTTTTTGAGTATAAACTGGGTTCACGACTGACAATGTATAAATGAATATTTTGATCTGTCGGACCAGGTATATTTTCAACAAAAAACTGTACTTAGCTGCTATTTATATGAAACTTGGCACACAGATAGTTTCAAACACCACTCAAACTCAGTGGAGTAGCCTATGAGGTCCAGAGCCTACTGTCCAGTACACATGACCATTGGGCGCTGAGGTTCATGAACAGATGAACCGATCAGGTGGTCAGTCCGAAGCGAGACTCTCAGTGTTAAAGCCCCCAAGCAAGTTTGGTACTTATTTATCGACCCACTGCAGTAGGGATGAAAGGATGAATCGACCTTGCCCAGCCCGGGAATAGAACCCGGACCAGTGGTGTGGAAGCGCGATACGCTATCACTGGGCCTACTCAAATGACTAAAGGGATTTAATTTGGTCTATTAATAAGGTATTAACAGTTCTCTTTCCAATAATATTTAAATGGTTCGAAAGTAGCTCACTTTTTAAGATAATGCACATAAGTATGATAAGTAATCATTATTAAAATAACTTAAGTTGAACTCTCAAACTGAGTTTTGATAAAGGAAGTTACTTTTTTAACAAATATGATATATCTAATTTAACACATTAATAATACATTTTTTATGTTTTAGAACTTATATATATAACCTACACTTCTAAAAAATTTCTTAAATTCCATTCTGAAACCTTTTTTGGAATTAATATTAATAAATATTTAAAAGCAATTTTTTTTTGCAGCAAAATTGTAATTTTGGAACATTTTATACACATATTATGTGTTTTAATAACATATAATGTTAACCTTGTTACAACAAATACACACACAGCAGCAGCATTTTTAATTACTCAATAATAACATAGCCCATTTTCAAACAAAATTCCCTGCCTATGTTTGTTTATTTCTACAATTATTTACGTTTTCAATATCTTTGAAAATATAAATGTATTGAAAATCCAGCATATAATTTACATTAATTGATCTAATAGGGAAGTGATAAAACACTGGAAAAAAGTAGTATTTTTAGAATACTCTTGAAAAAATATTAAGAGTTTGAATGCTTTAAATATAATACATAACATTAATTAAAACTATATTTATGCTAATTTAACATTTTTTGTATCAAAGAACTACGTACAATTGAAAAAGATGCACATTTAAACAGTTCTGAATTAAAATATACTTAATAAAAGTTTACAATAATAATCAGATGATAGTTGAATTCATGCCACAAAAAATTATTTCAACTACAATAAAAAAATACAAGTTTTATAATAATCACTTAAAGAAAAAATTGCATGAAATAATCAGCTAATAAATAATATTAAAATATTTTTCAACTATTTAATAAATTCATTCCACTATTTTTCAAAAATTAATACATTTTTATATATTTTAGATAAAACTATACAAACAATATTTCTTGTATCTCTCCTCATATGACTCAAAAAATTTAATATATAACAAATTACAATTTTTTGAGCTTTTGGCAAGTGCAGACAAAAAATTGAATTCTTAGAAAAACCATAATTAATTACAAAAATCAATTAACATTCTTAAAAACAATATATCACATTTTTATAACAGCAAAAATTCTGAAGTGTAAATTTAGGCGCAATTTTTGAATATCCAATTTAACATTGAAAGAGAAAGAAATAATAATTTTCGTTTTTAAATGACATTCAAATTAGAAAAACTGAAAATTAAAAAAAAAATGAATGAAAAATTACAAATGGTAATATTGAATAAAATTGTAGAAATTTTGTTCCAAAATGTTAAATCAAAGAATTCCAATTTTATAAAAACTCAACATTCACAAATATTTTAAACAGAACTATATATTACAATCTTTTTAAGGAGCCTTGATAAATATTCTATTTAGTAATTCGAGAGGACTTATGAGTTGGATTGTGTCATAAAAATGCATTTCAACAAATTATAAAATAATTCATAAAAATGATTTTCAGGAATATTGATTGCAATACAAATTGTAAATAAAATCGTCAACGAAAAAAAAAAGGAAGTAGAAATAAATGACAAATACACATGGGATATAGTGAAAAATAGTTAAGATTAAGCAAGCCAAATGAAAATAAATTATATTTCGTTTGTAATAAATGAATTAACTTTTAAAATCTGTTTTTAATTTGACTTCAATCATAACCATCCAGAGTTTGCTGCTATAGACATAGTACTTCAATTTCAGAAAATAGGCAAGAGGTGGAGTCATGATTTATTTGCTCATATGTTTCAATGCTCAGTTAGTGGATTTATGCCTGGATGTTTGAACAAAGATCCACTAAAAATTAAGTTTCATTTTTTTATTAATTTATGCAAAATGCAACAGAGAGGACATTGAGAAATACAGATCTTTAAATATAATATAATTTAAAAGAAATCAGTTTGGATAACTAGAAACCTTTAAAAGAATCAAGCCCCAAAGTATTTAAAACAGATCAGCTATTCTTAACTGAAAAATGGCTATACTTGCAGCATTGGTAGCCCATTGGTCAAAGTCACAAATATGTGGCTAGTATTTTTGAGAAATGGTCTTTGTGTTCTGGTGCTACTGAAGATCAGCCACGTAGTGAGGCTGATGGACATTAAATCTCAACTCAAAACTCAGTGGCACAACAGCTCATGAGGGCCAGGGCTTACTGTGCCCATCCCAGTATACATGACCAATGGGCACTGAGGTGCATGAGCGAATGTCCCGATCAGGCGATCAGTCTGAAGTGAGGCCCCCAGTGTTTAAGTCCCCAAGCAAGCTTGGCCCTCATTTATTGACCCACTGCAGTAGGGATAAAAGGCTGAGTCGACCTTGCCCAGCCTGGGAATAGAACCCGAACCTGTGGTGTGAAAGCATGATACATTACCATTCAATCACTGTGTGGGCCTGGACATTAAATCTATGAAGTTCAAAGTCCTCAGATAGTCAAAGTATGAACATTTGGAACATAAGATGCAAGCTCAGATGTCACTTGAACTGGGTTACATATTGCTTGATTATAGCTCTAAAGAGCCTACAAACAATCAGTTAATCAATTATATGATTTTACTCCTATAATTTTTAAAACTTTACAGTTAGTTAGTTGGTCAATATATTAATTATAAAAAACTGCACAAAATTTAAATACACAACGAAATATGCACGCCTACACAAACATAAACCGCATGCTTAGTATATCAAAAAGATATACCTTTAGAAAATTCTAATATAAATTAGTTTAATGTATTCATATGTAAAAATAATACTGCCTACATTGAGTTTCTTAAGAACTAAATTAAAAAAAATAACATTAATAGAAACACTTATTTACAAGTAACTCTTTGTTTCCACAAAGAAAAGAAAATTCTTATTAATTTCTTGAATTTCACTTGCAAGATTTTCCACAATAAAGATTTTGTTTATGCTGCCATTTTGCTAGCAGCTTCCTAATATAGACTAATTGAAAGACTAGAGGCGCAACATCTAAATTCCAAATATATACATATATAATTTAATTTATAAAATTCAAATTAACACAAATAAATCAATTTAAGCTTACTAAACCATAATTATAAAAAGGGGTTGAAAATTAAAAACATATAATTGAATTTAGAATTCACCCATTTACCAAAATTTAAGTTTGATAAAATATAAATTTCACATATAACTGACATATTACTTATTATCCAAAATCACATTACTTAAACAAACATTTTTGAAAAATTAAATAAATAATAATTTAATAATAAATGCAAATAAAATCTTTATTATTTTCCTGCAGTGGAGAATAGATTTCTAATTGAAGAAAAATTATAATAAACATTGTATAGAAATTAAAATAGTTATTTTTTTCCTGCACACAATGCTGTTAGTTTATTTTATGAAGATAAACTGTAAATCATTAGTTTTGGTAACAATTTCTAATAAAAATATTTCTTTCTGTCAATTTAAATTCTATATAATATAATTATTTGCTCTAACATTTTTTAATTACAATGATTCCCACACATCTAATAATAAAGATAAAATATAAAAAAAAAGGTAATTTCTACATAAAAATGTGAAATATATAATTCAAAACTTTACATAAAGTAGAGCTTTATTAATGTTAAAAATAATAATTCAAACATACAAATTCTTTGAATTCTAATTGCAAAATAAAATAATAAAAATGTAAAGATATCTCTTTTATGTTATGTATTTAAGACATAGAGGCTCTCAATCAATAACCTCTAAAATACTGCTACTCTGTGAATCAAGTGTTTCACCAAAATCAAACACACTTGTTATTAACTATTATTCACATTTGTTTATCAGAATCCCTAAATTTTTTTCATTCAGACCAAAGTGGTTTTGTAAATCTAATAAACACTTATATGACATGAAAAAAATTCTAGATCTCTGATAGAAATGATAGCAAAAACACTAAACACATAATTTTCCATGCCTTATCACTGTGAAGCAAGATTTTCAATTGATGATTAATATTAAAAGTATAAAACATGAGAAACTGGGAAACTTAAATTAGTGATACAAATGTCTTTACTGTGTCAGATGACTGGCGTAGTTGGTTTGTCGCTGTCCTTGTTTGCCTATGGTTGTGGCAGGGGTAACTCTAGGGCTGGACAAACCGGAACCCTGTCCGGGGTGACAAATTCTAAGGGTCGCATTTGGATTGAATTTGAAAAACATATATATATATATGTTACAAAAAATTCGACTTATTTTCTGAAATACTATTGGGTGGGAATTTGGTATTTCATTTACTGCACATGACTTCTTTATTTTGTACTCTGTAAGTTTACTGTCAATTTTCTTTCATATTGAAACTTAAGAGTTCGAGGTGGGATTATATGTTCAATCATGAAATTTGATAAGTTTATATATCTTTCACTAGTAACTTTCTCCCCATCTCAGAGTGGGGTCACTATGGACATTCCTTTCACCCATATGACATCCGGTGTCAGCTATCCAAAAGCGGACAGGGGCAATAAGAGTTTTTTGTAGATAGATGTTTTATTTTAATCTTGAGAGAAGTTACTATAAGGTAAAATAAATGCTTATGATCCCCACACCACCAGTTACTCATTTTAGAAGAAATTGCCATGCTGAAATGGACGAGTCCATCTCTTTCATTTTACATGCTTGAAATAATAACAGGTAATTATGTCCTTAATTTCTAATTATCTTGTGTATTTGACTTAAAATAATATATATAACAGTGTTACGCTTAATTTTTGTTCGCAAGAATTATTCAAGTTTTATAGGCGTGTATGTGAACAATTTTTCTTTTTTAATTATAATTTTTTTGCTTTGGAGAGAGAGGTGGCACTTTAAATTTTTGTCTAGGGTGGCAAAACTGCTATAGACGGCTCTGGTTGTGGGTTCGTCCCTTGCCCAGGTCGGTGGATTTTCATGATGCAAAAAATTGACAGTGGCCATGTTGCATGATTATATGACATGTAAAACACCCTTGAGTGCCCATTTAGCTTTGGTGCTCTCGACAAAATTAAAATCATAAGTACGGTTTTTCATCTCTGGTGCCTCCCTCTGGGGAGGAAACTAGGCATTAAAATTACCTGTGGCAATTGGTATCTGCCTATATGGTGCCGCACTAAAACGAGATACCAGCTTCCTTGGAATGCACTCAGGAACATCTTAAGACCTCGAGACCCTTAGCCTCTATACCAGTGATTCTCAACCACTGTGCCGCGGCATTTTTGTGTGCCGCCATATTTCAAAAGTGTGCCGCCAAATTTTGCAAATATATAATAATGTTAATATTATTAAATTATATCATTTAAAAAGAAAAATATTTTTAACATGAATATATATTAAAATCCACAAAAAAATAAATTATTTTATTATTTGCTTTGCAACTCGTTTTTTCTTAGTGCCAAATTATGATGAAGCGGCGTGCATAGCAATAGGAATATGTCTCAAGTCGGCGCACACTTGCCACTTCTGCGTACAAAACGTGTTGTTTTAGTGATAGTTGGGATTCACAAGGTGTTGCATAGTAGTTACTGCACCTTTTCTTTCGTTAAAATTGGCAAATGTATGTGATTCGGTTTAATTTTAATTTATTTGCATGTAGTAATATTTTGCATTAATTTATTTGCATTAATTTATTTGCAGATCCTTCTGAAAATGGATAAATGGTTAAAAAGAAGAAAGTTTAATGATGATAATAGTGATAATGATAACGTTAGGGACCAAGTTAATGAGCCAACCCCCGCCACAAGTAAAAATACTTCTTGCTCAAAAAAATAAGTTGTCCATCGGAAATATAATGATGATTTTTTGAAATTTAGATTTACCTCTACAATGGAAAATGACATAGTTGTTCCCGAGTGTGGGATATGTGGTCTTAAATTATCAAATAGTGCTATGGTTCCTAGCAAACTCCAACGCCACTTGGTGACTAATCATCCTTCGCTTTCAACAAAAAATAAAAGCTACTTTGAAAGGTCTTTATCATCAAAAATTAAGCAAGTAAAAGTTTTTGAAAAACAAGTATGTGTGTCTGAAAAGGCTCAAGTAGCTTCTTACGAAATAGCTGAATTGATTGCTGTTAACTTAAAACCTCACAATTTGGCTGAAGAAATTATATTACCTGCTTGTCGCAAAATTGTAAAAACAATGATCGGTGGATCAGCTGATATTGATATTTGCAAAATACCACTTTCAAATGATACAATCCATCGCAGAATTAAAGATATGTCAGAAAATATTGAGCAAAATACTGCAAAAACTCTTGCAAATTCGAATTTTGCTGTACAAGTCGACGAAACAGATATTACCGGAAATGCTCAATTAATTGCATTCGTTAAGATTTATTCACGAAAATGATATAATTAATCAATTTTTATGTTGTCGGGAGTTACCTGATTTTACAACTGGTAAACATATTTTTCAAGTAATTAGTTCATATTTAGAAGAAATTAAAGTTTCTTGGATGTCATGCATTGGCATTTGCACAGATGGTGCTCCAGCTATGACTGGACATCTAAAAGGATTTGTAGCACATGTTAAAGAACTGAATGAGGATATATTAGTTACCCATTGTTTTTTGCATCGAGAAGCACTTGTTACAAAATTTTTGCCATCAGATTTGAAAATAGTTCTGGAACAATGTGTTAAAATGGTTAATTATATCAAATCAAGACCATTAAAAAGTAGATTATTTAGTAAATTATGCCAAGCTATGGAAGCCAAGTATGAATCCTTGTTATTCCATACAGAAGTAAGATGGTTGTCCAGAGGAAAAGTTATATCTCGTGTGCTGAAATTAAAAGACGAAATGAAAATATTTTTTGAACAAAATAAAAATTTGTCCATTTGTTGGAAGATAAAATATGGTGTACTAAACTGGCTTACTTATCAGATATTTTTGTTATTTTTAACAACATCAATTCAAGTATGCAAGGGCCTAATGAAAATATCTTAAACTGAACCGATAAGCTGGTGGGATTCAAAAAACAAATAACTTTATGGAAAAATAAAGCTCAGGAAGGCAATTTAGAAAAGTTTGAGTCAGTCCCTAAAGACAGTTATAAAACTATTAAATTAATTGTTGTTGATCATTTGACAACATTAGAGGAGAGAATTATTCATTATTTCCCAAAATTAGATATTAAGAAATTTGATTGGGTTCGTAATCCATTTCTTATAACGTATACTTCTGTATTTGACTTAACTTTGAATGAAGAGGAAGAACTCATTTTGCTTTCCAATAATCGAGATTTAATTTTAAAACATTCAGAAGAATCAATTAATTCATTTTGGATTAACATCAGATGCGATTATCCAATGATAGCCAAAAAAGCTTTAAACATATTATTACAATTTTCCACATCTTATTTGTGTGAATTCGGATTTTCAGCATTAGCCAACATTAAAACTAAAAAAAAGATCAAGATTGTTAAATGTAGAAGACGATATGAGAGTAGCATTGTCATTTTTACGACCAAATATAAATGAAATTATCAAAAAACATCAAGCTCAAATTTCGCATTAAAAATATTTTTATTATTAGCTTGTAATTAATCCCTTAATATAAACGTTTAGTTATTATTGTAGTATATATTAGTTTATTTCGTATATTTAAAAATTTTGTCATAAACTATGCAGTGTGTTGTAGTAAGTAAATAATTTTTATCTTTTTCTTTGTGTGCCGCCAAATTTTAAAATCGTTAAATATGTGCCGCAACAAAAAAAGGTCGAGAATCACTGCTCTATACAAATGTAAGCCCTACCTATGACCTTTAAAAGTAGACAGTATATAACATACATGGTCAAAAACTCGTATAAACAATAACTCAAAGCAAATAAATGAGCGTGACTTGCAATCGTACAAACTGTCTGCTGTCTTTTGACTGAATGAATAATGATGGTGTATGGTAATAGGTCTAAACCTATACATGGACGATGATCACCACATGTATCCAGTTGACCTATCATCTGACATTCCCAGTTTTTCAAAGAATAACGAAATAATACTGGAAGTAACGTTGACCATTGAAATTATTCGAATTCGGGACCTTATGAGTGCTGAGTTTAAGGACAAGATGAAACCCTGGGTCTTGGCCCATACCTTAAGACATCGTTGAATGTACTAGGTCTGCAACGGTAAAACACCAATCCGCAGCCCATTAGAAATTTTTTAAAAAAATGTCTTCATTGTTTAATCAACTTGTCTTAATGTTGTGGCAATCTATTCTTGAGTTCCTGTATCACATATGTTATAATAAATATGTTTCAGCATTATAAATAGAGACACTTTATTCTTTTTAAACCTAAACTTTGAACCAGAGTGACCATTCATGTGGATACAATACACATAACACTATTCCATTCTTTCTTTTCTTAATAATAGTTATTTTTATGTACAATGGGCCTTTTCTTTTGCACCCTCAATATTCAAAAAGTTGGCCATCCTGTTTAAAAGCTTATGTTGGCTTGCAAGTGTTCTGTATTAAAAAAAAAGTCAGAGTTTATAAATTACCTGATTTCCAATAGATTGAGAACCAAGTATTTAAGTTAAGTGATTATCATATATAAATCATATAAATGCCTATACAAAATACAATTTAAATTATTTTTTTTTGTAAGGTAAAATTAGACTTTAAAACTGAATTTTTACTTTTTCATGAATAAATATATGTTTCTTTATACAATTTATATTAGAAAAAGTACACTCTCCATAAATAAAAACATAGCATAAATATTTTTTTTTTAAACTTCGTTCATTGCAGTAATATATAAGCAATGTTTATTTATTAAACCTATGCGCAGCACCCATTCATTCTTTCACAACTAATAAATATCAAGCTATAATATTTACATAATTCAATTATTATAAAAGACTTCAAAATGTTTGTCGTATCACAAAATTTGTCATATAACAATCATCATTATCAGGTTCATGAAGCAAACGATTAGCAATATAAGTCTTTAAAAACCATTTATACTGCATGTTAATTAGAAAGAAATATGAATTCTCAAAATTTCAAAATAAAACTAATAATTTTAGAATACTAAAAACTATAAAATACGTAATTCATTATAACAAATAATGTTATTATACATACATCCTTTTTCTTTTCATTCTTCAGCATTTAAGTAAAGTTATCGGTAGTTTGTTTTTTCAAGATAAAAATGACAATTTATTTCCCTTTTTCGAACTTATGCTTCTTAATTTTTGAAAATTGTTAAAAATTTAATCAATTTTAATCTTTTTGTTTTGTCAGACACTTCAAAACATGCACTTTCTTTATTAGAATATTTCCTTTGAGAAGATTCGACATTTCTTTCCAATTCACAAGAATATTTCTTAACTGAATATTGATCATCTAACATTCTTGAAGTAGAAGTAGATTTGAAACATTTTTCTATTATCACAGTAGAACATTTGGCATGAGGATGTTTGAAACACCAACAGCATAAGAAGCCTATTGACAAAATCTTCCTAGAATATAAATTTTGAAAAAATAAATAAATGCTCAACCAACATTTGTCATACACAAACAAAACTTTATATAATAAACTAAAAACATTTCCTTTTTATTTTTTAAAGGAAGTAATTAAAAAGGAATTAGGAGATCCTACTTTTTGATCAAACATTATTAGCTTGTACACTAATATATGTTACTTATTAATTGTTATAAATTTAATTTTTAAAAGAATCAATTTAGATTATAATCATTTAATTAAACTAATACATTACATCTTATAAAGTAAGTATAGGAATTACATGAAGCTTGCCAATCGTTGGTTTACTGTGGTGGCTTCGTGTAAAACCAACAAAATCTATTCCATGCACAATAAATATATTTGTAAAAACAGATGATTTTAAACAGAGGAGAATATCTGCATATACAACATCAAAGAATATGGAAAAAAAAGGAATAAATCTTGCATTTATATAAGCTGTTATCACTATTTTAAAACACATTATGATTTGGACATTTTTATTCTACACAATAAACTTTTCTACAATTGAAACACACTTTAAAAAATTAACATAAAAGGGGGAGGAATTAAAGATTTTAAAACTTTTTTAAAAAAATAAATAAGATTCTTACACAAGTTTTATATTAAATAAATACTTTAAATTAGAGACTGAAGGTGAACTAAAAAAAATCAGATACTGATTTCAAATTCTTGAATTTTTTTCTTGTTTATTAACATTTAAAATGTTCAAGTATTTCTAAGATTTCTGTTTCATAAGTTTCATCATTAAAAAGAGAAAATGAAATAACCGTGTTTTTTTAAGTATTTATAATAATAAAGAATGTTTTTCTTAAAATCTAATTAAATATTAGGAAAAAACTTTAAAAAAATTCTGAAAACATTTTAATCTTAAAATAAAAATTAAATTATAATGGTAACAAATGATCAATCTAATAGTAAAAGCAATACTATAAAATAGAATTAAGTTTCAGAGCAATCCATTACAGTAATAATTGTTAATGTATGGTTAAAAACATGAAATTATTTAGGTAACTAATTTTAAAAATTAATATTTTTAATAAAAAAAGAGGAAAATTAACACTGTTTTTTCAATCAAGAATATTTCTAATAACTTTAATAATAATAAAAAAAAAGTTAACAAGAAAAAATGTAAATACTGTAAAATCCGCCATATGACGCTCACTTTTAACACAGAAAATAAAACAGAAATTTATGGGTGCGCGTTACATGCCAGACAAAAATGACGTTATATATATATATATGCCGGGTATAAAAATGATAGCTTTAAAAATAAAAAGGATATGAGCATTAAAATTTTTTTAAAATTCTACATGTATCAAAATACTAATCTTTTATATTTATATATAAAAGAAATGATTTGCTTTATGAATTAAAAGAGTTGTAGTTCTAGAAGTATATTATTTTTTCAAAAGTTTGGGATAATACCTCAAATAAATGACTTCAAAACATAATAGCAATGTATACTGATATTTAAGTTTTCTTAAAAGAAGGGTGTGCGTTATACGGTGAATATACCTAAAAATTAAAAAATGCAGCTTGAAATTATGGGTGCGCGTTATATGCTAGATTTTACGGTAATGTTGGAAGAGACATTAAATTTAAGCATAAATAATTTTTCAAAAATGAACAAAACTTTATGAAAAAATAATGGGGAAAAAAGCAAGCACTAAATAAAATTTCAGCATTACTATTTTTTTGTCAAAAAGATTAGCATTCCATAATGTTTTATAAGACTGATTTTAAATAATTGAATTATTCATTTCTGTTTTACATATACAACGAGCCCTCATTAATTCAGACAAACTAATAAAAATTCACAATTAATAAGTATAAATAAAAAACTGTTAGGAGCACAAGACTATAAGCTATGCAGTTTTGTACCTAGATAGTGGTCAGAAAAGTCTAATAGAAATCATGTAAGTAATTTTGAATTTAAAATATTTCTTGTACAATCTCATTTACCATTATTTTTTTCCTTATTTTAAAATTTATGTTTTTATAAAAGTAGGACAACTGGATGCCTCATTTTTGATATGTCAAACTTTACAATGCAACAAACAGTTCCAATCAATATTATTGACTATGATTTGTTTAAAAGTTCAAAACCTTGTTTTGTTTAAAAGTTGAAACTAGAATTCATATTTTTCGAATTATATATTCAATGATAATTAAATGGCATGAAAGGTCCTTTAAAGGATTTCTAAACATCTAAATGAAAGGAATTTCAAAAAATTAATTAATCCCTCAAGTGCCGCAGGCGTGTATATACGTCCTGCTGAGCTGGTATCTTTAGTGTCCCAAACATGTATACTTGTCCTTCCAAAGGAGAACATTTTTATTGTATTGCTCAGTTTAAAACTTGTTTCAAGGCTTTGGAATATAATAACATGACACTGTTTCTAAAGAATTTAATTATTTCAGAGAACATGTAGGGGTAGGATTTTGAAAGGGTATGTTCCAGCAACGATGAAATTCATAGCTAAGGAGTTTTTCTTGTTTTTTCATTTGAATGTGCTTTTTGCTATTCTTCATTAGCTGTCATTTTCGCTTACTGTGTGTAATAGGAGCTTTTTAATTTTTACAATTGCACTGAATTCGATACAGGTTTATGTGTTCAACCATGTTTCAGGATATATCACAGGACACAGAAAAAGTTGTAATTGATATTTTATTGTATAAATTAATCTCTAGTTAAATAAAAAATTAAATTTTAGAGTTATTTTTTTATTTTTATTTTCATTTTATTATTTTATCCTTTTCTTTTACTTTTTTAAAGTGAAAATAAATACGCACACGCTTTTCTTTTCCTTTCCCCCCAATAAACTGCATAACATTCCCCTGTAAGAAAAGCAGTGGATCAGGAGATGGGGTGAATTTCGTAACTTTTCTTCTGCGGTTAAGGTGTTAATAAATTTTTTTTTTTAAAATCAGGAATAAAAAAAAGTTAGAACTTTGAATGATGAGGTTTTTGCACAATAAGTTCAGAAAATTTCAACACACATACCATATTTTTTTTAAATATAACAACATTTTGAAAGGAAACGACAATGGGTTATTTTACCATCGATCTCAATGAAAAGTAAAAAAAAGAGGCATGGTTTCAGAATATCACATATTATGTTTAAATATAATTTTTTATACACTATTAGCATTTACATCCTTCTCTGACAAAACCATTAATGTGGATCAAACTTCAGTTTAAAATGATCTCAATGTAATTGTATGAATAGATTGAAACACTTACATTTCTCTCTCACAATTTTTTGGTGTCATATAAAACCATATTTAAATTTATAATCCTATTTCCTCATAATTTAAGTTAGAATTATGATAAAACTAAATGGGATTGATGTTGGAAGTTCTTTTTACCGACAGGAAACAATGTTTTCAACAATACTTATCCCAATAAATATTTCACTTCATATTGTCTATTAAATTTATTCATTGTTATTAAAAAATTATTAATAGTACTTAATATTCTTATTGTAACTGTACAAAAATAGTATTAATTCTCCAAAGGGAACTAATTTTTTATGTTTTGATGAATTAATTAATTACTCAAGTTAATAAACGGTTTACAGCAGAATTTTCAGATTATAGAATCCCCATTCTCAGCCCCTTTAATACATAATAGATAATCATCTAAAAATATAGCTTACTAGCTGGTATACCCGTTCTTCGCACGGGTGAACTGAAAAATTAAACACAGATTGAAGGATAAAGAAGTTTTTAGTGAGTTAATTTTACGTGAATTGCAAATTAAACAAAAGCTTTCGGCGTAACTCAGGTAACAAAAAAGAGAGAAATAAAACACCTTTGTTAAATTTTAAGTATGTAGGTCTAATAGCTGATAAAAAGGATTTTTTTTTATTTATAACTCCCCGTAACACTCTTGAGGGTTGATTTTTGAAAATACCTTCCTAAGCTGATCTCTGCTCAGCAAAAGTAACACATTGTTAAAAGTTTTGTGTAATGAACGCTTAAAATAGTGTAAATAATTTTTATCTGAAAGTATAATACATTAATATTACTTTCTGTAGTATTTATTTTATGTTAAAATTGTAATATTCGCAAGCAACGCCGTTTCTTAAATTATAATGGCGATCCAATGAAAAACATAGCGAAATGTTAACGGTAGAGTCAAGTTGGCAAATGCCTAGCTACTTTCATAACTCGAGCTTTATTAGAGATTTGTAAGACCCACCCTGTAGGGGAGCGATGCACGTTAATACTTTATCCACCGCATAATGATTTACTGCAGTTTTTTTCATACAATATTTTTTTGGATCACTACATTGAAAATTAAGGGATATACATAAACAAAATACTCCACTTTGGGAAATTTAATCTGTTAGAGAGCTAATAAATTAAATAAAGATAATTCCACTGTAAAATTAATTATATATACCGTTCACTTAAAATAAGTCAAATCATTTTCTAAGGTCTTCATTAACATACAAAAACATAAGACATTTAAATTTTGACAAACTATTTTTTCCGCTAAAATACTCATCATGGAACCCGTGCTGCCATATATCTTGGAAGAGGGTTTCAAAGAATATTCCTGTTAATTTTTGGTTGAATATTCCTTCTAAGTTGGTGTGGTAGTTAGGAGAAAGGGGTGCCAGCTCAGATGTCGTCCACGTTACTTGACTATGGTTCAAAATTACATGATCTGTTGCCAAAAGCCCTCGTGTAGCTGAACAGTGCAACACTCCAAGAAATACAGAATAGTTATTGCGTTTTTAAGTGTAAAAATAATTATATCTGCCTATTCAATTAAGATTATAGCATTATAATTAACTACTAACCACAAATAAATTTTGAAAATTTGTCCAAATGATGCAGAGTGAAAGAGAAAGCTTATTTACTTTAAGTATCAGAACTGATAAAAGCATTTATTTGGAAAAAAGATCAATTTCTTATTTCAAATGTGCATAATAAGATGTTAAAAAAACATTAAAATAAAGAGATTTATAACAACCTGTCCCTTCAAAACTTAGTTTGATTCTGAAATAAAAAAATAGGCATTATATCACAGGAATTAATTAGAAGCGAGCACCTTGCGTAGCCAAAACAAAAAAGGTTTTTCACAAACAAAAGATAGATATATGCAGACGTGGGTTTTTTTGCAGCGCATGCCAGAATTGCTAGCAGAAGACAGAATTTTTTCCTACTTACTTGACAAATATCGTTATATTTTTGACACTTTTCCCAAATCTTTATAAATTATAGTCTATGCTATAAATTATAGCCTATGTGCTATTCTGATGTATAAGCTATATTACTGTAAAGTTTCATTAAAATCCATTTAGTAGTTTTTGCGTGAAAGACTAACAAAGATTTTCACAAACTTTCACATTTATAATATATATTAGATGTTCCAAATTTCAATCAAATGTTTCTTTTTTTAAGAATCTGTGATAATTTAATAAAAAAAAAATTTAAAACTAATGTGTGGGTTCTTTAGACTGCAATCTCTAATCATACATTTTGACTTTGCATACTTCCAGAACTATCGAAAAAAATTGAATGGAATATTCGATTTTAAAGTTTCATGTCATAAGAAACTAAAAAATATCTTGAAATTTTAATATGTTTAAATTCATCTTTTCCACAACTGTAATGAATAATTCACATCAAGATGAATTTTCAAATGTTTTTGATTGTTTTTAGAATTGGAAAAATAATAGTTTGGTGTAAAAAGCTTCAAACTATAAAGAGCAGGAAATTTTTATAAAATTTTTGAAGGCATGGTTTGATGCCACCAAACATAAGCACTTTAAAACCCTATAAAACTCAGGAATTTTCAAGCCAAATGTAATGGAATTTGGAATCCCCCCCTTAAGATAAAAAATCAGATGCATGAAAAAATATATTCAATTCTTTTTTCAGAAGTAAATTTACCATTGATGCTAAATAACATAGTTTCCTTTGAGAATGATATTAAATTTGTCTAGTTATTAAAAGAATCAATAAAGTACGAGTGTTCTTTTTTTTTGACAGCATATTTACAATAAGGATACTTGAATCAAATGAGTTAGTGAGTATAATGATGAATCACTTTAAAACTAGACACCATTTTATATAACTAATGCTAGTAAAAATTAACTAAAATAGAGATTAAAATATCACAGTTAACCACATAAGATGTTTTTACCAGGCATTGTGTAAGCTTCAAGACCCAACAATAATTTATTGATCAATTCAGGCTTTTTTTCTTTAGTAGAGCACGGTATACCAAGAAATGTCAAAAACTCCTTGAGAGGTTTTTTTGACAACCTTCAAAACAAACAAAAATAAGTTATTTTCATAACATAAGTACTATCTAAAAAAGTTTAAAGTTCATATTCATTAAAATAAATAAGAAAATCTTATGAAAAAATAGAAAATCAAATAAAATAGTTAAAATTGCATTTCTGCTATTTTAAAATAGTTTATTATTCTTAAAACAACATTTTTGGAACATTTATGAAAAATGTTAAAAAAAAAAAAACACCTCTTAATATATTGTGAATATAGTGTAAAATATTTCATCAGCATTTTTTCACAAATTTAAGCATGTATAGTAAAATGTCTAAAATCCTTTGAAATGAATATATGTCAAGTTATGCTAAAGTATAAAATGCAACACATAACAAACATGTAGAGCTCTAAACTTTATATGTAAAAATATTTAGAGGGACAAAGCATGTTTTGATGCAAAAATATGACTAAAGAAATTGATTTCACATTTTCATGCTATGTAGTTTGCCTTCTCATTTCTGCTAGAAAATAATATAAGTTCTTAAATATTTTGGTTTGAGAGAAAGACATAATTGAGTTTTAGATTAAGAATATTGCACATAATAAATACAATTCGTGAAAAGCTTTACAAGAACCCCATTTACAAATCAATCAATTAATAAATTTCCTCAAAATATCCCACTAAATAAATCTTATATTTAATATACAATATTAAAGTGTTCAATAGTTTTGCACGTGAGCAACATGTTTTCTCCATTTTGATGTACTGTATATTCCCATGTATAAGCCAAGAACTTTAAAATACAGGGATTACCCTATATATCACAGACTGCTAATCTAAAAAAGGAAAAAAATGTTGTTTTTTTTTTAAAAATTTTTTGTTAGTCATGCACAAGCAATTTTAATCTTCTAACCTCCTTTGGGATGTTTTACCTTTATTAAAAAAATAAATAAATAAAAGTCACAAATCCTTCAAAGTTGCTGACAGAATCTAAGTTTCCAAACTGTTCATAAAATTCACAATTACTGATTGGGATACCTAGATGCACATTAAAAATTTTACGAGCTAGAATTTATGGCCTCTTAATACATAAAGTTATCCTTGCTGTTACATAAAAAGTTACTTATACCGGACTTTTTTGAAAGCTCAGACCATCACTTCAGACAATATATGCCCATGTATCCTTCATCCATAAATAACTGATACTACATCTTTTTTTCTTAAATTCTCCCTTTTGGTAACATAACTTTATCTTCAGTCGACCTCCTCTCAATCTACCTAGATCTAAGCTTATCCTTGAATAGCTTTTTAAAGCAAACATTCAATGGTTGGAAAACTGAAGTCAGACTTCATGGTATTACAGGCTTTTTTATTTTTATTTCAAGGCATTTGACATTTCACTTTATCTATAAGAGGAGCCTTGGATGAGAGAGAGAGAGAGAGAGATCCCCAAATCAGCATGGAAGGTTTACTAAACATGGCGCCTTTCCTTCGGCTCCAAGTGTTTTAAGTTATTCCAAGTGACACATTCATCTAGATAGCCTTTTTTCATATAGGCATGTTCTAAGACTCTACCTAGGAATTTTACACCCTTTGGCAGAATTCTTCTTTTAAAAATAATTGTAAATTTGTTCAATTTTATATGCAGCACAAAACTACCATAAAACTGCAACTTGCCCACTGTCTTCATAAAAATGGCTTAAGAGCCCTCATTATTAATTATGTTATTTGATTGCAAATCAAATGACACAAGATTTTTATTCTTAGTGTTAATTTGATAAAACTCCAAATTATATTCTTTTCATAGTTATATTATGTACGATTAAGGCTTCAGCTTTTGCTTGTAGCTCTGAATGGATATTTTTTGCAAGTTTCATGGATGTTCTTATGCACAAACACTGTCTATTCACAAAATGATGGCAACATCAACATAGGGGGGGAAAACATTGGGTTGCTTCACCAATTCAAGTTGCTTCATCAGGTTCCTTCATTTGGATTGATGTACAGGTTGGCATCTTCACTAATTAAAGAAATTCTTCTCCACTTTTGAACTTATTTCTCATTTACTGAGAAATTAGAAATTTTAAAAAACATGATCATCAGTAGTTTGAAATTTGCTGTATATGAATTTCTTTTCACACTCAGTTTTTCAAACATTAACTGGTACAGAAAATGAGACTAGCACAGGTAGTGTTCAAAATAACTAATGAAAGGAAACAATGTGCTAGCTTCATATAGGATTACCAAAAATAAAACAATTGTCCCTGGGGTTTAGTGTTTTACTTTACAGAATTTTGATTGAAAAATATTCAACCAGTGTTATTGACTTGGCTTAAATATGGGTTATAAATTTTGGGTAAACTTTTGAAGAAAAAGCGCACTTTCAGCTTAATATTCAGAAATATATATGGTGGCTTTCCAAATATTAGATTGCATTGCATAAAATTTGATTTTGTATGATATAGAATTATGTAATTCAGATAAAACTTGCTTTGCTTATTTAAAAAATACAATTTTTGCTTTAACATCTTCAACAGCCACTTACAGACCTCGGCTGCCTCAACAATGCAGTCCTTCTAGCATCCTCTATTTTTAGCAACTTCTCTCCAACTTTTAATTTTCAAAGTAATTAGGTCTTTTTTGATGTTATCTAACCATCTAGTTGGTGGTCTCCTTTATTTCAGTTCCCTCAGGTTTTTTAAATGTCAAGATCTTTTAAAAGGGTTATCTTCCAAACTTTTCCAAATATAGCCACACCATCTTAATCTATTACTACGGAGGACGTGTTATTAGTGGTTGCTGATAAAGCCTGTACAGTTCAAAGTTATATCTGGTTCTCCACCGTTCTCTTTCCTGCACTGGGTAAAAGATAGCTCTGATAATTGTTCTCTCAAATATGTCCAGTGAGTGCATTATATCTTTGTTTAAGCCCATGTTTCATCACATAAAGTAAAATAGGTAATATTAATGTTTTGTAAGTTCTTAATTTAGTTTTGCAGCTGATTAAATTAGATTTTAACTGTCTTCTCAACCCGTAGAAGCGTTTATTAGCCCCTCTGTTGTCCGCTTCAGCTCTTAGTTTATTTTTATCATTAATTATTGTGCAAAGGTATTTAAAGTCATCAACTTTTTTGTAGGATTTTTTAAACATAAAGATTCTTGTTGCTGAAATGTTTACAAATGTAATTCCCTATAGATCTTTTCTAAAAAAATTCAATAAAGCATGCAGTCTTTTTACTTTTAAATCAATTCTAAAAATCTAAACTTCTATTATTTATGTCAAAATTAAGTAATGATTATTGAAATAGAAAAAACATATTGAATAAAATTACAGAATCAGTAGTTATTTTTAACATTATAGGAAATATAAGATAATGCATAATCATTTATGTTTGAAAATCTCAAATTTTCTAACCCACTTACTTGCTTAAAAATTTTGCTTTTTGTTTCCACACCTCAGAATCCTTAGTAAATGGAAAACCAGTAAATGATAAAATATCATTTCTTAAGACTTCCTACAAATAATAAATAAAATATGAAATTGAAGGTTTCACATTTTTAACTATTTTAATAGACATTTATTTCCTAATAGACAGAAATTAAAGGATAATATAATCTTTAAACATAGTCAAAATAAAATATGAAAATTAACATTTTGTTTATTTTTTCTAATAAAATGCTTCTCAAAACTTTTTTTTAAAACTTCCTCGCCCTTTTTCAACAGGACAAATATTTTTGTGACGGGTAATAGAAGTACATGCACGAAGAACATGAATTAAAACATTTCCTAATATTTAGTGACTAATGAAATTTATTTGAAAATAGTTCAATAAACATTTTTGATATGTTGTTTCTTTTATCCCAAATGGTGTAGCTTAGCTACATCATCTGGGTTTTTTTTTAAATATGTAATACAGTTATCTATACAGGAATAATCATACATTATATGTCCAAAAAATTTTAACTATCAATTATAACTTTAAAAATTAAATCTTGAAAAGTTTACTTTTAATTAAAAAAGCATCTATAGATGCAAGTTTTGATTAAGTTTTTGTGACCCCCCCTCCCGTCTCTTCAACTTCACTAGCATTTAATTTATGATTGAAAATGTGGATACAATGCATATTTTAAGAAATCTTATTTTATATTACTAATAAATCATGAAATTAATAAAAGATAAATTAGTTAAAATAAACATATTTACACATATGATTAAATTTGATCAAGTTTTTAGGCATTTTTTACAAAATATTAGTCTTTAGACAACATATAAAAAAAAATGTCATAAAAACAGGTAACAGGTAATATCGGTTTGTTTTAAACGATAGTTTAAAAAATCTTATCTCTGAGAATACGACTATAATACTTTTAACAAACACTGCATGGACAAAATTATCTTGACACCCTTCCTTTAAAGAAATGGATCTGTTAAGTGATGTAGTTTGATGTGTAACCAAAAGCTATAAAAATATTGGTAGCAGGGATGTACACTGACTTCTCTCATGGAAGTGGGAGGGGGGGGGATAATATTCTAGAAAACACATTGACAAAAGCCCCAAGGGGTTATTTCTATGGTAAAAATTAAAAATCTGTTGATCTATAAGGAGTTTGGATTTCCAAGCCCCACTTGTGCACCACATTGATTGATAGTGATTTTTCAGGTCATATTAAAGCATTTGTGAGACAATGAGTAAGTCAAAGAAGATTAGTGAACCTTGATGGCATTATAAAAGGATGCTACCTTTTGTGGGAAATCGTTCAAGAAATTTAAAACATTCTACAAAAGCCAAAATCCACTGTGAGAGATGCAATTGTGAAATGGAAACATTGATGCAGTAAAATTGCAGAAAATCAATAGGGGAAGTCAAAAAAATAGTAATTAGATGACACATTCTTAGAACTCTGATAAGAGTAGTGAAACAAAACTACAAGGCCTCATTGTTTGAAACTACCCAGGGGTTCCAAAGTTTTTCAGGCGTTGGTGCTAACAGCAAGACTGTTCATAGAAAGTAAAAAATGCCCAAGGGTTCCATGGTCATGCAACTACTCATAAGCCAAACATCACAATCCACAATGCACAGTTCACCATCATTGGACTGTGGGCATGTAGAAAATATTCCATGAAGTGATGAATCTTGCTTTACAATTTGGCAGTCTGATGGAAGCATCTGGGTTTGGCAGATGCTTCATGAACACTTTTTAAATAACTGCATTATGCTGACTGTAAAGTATGATGGTAGAAGCATTGGAGTGTGAAGGTGTCTGTGTCCTTTAGTTCATGTGGCTGGAAAGAGAGGCATTTAGACTGTAGGATTTAGATTGGGGCTTTTCAGATCCAAAATCTAAATCCCACAAAACACCTTTGGAATTCATTAAAATGCAGGTAATGTTGCCAGCTAATTCAGCCATCCTCACTGTCCACTTGCACTTCGGCTGTGATGAATGTCTAGAAGTCAATTCCTATGGCTACCTATAAACACTAATGAAAAATCTCCCAGACAAGACGTTATCAATGCGAAAGGAAGATCATCATCATATTAACGAACACCTCAATATTCTGAATCCATGCCAATGAATGTCCAGATACTTTTGGCCAAATAGTGTAACATATGGTTTGTTCTTTTACAAGGATTAGTAACAATAACCAAGAAAAACACATAATGTAAAAACATGCAACACATATGTAAAATGTATAGGAACCATTAAATTTTATAACATTTATTTTAAATTAATAGTATAGATATAAAAATACACACAACTATATGAAAATTATAAAACACTAGGAGGGGTAGGGGAGGATACCCCTTGTCCACCTAGCAGCAGACAAACCCCTCTATTGTATAAATTATACAATTGTTCATACTAATTGCTTAAAACTATAAAACTGTAATTAGCATGTAATTGCAATGTGCCGTCTGGTTCAAAGTCTTTCTAATTGTTCACTGATGTATATTTTCAACTAATCTCTGCTTTAAAAATTTCTGCCCTTTGTACACTTTCTTCATCTGTTCTTTTTTTTAGCAAAATTTGTTCTTTGGCACTACTCTTCAGGAAAATTTAACTTTTTATGACCCATTTTAACCAACTATACCTTATATATAAATAAATTTATAACAGTATCACTAAAAAAACTTTTTTATATAGAGAGAAATTGCTGGATTTTGACTTTATATCAATTTAAATTTCAAGAAAAAAAAGTTTTTATTTTCCAACACAGAAATTAAATAATTAAGGTACAAAGTTTTAACTGAATATTAAAAAAAATCTACCCATGGTAGATCAATTACAATACCAGACATGGAGGTCCAAAAAGTATGAAATGCAGTTGAAGAATAACATTTAAATTTGTATTTGTAATACCACTGCTAACTGCAACTACAAAATGAAACAAAGCAATTCAATCAATATACACACAAGTAAAATATTAAATATACCAATCACACATAACTACGAAGATATTTTTTAAATGATGAATAAATATAAGGGTTCATTTATTAGCAAGCATTCAAATAAGTAAGCATTACTTTTTAATCCTAATAGTATGTTCTGAATACTTCTCATAGTAATATTCCTCAGTAAAATAAATAGCATATTACTTTAACTGCTATAATAAAACTTAGCACTTCTGCTTTCAGAAGCATAAAAGATTTTATTTATATAAATAGAGATTTAATTTATTGCTATTTTTATCATTAGATTATTTATTCCATATTTGATGAAATATATGAATCTATCATCAACATTAATTCCTGCTATTCAAGTATAAATTAAATTATTTAATATATTTAAGCGGCATTGACTTTACTTTGAAAAAAAAAAGGTATTTGTCTTTAATTGAATCTTACATGCATTAAACTTGCAAGCATATTTCTCTATACTAATGAAATGAAATTTTTAGCTCTGATATCAATAATCTTTGTTCAGAGTGTTTCAATCTCAAGTAACATTGTGTTTTAAAAGAGTTCTTTGAACACCCTGTTGAAAACACGATTTAAAAATTTTTTGTTTCTCAAAGAGGAATACTAATAAATTTTTCACTTTCAAATTATTCCAAATTAGAAACATGCTCATTCTGTTACATTTATTTATCAAAAATTCCAAATAAGCTAATTTGTAACAATATCTTTGATCTATTTTGAGGGCAATGGGATGTTTTTCAAAGCCCAGATATATAAAAACTAGTTTGGTATTTCTAAAGAAGAAATATTTCACTATCAGAGAGGGATGCTATACATATTTAATATTGTTGTTTATAATCCCTAGTTGGGCTATCAAAGACTAGACCAACTCCAGCAGTCAGTAAACTTCCAAAAAATTCATGAATAGAAAACGCTTTGAAAACACCTCGTCCAAGTGAAAACTTAATCACTGTAAAATGTGTTCAGGTGATGCCTGAGAAGCATAGCATTTCATACAGATTTTAAAATCTTTTAGCACCTGTTCAAAGGTGAGAGATTTCAAGTGTCCACTGGCAAATCAAGATATGCAAGAGAGAGAGAGAGTCTGCAGAATTCTATGACTTTGAAAGAGTAGAGCACCATCAGGGTGCTTTCGTGGGAATCAGACACATGTTAAGGAGGAACTCCCCAGATACCATTCCTTTTTCTTACTATCGCAGAACACCTCACTGAAAGTAGAAAGCATATCAGGGTAGGGAGTATCTAAAGAGGCAGCCTTTGCCTGCGAGTCTGCTATTTTGTTACTAATAATTCCAATATGGGATGGAATCATTTGAGTATGTAATTCAAAGTTTGCAGATAATTTGTCATCATTAAGATGGATATTCCTCCTTCCAGTTACTTAAATGTTGGATAGAGGAATGGCTATTGGTCAATATATCCTGATGCTTTTAAAGTTGGGTTCAGAAAGATTGTCAACAGTTAAGAACCTTCTCAATGACAATTAGTTCTGATCTGAAAACAGAACAAGAATTTGAATTCCTGTATTTGAGACTGAGAGTAAAAGCAGAGGTCTTAATATAGATACCACTGCCAGTATGGTCTTGATCACTCTTGCTGCCATCAACATAAATTTGAAGAGCATCACAAAGTATATAACTAAGAGTTCGAATGGCCATTTGTCTCACAAAATCAGGGTTGTCATTAGCTTTTTGAACTGGGTAGTAAAATTCTATTTGTTATTTATTCTGTACAAAAATTTGTTCAGCTATTTCAAATCGTTCAAGTTACTATTCAAGGGTAAGAGAAATTTCTAAATGTCTTTTTTGATACATAGTTTATTTCAGCCTTTATATTCTCTCTTTTTCAAATTCCAGTTGGTCTTATGTAAATCTATTATAAGTCTCTTTTTCCACACAGTAGGTGAAATAACACCCAACAAGGCTGCCCATCTGGTATAGTGGTTAGTGACGTTGACTGCAGTGCTGTATAGGGACTGGGTACTAATCCCGGAGAAGGCGCATGGATGGTTGAAATGTATAGTGTCTTCGCTGCATGGGGGTACTTTAAATAGCCCTCGAGCTGCAAGTCTTCTCGTGAAGTAAAAGGGGAAGAGAGGTGGGAGGCCCCTGACCACCCCTAGGGTGTTCTCCCTCAAAATTGGGGTGGAACCAAGCAGAATCGTACAGTCACCTGCATGGTGTTCAGAGCTAAGGCTAATGACAGGCATAAAAGTCTAGCTCTTAGCCATGATGAATTTCATGGACCTTGATTCGATGTTACGGTCGATCAAGTCGTATAAGTAACAACACCAAACAAGAAATTGCTGATGTGCATGGAAAAAGAAATAAATTTACAGAGAAGTGCTTAAGACCTGCTCAGTTAATAACAATGTTATGAGTGTACCTAAGTTATGTAGTATCAAAAATCAATTTAAACATATTTGAATAATTATGAAACACCGTAGCTGGAATTTAAAATGTTTAGAAATAAAAATACTATAAGTAACACACAGAATGAGTTTGTAAAATGGAAGGGTATGCAAACTTTTGTCTTGTCAGAAACAATGGCCAAACACTTGAAATTTCTTTTTTTCAAAAGTGGTTTCTTCTAGAAATGTTTTAGTTAAAGTTGCAGAAATTGTTTTTCTTCAAGAATAAAATGTTTTCAAGTAATTTCTATGCTTAAAAATATAATTGTAGAATTACTGATTTGGTCAGAACTTTAAATTATTAGATTAAAATAATATCAGCTAAATTCCAAAACTTTACCCATTGAAATAAAGGACATAAATAACATTTAGCTGTATTCCTTTATGGGCATATTTTAGGAATAACTGGAATAAGTATCAATGAATGGCACTACAAAAGCAAAATATATTTAGCGATTGTTATGAACTTAGGCAACAATATGATATAACTCTGTCAAACTTTCTTTACAGGTCAAATTCATTTAAATGCAGAAACCAGCAATTGTTATTACAGCAAAAAAAAAAAGATAATTTTCACAGAATAATCAAGGTTTCATCATATATATCACATTAATATCTTAAGACTGCATAGATACTGTTTTAAAATGCTCAATCGGTTTGGAAATTGAAAGAATAAATATACAAGTTTTTACTTTTTAAAGATAACATAGAATTTTTTTATAATCCACAGAGTTTGGTTATTAGATTTTTCTTTCACAACTGGTATAGCAAAACCATCATATGCAATTAAAAGCTAGTTTACAAGCAAAAACAAATGAAAATTCAAGGCACTTTCTGATCAGCAAAATAATAATATAATAATAAAAACTAGTAGAAATACATAAAAAATACACAGAAAAGTTTTGAATCTTAAAACTAAATTGGAAACTATATTTAGAAACTTTAAATCTTTGGAAGAGCAACTTAGGTTTCTTCAAGTTCCCCCCTGAATGAATCAGAACTAAGTAATATACAAACAGAAACAATTAAGATCCTGTGTTATTCAGAAAGTTAGCATGCCTGCATTTTACAATTTTCACCATAAGAAAAGAAAATACTAGACAATTACCATAAGAAATTACTTTCGTTCTGGAAGAGCTTATTCAGCAAAAAAAATAATTTATTTTAGGATAAGAAAATGCATTTCAGGTCAGAGCCTGAATAATTGATAACTTTCTTTTAGCAGTTTGGAGAAAAAGAATTATGAAAAAGAATTTCTACCAAGCATGCAAGAGTGATGTATAAAATATTAAGTATAAAGAAGAAAACCTCATGTTTATTATAGTTTACATCCTTTTATACATTGTTCTAGTCAAAATAAGCTAATGTTAAAAATTTTTTTAAAGTTTTTGCAGTCCATATAGGTACATTTAAATCTTATTTATTATTTCTCTTTTAGCATTTCAATTGTACTTGAAGAAAAACAAAGAAAATTGGTAAAAAAAAAAATCTTATTGAGTATTAGAAGGTGATAAAAGAAATGGAGTACTTTGATAAGAGAATTAAATACTTTTTCTCTTCTGTTAAAATGGTAAAGAATAGGAGCATATAAAAAAATGCAATGTGTAGAAGTATTATGGCAAATGCCAAAATGGACGGATTTGCATAGACAAATATAAGATTTTTTTAATACATATAAGGTTTATAAAAAATGTACAATACTTTTAAGTACTTGCAATATTTGAATATTTTAAATATATATTAAAAAGTCAATTTTGTTTCACATTTTAAAGCCTAAATAATAACAAAATAGAGAAACACACACAAATGTCTAGGTTCTAATACTTGTAATAGATATGTCAAAAGATAAAAATATATTTATTAAAAACAAGTAAATAAAGTGATTCATTACTTTTAGGATAAGTGCTTTCTGGTGCATTGCAAGGATAATTGAAAGCTCCAGTATTAGTTAATCCATCTATTAAAAGAAAATATACATAAGATTACTTAACATGATGGATTCTAAGATATAAAAGTACAATTATACTTGCACGCAGCCAATTCAAGAAACACACACACATACATTTAGGTTCTAATATACTTGTAATAGATATGTCAAAAGATAAAAATATGTTTATTAAAAACAAGTAAATAAAGTGATTCATTACTTTTAGGATAAGTGCTTTCTGGTGCATTGCAAGGATAATTGAAAGCTCCAGTATTAGTTAATCCATCTATTAAAAGAAAATATACATAAGATTACTTAACATGATGGATTCTAAGATATAAAAGTACAATTATACTTGCACACAGCCAATTAAAGAAACACACATATATACATTTAGATTCTAATATACTTGTAATAGATATGTCAAAAGAGAAAAATATGTTTATTAAAAACAAGTAAATAAAGTGATTCATTACTTTTGGGATAAGTGCTTTCTGGTGCATTGCATTGCAGTATTAGTTAATATCTATTGAAAGCTAACATGATGGATTCTAAGATTAATCCCTCTATTAAAAGAAAATATACATAAAATTACTTAATATGATGGATTCTAAGATATAAAGGTACAATTATAATAGCACACAGCCAATTAAAGAAATTTACATAAGAATGAATAAAGAAAACACTTGCCAAAACTACATCAAATAAAACTTTTAATTTTGCCTGTTTGATTTTCAGAGCATTTTTTTGCAAATAAACTAACTAATAGAAATGGATTGCAGAATTTGGGAGTTTCCAAAAGATGAAGTCATTAAATCATTTCAAGGTAAAGGAATTATTCAGCGATGTCACTCCCCCACCCCATCCAATTTTTAAAGGTATTTGAAATTTCATTCATATTTTTAATAAATAAGTAGGTCTAATAAAATCACCATGCTAATATTTTTTTTCAGTTGGCCTTTTAAACTAATCTTATTTCACATTCATAATCATGTTGATGAATAGCACTGCACTAAGGGAGTTGTACTAAAACAAATTGAGCAAAACTTTAAGGCTGTTTTCACCGTATGTACGAGAGCGTTAACTCGACGCAGAGTACATTTTCAAACAGAAAAAAATGGCTCAATTTTTATAAAAATTTGTGACATTGTAACTTATGCATTTGTTTATAATAAAGTGTTTTTAAAATATTTCATAAATAAATAGTTTTTCATTTTAATATGTGAAGGGATAGCTCATTTAGCATTATGGTATAGAAAACAAATTGAAAAACACTTTTTATAAAAGAAAAAATGTGTCAGCTCGGATAAAAATGAATAGAATGATAAAATAAGTGATTCTCTACAGGATAGCGAAGCCAGAATATACCAGAGTACTTTTATATCTGAAAGAATATTCCAAATTTAGCCCATATTCTTTAATATTAGCCAAAGATAGCCTTAAAACAGCATACATTCCTTCCTTAATACATTTTAGTTATTTTTAATGGGTGAATATGTCTAAGCAAATTAATTTTTATTCAACTTACAAATGATCAAACATTTAATTTTCTCACATTGTCAATTACAGTAAGGATATGTAAAGATCAATTTCATAAATTCAACTTCCATGGCAAATTAATCATAATCAACTTTCTGTGGAAGTTAGAACACATTTTAAATACAAAATGAATTTTTTCCCCTGACTAATGAAGACTTTAATTGATTTAGATCTCATTTGAATAAACATTACTTTGTCTTTCTATGTATAAGTTTAAAGAGAAAATCCTTAAAAAGAATACTTTTTAAGTAAAATTATTATTTTGTATATATTTTAATGACTCGCAACAGTTAAGTAATTATTCTTTTATAAAAGTAAACTCAAAAAGTAACTATTATGAAATCTGTAACACTATGCGTTAAATGCACCTGGCGTGCATATGTCTTTTCAAAACACTATCCTTTTCTTTGTGTAGCTATTAGTAAAACTATTAGAAGGCTTTGAAATGCAATAAAATGACCTTGGCAGTGTCTGCTAAGGATTTACTTATTTCAGAGAAGGAGATGCTTATATATATTTTTTCTTTTCCCCAAAAACACTGTACACAAGAGCCTATGCGAAAAATAGTGGCACTGGGGAGAGAATCACATAATTATCTTTTAATCAGTAGTTAAGGGGTTGAAATTAGAATAAACTAAATGTTCATTTTTTTTGTGATAGGTTTTTGAAAGAAGAACAAAGATATTTAACTATATAAATACTGTTTGCTATCAATATTAAATTAAGAGAATGCTACATTCAAGAAACATAATTTTAATATTTAATAATGTCATAAAAATAAAAAAAATTTAAAAAATGCATCTTATCTCTATATACAATTTTTTTCTTCAAAAAACAAACTATAAATTTTAAAAGATTTTAAGCACACAGATTGAACATTTTGTTTAGAAACCAAAGAATTAATATCACCTTGAGAACTATGCAATGCAGCTTGAGAATTACTTCTTTCTGCATCTTTAGTATTATCTTCAATTTTTAGAGTATTTGATATGTCTTTTATCCGTTTCCTAGCACGTCGTCTGGAACCTCTTTTAGATACAATAGTACCTATAGCAGATGGTTCTATACAGTCTAGGTCTGCTGAAGATGATCTAAATGACATTTTCGAAGCCATATTTAATTTTTCAGGAACAGCAGAAAAAGCTTGGACTAGAGAAGGAATAAGTACATTATTTAATCTTTGAGTTGATTCATCAAAGGAACTATTCGATGAATTTGAATGTATTCCATTCATTCTGTTTACTTTTCCTCCAGAAACAGTTTCAGAATCAGGAATATTCCCATCTTTAAGCTGGTGTTTTAAATTACAAGTAGAGTCCCCATTAAGAAGAGTAGAAGTATAATCCAAATTTTGATTTGATAAATTCATGGTTGTATTTTGTTTCAAATTTAGATTTGATGGATATGTATTTCTCCTTTCAGAAGCTTCAGCATTTGAATTATTCATTTTTGAATTAGCAGTAGAAGAAATTGGTTCAGAATGAATCACAGCAGAAAACTGAAAAATAGATATAGTAATAATTAGAATTTTTGTAATAATATAGATAAAAATAACTAAAAATAAAATAGTCAATACAGACATCAAATGATTCAGTCAGAATCTTTAAAAGAACATTTGTATTTTTTTCCTGAAAAACAGTTTAGTCTTTTCAAATATTTATCATTGGTGCCTTGTAAGTTTTCTTTGAAATGTTAGAAGCATAAAATACAATGCGAAAAGGTTTTTTTATTAAATTATTAATAATTTACAAATTTTTCTTTCTTTACAAGTATATAGAAAACTTGGGCTAAAATCAAAGAAATTACTCAGTGTATTATAGGATCTTTAAAACTGACCATCTCCCTAAATTAACATTACTTTATACTCTAGACATGATTTATGTCGATGTTAGGAGAGGGAAGTACTATCTTAGAAATAATTTTCCACACAATGGTTCAAAATGTTGAAGTACAATACCAATGGTTTTTACGCAGTTAGCTCCTATTGCAATATTAATTCAAACCAATCCATTTGTAACACAGCACATTCAATCTCTTCATGCAGATTATATTTTTCTCACTTGGATTACAAGCCATAATATTAATTTATTAACAATTCAACCTGTGTAACTTAAATATGACGAAATGATTGAAATTCTGAACTTGGTAACTTAATTCTTTCTTCATAAACTCTTTTTTAATGCTTTCTGCCATACATTAATTTCAGTTAAGCACTTCATCATAAAACAAAATTTAAAATTTTTTCCCAATTTAATGAAAATTATATTTTAGTCACTAAAATGCATTTAAAATAGTACAAAAGGTTTAAATTTAATTACAATATCATGTATCCGTCAATACAGTTAAAAACCCTTCAATAAAAATAAAAAAAATCTAGATGTCTTAGGCATCATTGCTAGAATCAAAAGAACATTTTCATGTACTATTCTAATATGAATAACAAATAAACACTGACTTTCACAGTAAAAAAAAATTATAAAAACACAAATAAATATTTTTATCTTGAATAACATGCATAATTTATCTATGTTTTGATTATTTATAATTTCAAATTTTTTCTATAGTTATAAAAAAAAGCAATACTTTTTCAATATGTTAATCAATTACTTTAATCTCTTACACTAGTTATAGAAAATCTCTTGCTTCTTTAAAACAAATAGAATTATAATTTATTATTGAATCAAGAACAGCAAACACAAATATTTACTTCTGTGTTATTTTTATTTGCCTTCTTTTGGGGGATTTTGGAAAGAGAAGGTTGAGCATTGCTATCAACTGACTGGCAAATACCGTGATTAAAACTGTTTCCATTAGAGGATATTTTGAGGCCATTCTTTAAATCAGTCTCAGAAGCATTTTGAGGAAGTTGGAAAAAAGAAGGAAGTTTAGCATTTTTTTGTGCTGAAATTCTAATAACAGTAGAACCATCAGGAAGATTCTTTGCTGAATCTAATGTTTCTGAAACCTGAAACAAAATAAATTACAGTGTTGATAAAACTTCAGCACGATTTATCAAGAATAAGAAATAATACATGATGCAAAATAAGCCTATTTTAAATTAAAATGTTTCTATTACAGGCTTGTGTTTTTGTGAAAGCAAAATTACACTCATTTACCTATGTACTAGAGTTGTGAAATTTTATACAATAGTGCATTTTCTATGATGATACAATATTGTGAAATTTTCAGAGAATTTAATTAATAAATTAACTGTAATTAAATTTTAATTTCAAAGGAAAGAAGCATTTGATGGTGAATTTGTAATAAAAAAAGGATATGGCAAAATCCTTTAAATTTATACTCAATTAGAGTCATCTTGTTAAAGAAATAATTGTTACAAAATTTTGATAAAAAATTGATTAAAAGATTCCAAAATTATAAAGAATTATGAAGTACATTAAAAAGGAAAAATAATAAATTATTAATAAACTTTAATAGTGCTTTTACTCTTTAATCAGAAACTATTAACAGATTATAAAAAAATCATTTTTAATATACTACAAACTGGAAAATTTTCAATTTAGGAATCTGGTGTTAAAACAAAACCTTAAAAATTTTTAGGCTAATTAAATATTCTAAAGAAATCAGAACTTCAATAGTTTCATAACTTTTAAAAATTCTAAGTGAACAAATTATAGCAATTTTCTTTCTTTACCATATTCATTTTAGTAAATGTTCAATAACCAGTGTTTTCAATCTTAACACTTTTCTAATATTTGTTTTGACATACATATTTTTCAAAATACCTATTCCTTTGTTTGATATCTTATCTATTTCATTATCTGGTTTTTATTTTGGCTTCCAGATTTTTGATAAAGTATCTGTTTACTTTTTAAAACACCGATAAAAGCACACACCTTTATTGTACTTTATACATGTCAATGTACTTATTCTCATTAAAAATATATTTTTTTTTGCAAAAAGTTGCCCTTTACTTGGTATCTTAATTTCAGAAGGGCACAATCACTTTAAATTTCTAAAAGCATCAAATTACAAGCTAAAATTTACATAGTACTGGTCACAAACAAACTTTTACTTTCAACAAATAAACGGAAATCACATGTTTAAATATCACTATCAGCAGAAGAGTTAAGATAAAATACAGCATATTATTCCCCAAGAAAAAGAGAAAATGTATCACTGAAAAATATCAATCTGAACATAAAAATGTAAACCGAAAAAAACATGCAATACATAGGCTTACATAGAATTTCTCTATTTGAAAAAAAAAAAAAAAAAAATCACAAGTCAAATCTATAGCCAACTTCAGACAATACATAACAATTTTCAAAAGAGTAATTTTTTTAAAACAAAGTATTGCAATTGATAAATTAATAATACAAATTAAAACAATTCAATACTAATGGTCAGGAGTAGAATAATTTAAAAATATGCAAAATTTTAAAAAAATTAAAGCATCTATGCATCAAATAAAAGAATATTTTTAAGGTATTTTAGATTTCTGTTCAAAAGAATCTTCACTGTGTTTTGAAAATTAAAATGGTAAAAGATACTTATATTAATGTATTGTATTTTCAGGTGTATAAGATGCTTTTGTATACAAAATGCACCTTAAAATGCAAGCAAATTTCTCAGAAAATGGCTAGAATTAAAAACAAAAAATCAAAATAATCATTACAGATAATATGCATTCTTTAATAGCACTACAGCCTATCAGAAACTTGTAAAATCCAATATTACTATCATTTTACTCTTGAGTCTCAAAGATTCCATAATCAATTAATGAAATGTTGATAATGAAAAAAGTAACAAAAAAGAATTTTAAGTCAACTCTTACTTTGAATGGATGAATAGAAAGTATTTTATTAATGATTGAAAATTTGAACAAAATTATCTTACTTTATTTTATTATACAATATATATAATATAGGGTGAGAGTGAACTCTCGGAACCATTATTAATGACCAAAATAAGCTGAAAGGTGAAATAAACCGTATAAAATCGGCTAACAAATGTTTTTTTAAACTCAAGAAGCAATTAAGATCAAAATTTATCAGCAGAAAAACAAAGTTAAGATGATATAAGACATTAATTTTGCCTGTGTTGCTGTATGCTAGCGAAACCCGGACGCTGAATTTGGAGACTATATGAGCTCTGGAAACCTTCGAAAGAAAAGCACTGAGAACTATATTTGGGCCTGTTAAAGATCAAGGATGTTGGCGTACTAGATATAATTTCGAGCTATATAGGCTTTACAAAGAACCTCAAGTTACTCAAGTCATCCGAAGTAACAGATTGAGATGGCTCGGCCACATCTGGAGAAGCCCTGAAAACAACCAGACCAGAGCTTACACATTTAAGAATTCTATGGGATCTCGAACAAGAGGAAGACCACCAACAAGGTGGATAGATGATGTTGAAAATGACTTAAAAACTCTAAATATTAAAAACTGGCAGAGAGTTGTTGCGTATCGTTGGAATTGGAAGAAGCGAGCTGTGGAGGCAGCCAAGACCTGTAACAGGTTGTTACGCTTATAAAGAGAGTGAACTAATAGTAGGAACTGAAAAAAGAGCATGATTTGTCAACATTGTTGTAACAATGTACACCCGGTTATGCTAGTTTGGCTGAAAACCGGCTTCCGATGCCAACTTTTGTTATTGTTTTAAAAGTTACATTGTTACAACAATGGAGACGAGTTTAAGTTGGCATTGAAAACCAGTAATTAATTTAATTTAATTAATGAAGTAATATTTGAAAAAACTGTATTAACATCAAATTTCATCCACTACAAGTTTAAAAAAATTTATTTGAACTTGATTGGATGAATAGAAAGTATTTTATCAACAATTGAAAATTTGAACAAGATAAATATATATAAAGAGAGTGAGCTATTAGTAGGAATTGAAAAATATATAAGTACCGCCTTATTTTCATGACCACTTTCCAAGATAAGAAGTATTTCTTATACACTGGAAAATTTGATAAATATTTCTCTTTTTTCACTACTAAATAAATTTTTATCTTGATTTAGAAAATTTCTCTTTCATATTAAATTTTTTACATAATTATACAAAACATAACAGAAAATTTAAAACATTGGCAATATAATAAGCTTTTATAATTTAGGGAAAATTAAATGAAATACATTGCTTCAATTAACACCAACTTATCAACATTTTATTTAAAAAAAAAAGTGTAGTAAAAAAAGTAAAGATATAAATGTCCAATGAAAAAAATATAAAAAGGACAGCTGAAGAGCAAAATGAATCATCCATTTTTTAAAATTAAATTTGGATCTGTCATGTTCAATACTGAACCTATGCATTTAAGTGTAATATAACTAAATTTAAAAATACCTTCGAAGATTCTTGTATAGTCTTTTGACCAAAGAGGTGAGCAGTGGATGAATCAGAAACTCCTAATGCAATAATTACACCTTTAGCATTTCTAAGTCAATAAAAAAATAAAAGAACCATCAGTACAGTGAAGAAATAGTTGTAGATGTAAAATTTATATTTTAAAATAATGATAACTTTTTAAATTACATCCACCAACGTCCTCTCGGACATAAGGCATCCTGCAGTCCAATATAAAATGATAATACACTTATCATTAATTCATAAGAAATAAAAGAAAAAGTTATGTTTATATAACAGATAAATACATAAAATTATTACTCATTTCCCATCAAAGCTAAAAAAAACTTTCAATTTTGATAATATAACAAGATATACATTTGACTTTTTTGCTAATTTAACACCAGGAAAAAGTTATAAATAGCAATTCACTAAAATAGTGATATGAATATGTTTTCTTTTTCTATTCCTGCAAGAAAAAAACCTACTTTTTTAAAAAAGTATTTCAACAAAAAAAATTATATTCTATTTTTGATAATTTAAAAAATTCTGTTCAAAACAAATAAATAACAAATAAAAGAATGTTTAATTATTTTATCTGTTAAGCTTCCTTTATTTGTTAAACTGTTGAAAGCTTCTGAATAAAAAGTTTTTATATAAGGGCAAAATATTAATATAAATGCTTAATGCTACACATTTTAAGATATGTTCTTCACAAGAGCAAAAATCTCCAGTTAAAATTAAGAATATTTTATTCCTAAAATAAATAACATGCCAAGTCATTTTTTGCTATGTACAAAAAGCAATTTTGTGATATAAAACTTAAGTTTTAATAAGTTGACCATTTTTACACATAAAGATCTTAACTATAACATCCAAAATAAATTTATGTTTTTTTTTAAGATAAAACTAAGCATATTCGACTATAAAAAAATAAATTCATTATTTTCTTTCATTTACATATACATAAAAATAACATTTTAATATAGATCATTTTATTATGTACTGAAGTACGGTAATTAAATTAGTATAAAAAATAATGAATGCTTGTAATTTAGTTACAATAACATCTAAATTTTACAAAATAAGATTTTCTTTAATACCTAATGAATACAATGAACATTAACTAAATCTTTCTTTTTGTAAGGATGTGCACTCCTATTCATATTTTAAATCTATAATGAATAAAATAAATATTTCTGTACTTTCTTTTATATAAAAAATATTTTTAAAAGTTTAGCAGGAAAACTATTTAAAGCAGAAATAAAGTAACTGGTAAAATTTTTTTATAAAGGGTGTTTCTTTAGAGGTATATAACTTAAATTGCAATAAAACAACGATGTATTATTCGATTGACATGAATTTTTTTTATTCGAAAGATAGTCTTGTGGCATTACATTTTAAATATGATTTCTGGCATAGGACTGCCACGGCTGGCTCGGATGTAGTCCAATCTGGACGTCCAATTTTCGATGACTTTTTCCAACATTTGTGGCCATATATCGGAAATAACACGGTGAATGTTGTCTTCCAAATGGTTAAGCGTTTGTGGCTTATCCGCATAGACCAATGACTTTACATAACCCCACAGAAAATAGTCTAGCGGTGTTAAATCACAAGATCTTGGACGCCAATTCACAGGTCCAAAACGTGAAATTAGGCGGTCACCAAACGTGTCTTTCAATAAATTGATTGTGGCACGAGAGCTGTGTGACATGTTGCGCCGTCTTGTTGGAACCACAGCTCCTGGACATCATGATTGTTCAATTCAGGAATGAAAAAGTTAGTAATCATGGCTCTATACCGATCACCATTGACTGTAACGTTGTGGCCTTCATCGTCTTTGAAGAAGTACGGACCAATGATTCCACCAGCCCATAAAGCGCTCCAAACAGTCAGTTTTTCTGGATGTAACGGTGTTTCGACATACACTTGTGGATTAGCTTCACTCCAAATGTGGCAGTTTTGTTTGTTGACGTAGCCATTCAACCAGAAGTGCGCTTCATCGCTAAACAAAATTCGCTTATGAAAATCGGGAACAACGGCAATCTCGTTTTGGGCCCATTCGACGAATCTACACCTCGCTTGATGATCGTTTTGATGAATTGCCAAACCAAACTGAGAATAAATCACTTGACAGCTGTTAAATCGGTCGCCATCTTGGAAAGTAATGCCAACTTAAACTTCTATACCTGGAAAAAAAACACCCTTTATATAAAATGTACACAAAGCCTTATGTGAAATTTATGAGTAAACAATCCAGTTATATGTAATAAAACAATACATTTAAAAAATGACATTCTTTAATATGAATTGAACAGTTTTAAGAAAAAAATAAAAAATGAATTTATGATTTCAAGCAATGAGTGAAATGACTCATAAAAACTGACAGTACATTTTTGCTTAGATCCCTACCATTTGAATTATTTGAGTTCTAAATGTTTTTAATTTGATTTAGCTTTTTCCCAGGCATAAATTATATTAATTAACTGTTATCTCATCTTAACATGAAAATCGGCAACTGCTACAAACTTGTAAAGATAAGTTGAACACCAGGCATTTTTCTATAAGTTTTTGTCAAAGCCAAAGTGTGATAAATATGTGACAAATCTTTAACACAAAAACAATAAACTGACAGAAATTTTTTAAATAAAAGTTATACATGAGTAAACAATATTACTAAACAATGAAAAGACGAAATTAAAAAAAATGAAAGCAAAGTCAAATTCATTCCACTTTATATTGCTAAACATTGGTCACAAAAAGCATACTAGTTCAATATTTGCTAAATAGGTAAACAATAACAGCATACTTTTAAAAAAATACAAGTTAAGTTAACAAATTAAAACTGGGTTAAAAACAATTACATTCATTCTTAAGTGAATTCGTATGTTTTTTTATATATTATGTTTTGTCTTATAGCAAAAGCTACATATACAGTCAGACCTCTAGATAACGAAGTTCACTAAATCCTGGAAAAAAATTTGTAACATGGAAAATTCGTTATATCCAGGTTCATCTTTTAATATACTTTATAAACCACATAAAATAAATTTTAAATTCATAAACACTATATATTAAAAAAAGTAATTATTCACACCTTTTTTTAAAATTAATATATGCTTATTTCATACATCTTATCCATCAAAAAAGAAAGAAAAACTGCAAGGAAAACAAGAAAAAGAATGTCTAAGAATTCAATGTATTTTCAATATTAAGAAAATAATTTTATATTCAAATTAATGAATTTGAAGGACATTTTCTAATTTAAAGTAATATTAAACATACATTATTATATAACTATAGAACACAGGACAACTCCACTGATTGTGAAAGGGGATATTGAAGATGTTTTTAGTGAACTGGACAATGGGGGGTTAAAAGGTTGCACTTCTTGGATGAAACATCCAGAGTTCTATTGCTCTCGGCGAGTTAGGATCTAATTAAACAAGTTCAAGATTATGACCACCATAAAATGTGTTAACCCTTTCAGGACGGGGCGATTTCCTGCGAGCTGCTCACTAGGGACGGGGTGAATGCATAAGGACAACTCCCTTCAGGACAGGGCGTTTTCATCACTAAGCCTAACTTAAGAAAAAAATGCATAATAATTAATTCGTGGTAATTTTTGGTACCCCTTTAGATTATTACACAAGTTGACAGTTACATTAAAACTAGAATGTAATAACATTTTCCCTTTAACTTGCATGAAGTTATATAAAAAAAGTATGACTTACCTTGGGAAATAAATTTTGTAAGCACAATTAATTTTTTTCCAAAATTTTCATTGACGAAACACATTAATACACTTTCAAATTAATAAAAAAAATTACGACAAAGATTAATTACAAAAAGAAATAGCAAAATTAAAATGAAGATTGAGTGTGGAAAATCTCGAAGCATGGAGAAAGTAAAGTCATACATTGTATGATTTGCAAGCATAAAATGTTTGTTACTTCTTTTTATTTACACACGGTTTGCGATTATACACTTTGGCTTTTTTCGCCCTTTTTGTTCATATTAAGGTTAGGAAAATGCCTTCAAAACAATCAAAAAATAACCTGAAGTCAAGGTTTTTGAAATAAGAAAAGTACGAGAAATATATCTGAAAACAACAAAATCTTAAGCAGAACTGACGCTAAAACACCACACTCTGTGGTAAAAAAAATAAGAAAAAAGTATTTGATGAGTTATAAGAAACGCGAATGTTTCATCTCAAAAGGAAAGTTTATGAGCCGAGCTCTGTTGACCTTTCAATTACCCCCCCTTACTCCGCTGATGTGCAAAATATCAAATCCAGGCAGAATATAAACTAACTGAAGGTCAGGTTACTCTAGCTACGTTCGATTTCAATATAATGGATATAGGGTGCCATCTAGGGGTTATTAAAAAATGTTCCAGCTGAAAATGCATTTGCATTGCCCATCCCTCCACAGCATCTTTTGTAACATGCACATTTGCACCGCCCGTCCATGAGATGCATACAAGAAGAACGCATATTTGCACTGTCCATCGCGAAGGGGTTAAAGAAAGAATAACTTGAATGTTCAGAAATACTCTAAAAATAAGGAGAAAAAAATTGAATCACTAAAGAAAAAATTCATTGTATAGAAAATGCACTTTGCTATAAAGAGGTTATTTTACGAAGAAAATTGTGAAATATTCAAGGTTCCAGGAAAAAGTTCACTATATAGAAAAATTCAGAATATAGAGGTTCGATTGTATATATATATATATATTGTATGCACAATATAAGCCAAGAATTTTTTTTAAAGCTCAAGAGTACAGGGTTCGGTTTACATATTGATCCATTAAATCCAAAGAAACCCCACATAGTTTAGGACTAAAGATTTTTTTTTTTTTTAATTTTTTCATTAGCCATGCACAGTTACTTAGAATCTTTTACTTTTTGTGTGAACTGAATGCAACCTTATTCAAAAAGAAAAAGTCAAAAATCCTTCAATACCAATTAAGAACTAGAGTACACAAATAGTTTGTAAAATTCACATTCCCCCTCATTAGAATGTCTAAATGCACATGATCATAAGGTGGGGTTTTAGTCCAGAGCATGAAAAATAAGTTGACAAGCCCTTACTGCTTTTTTAGATTTTGGCATCTCCCCTAATTCAAGATGTTTTCCCTCCGCTCACAAATTTGTTTTTTTATTTACAGAGAAATGCCAAGCAGCCATACTGTTATTAAAATTTTTGTCAAATGCTATCACTTGTAGTATGAAAATTCCCACACACTAACTTTTTTCTTATTCATTTTTCAAACAAAAACAAAAAAACTACTTAATAAAATAAGACTAGAACTGATAGTGAATAATATGGGAAAAAATGTGCTAGCTTCAGATAGGGTTATCTGAAATAAAATTACTGTTGTTGACTGGTGTTTAACTTTACAATTTCATTGGAAAATATTCCAACAGTTTTACTTGCTTGGAGACATTTTCATCTTCAAGGTAACATGTTTGAAAGTTACAGGATTTGTTCTTTCAATGACTTTTTTACAAATTTTCAATTTTTAGCAAACTTTTGAAGAAAAAATACACAATAGGCTTATACACAGATTGATTTATATTCAGAAATATACAGTACATAATTTTTAGTAAGTATTTACTAACACCTATAAGTAACACTTTTGATACAAAACTTACATTTTACAAATAAATTCAAGTTTCTTAAAAACAAACTCTTCCTTTTCCCAATCAAATTAATCTTTTTTTACTCCAATATAACTTCTTTGCATTTTTTATGGTAAATTGCAGAAATAAAATTCATTGGAAAAAATAGTAAAAATTTAAACAGTCAAATAAGTTATGAAAACTTGCCAGAAGGAGGTCAAATTTAAGAAGCCAGTGTTTAAATAATGAATAATTAAAATTATCAATGACAACAAAAATCTGCATTTGGGTGTTAGCACTTATCGTGCTTCAATTATTTGATGAAATTAATTTTTCTATAAAAAAGTAAGAATTGAAGTTTATGTTCTGAATAAAAATTTAGTTCCCATAATAAATTTTCTCATAAAGAAAATTGTGCAATCTTTAAACAAAGTTCATGTCAAAACAACTGAATTTATTTCAATAATTCATCTATAACATTAACCTCTATTTTAATGATTTTATAGCTAAAATCATGCTTCTCTTTCTTTATGTGGTAAGACTTTTATTTCAAGCTTAAAAATAAATCCTGCAATGATGTAATTATATCAACCCCTTCGCTGCTGGGTTTTTTGTTTTTTTGCAAATTTTCTGAACTAGATCATTTTATAGTCCTCCAAAAAAATATATTTACCAGAATACATATTTTGATCACACATAATAATTCAGTTTTTCTATTGTTTGTAACTACATAGCCATTTATAAAACATAATATTTTCAAAAAATACATAGTAGAAATACATGTGCAAAGATTAAAACTTAATTCACATAGCACCCCAAATATCATAATGATTGCATCCATCTCAATTTCCTAATCGAATGGCACCTGTATTCTTTATTTATTTGTGTCAACGTTATTTATTTATTTGAAACTGGTATTTTGTAATCTTTTTAATTTTTTTATACACATAATTAGAGGTTAAAAGTTTTCTTAAAAGAAAAAAAGAAGTGCTTAAAAAGCTTTTTTTAGGACTATTGAGGAACCTTTAAATCATTCAGCCATGTGTTGGGAGTCAGGGAAGGAGGTGCCAAAAGAATTTTGTATTTGGGGTTTGGGTAGGGGAGATCCTTGATGTCAGGCTGATACATAAAGGGGGACCTTGGCAATCGAAAGTTTAAGGCCTTTTTTAATCTCTTCAAGAATCTTGACACTTTAAATGTTACGCCCTCCCCCTACACTATTTCCAGAATGCCTCCCACTTTCAGACCTTACTTTACCAGTTTTAGTTCGGGATGGATTTTCCCTTAACTTTCTTACTCTTTTCCCTTACCTTTTTTTTGCTGTTTGGAGAGTTTCTATTATCCACCACCTATTGACCCATTGTGTCCTTGATTGGCAACTGTAAGGAAAGGATAGCGTGGCATGGTTTAACCATTCTTGTTCATATCTTATCTTACGACATCATAGACCCCACCGACCTTTTGTAAATTAGTACAGCAAATTAATGAAATTTGTTTGCAATTACAGTATAGATTATACATTATTGTATGAACTGTTTTCAACTTGTTAATTATCATCTTTTTCATTGCTTATAGCTTCACTGTCTTACTTTTAGACATCCTTGTTCTTTGTTGAGTCACTGTCATTGTATTGGTACAAAAAACAAAGGTTTTCTTCAAATTTTGATCATTGCTAAATCATTAACATCATCACTGTAATCAATTTCCATTGTAATGTTATTTGGAATGCATAGCAATATCAAACTGTTATGCTTATTATTTTTCATAGTTGATCTGATTTCAGTCTTTACTCTCTTAGGGGCAGAAATGCTTCTCTCATGATTCATTAGGCGGTGGTATGTTTGCTATAATTTAAAATTTTTCTCATTTTTATCCCTCTAAATTTTTGCACCCTAGGTACATGCCTAGTGTGTTTAAGTGGAAAAGCATCCCTGCTACACTAAACTATAAATAAATATTTTCACTCAATAAATCAGCACTAGCATCTTAGTACTGAGAGATACTAAATTCCCTGTTCTCAGAATCCCTCTTTGAATCCATCGGAAAAGCTATTTTGACACACAAAAATAGCACTAATGATAGTAAAATTACAAAAAATACAGAATGATTTATTTCAATACAAAGCAAACATTCTAAGAATATTGTGAAGGTAGGATTAACTGTGTCATTTCATAGAAATGTTCAGAAAGATGGGAAAAAAAATTACAGAATACAAACAAAACTGTAAAAAGCAACAAATTCAGTTTCAGTGATGAAATTTTTCTCTTCGTCAAATGGCATGCGAGATGGGATGCTCACCAAAAAGGTGTTAAAGCCATTTAAAAATTAATTTCAAGGTCAGAAATTACTCGGGAATAACTACAAAAACTATATTATTGAAGATATTTGATTCCTCGTAAGTTCATTTGATCAGTGCAGGTTTATCCATTGGGTGCTAGGGGCCCAGATAAGCTGGACTTAACCGGATCCAAGAGCCTCTCCTTGGATTCTCCAGGGCCAAGGGAGCTCATAGATCTTCTGCACCCAGGCCCCGAAATTAGCTTAAACAGCACCGTATTTGATTAGAAAAAAAAAAGGTTTAAATAGCAAATGTTACATTCTTTTAAAAACAAGAAAATAAAAACAAACATAAATTTATTTACAGTAAATCAAATAAAATTTCTAGAGAGAGCATTAATCTATTCTTACTTTTTAAGACTTATAACATCAGGAATACTTCTTATGAAATTTTCTAGAGAATCATAACCCAATTCTTTGAATGGAATATTTTTTCCAATAAATGCTCTATAATCCTCTATAAAATAAAATACAAAATTTTAATTTTATAAAAGGCAGCCATACGTCAATTTATTGATATTTATCAATTAAAACTTACAATTTATAATTTAAATAGTTTTAAAAATATGTCTACTTCTCAGTCTTTAATAATTTAATTTTGCAGTAAAATACTCCAAGTCTAATTTCTTAAGTTATTACTATCTGATAGATAAGTTTGCAACATTAAGATCTCCATCAAAATTAAACTCACTGTACTTACTTTAAAAGAACTGCAGTTCAATTTCTGATGGCTGAAATTTTTATATAATCTGTTTCAACACAAATTTTTTTTACATAAATAATGCAAACAAAGTTAATTATCATTCACAGAGGAAATAACACATTTTATTAATTTATCTGAATTTTTTTTATGAATTAACTTACTATCCAATCTATTCAAAGGAACACCACCTTTACAGCTTTGTACAACACTCTTAAGATGTATCAAAACTGATTTTTTCAGCTCATGGTTTTCAGGATTTAGTTGCCCAGGCTAAAAACAAATAGAAAATAATTTGTAATATTTATGAAGTATTCTTCACTTTACAGAGACTAAATTGTAAATAAACACTCTACATATAAAAAGCATGACAATAACTTACTATAAAATTTTGAATACAAAATCTAAGGAGAAAATTTTGAGATATGTTAATAAATAATTTAAACTTTATTTAAATGAAGTTTCATGTAATGTTATATGTCAAAAAAGAAAGGTAAATCATTAAAATTAACAAATAATATTTCCTGCTGCTTTAAAGTTTAAAAAAATGTGATATTTCAACAGATTACTTAAACTGAAATATTGCAACAAAATTTGATTTTTTCGAAAAAATTTCATTATTAAGGGAAAAAAAAAGATTTTATAAATTAAATAAATTTTTTGTCAAATAAAGTTTAAGAGCCTACTGGAATCAAATTAATTAAAATACATTACTTTAAAATAAAAAAAAACATATCCTTTGTTTAGTAAACAAACATGATAAAAATTATATTAAATAAATAAAAAAAAAATTAATAATTCAACTTACTTTGGAACATTGTTCAGGAAATTCCCCCTCAGTTTTAACAGGCATATTTTTAAGTTTTGCATGTGAAGACTTTTGATTTTCTTTAGCAGTTTTTAAAGTATTGCCCTTTTTTCGATACAAAACAGCTGGTTTTGTTGAAGCTGACTAAAATATTAAAAGATACACATTTTAGCATTTTTTTCCCTTTACGTTGAACAGAATACATACATTTATTAGGTATAAAACAATTTATTAAATTAATTTTATTTTCTCAGAAACCTACTTCCTACCTCCTATCCCATGCTCCAAAATGATAATGTTCATATAGATGCTAAATATTAAATTTTTCTTAATTTCAATATTTTATTAATTACAACAATTAACTATTTTTCTATGAGTTTTATACAATTAATAAATGAGAAACACTTAACTGCCTGATTAACAAATCAACTAATTTAATATTTAAGAATATTTTAAAGGTAACACATTTGTGATAATGCTTATAATTTTTAAATATTAAAGTAATCGTTTAAAAGTTTTCTCTTTAAAATATTCACGTTTAAAAGAGTTCTTTCTTGATCTTCATTTCCCCTGAGTATAAAATAGAACAATGTTTCTCAACCTTTTTCTATTAGTCTCTTTCTAATACTAATATTATGCATATATAAAGTATAAAATATAAGTAATGTTGATGTATACGTTATTTTATGGCATATCTTAAAAATTAACTATTGATTTGACAAATTGGACATTAACAGTGAAACAAAGAAATGTATAATTTAGAAAGAACCAAAGGTGACTAATATCATGTAGCAAATCTAGACATGCTCATCCAGAGATTGATAATTTAAGATTTTATACTACATTCAAATTGCAAAAATGGAAAACCTTTAAAAAAGATGCAAATGTCAATAAACAAAGCATTAAAAACCATATTAAATGAGACAGTTTGCGTTTAGAAAATCGAAACTTTAATAATACAATACATTAAGCTCTGACTACTCTACTTTTGAATAAAACCTCTTCATAAATTACATATTTTTCAACAACAGAGTTTTTAAAATATGAATCAAATCACTTAAAAACAGTTTAGAAAAATAAAAAACTTTTAGATGTGATGACACAAAAATAAAATTTGAAACTTAAATTGCAATTATATTCTTATTTTTTTTATAAAAGACACATGAACAAATACATGTATTGATTTTAATACATATTATTTACACAAATTATATTAGATTTTATGCTTGATAAGGTAAATTCCAAAACATGGTTCAAGGTTATATATAAGTCCTATTTCACATTCTTTGTACTAAATTCCTGTTTCTTAGATATTTCTCCAGTATTAGTTTTTCTTCAGACACATAAAATGTACTTTGTGTGAGTTCAAAGCAAAACTAGATCTTCCAAGTGTATTGGTTCATTCTCCATTTGAATACTTTGTTGAATCATTTGCATGCAAAATCCACATGCTTTATTTTTGTGTACCATGTTATACTTTTTAATAAAATACATAATCACTTCACAGATTTATCAAGAACTGTCAAAAAATTTCAATACAATAATTTCTTTGTTTCCTGAAGTTGGATAATGTGCCATTTCTCAGTCACAAAATAAATTAAAAAACCCACCACCACTGTGTTATTGAAACAACAAACTGGTTTTATAACAATTCTGTTTAAATTTGCATTTGTGCACGAGAACTGGCATCATAAATAGTATTTAAAAAAATAAACACTCTTTTTGCCCCAACTATTTCAGGGATATTTTTAGCCCTGAAATATGAAATGCAACATTTTAGCATTCGGTATTTTCTCTTTCAAAATTAGAAGGAAGTTTTTTTCTATTTAAATACTCTGTTCCCATAAGTATCTATTTTTTTAAACTAAAATATCTACCAATTGAGGTGACCTGTTATAGTTATTCATAAAAGCTAAACTCAGCGGCACAACATCCCATGAGGGCCGAGGCCAACTCAGTTTTTGTGACCTTGGGCGCTGAGGTTCATGTGCAGATGTTCTGGTCAGATGATCAGTCAGACCCAGTGTTCAGTTTCCGAGTACAAGCTGGATACTCATTTATCGACCAACTGAAGGGATGTTTGGTGCGTTGTGTTGAGTGGAAAAGTAAAATTGCAGTGATTTTACAAAAATAAACTTTATTTCAACCTAACAAATAATTAAGTTCAAACATATATATTCCCTTTGTCAGAGTGGAACTCTGAGAAGACAGAAGAAATGCCAGAAGACATTTCTTCTGACCAATGAAATTCAATAGTAGGTTTTAACAGCCAATAAGATGTAAGGATCAATAGGAATACGGATGATCCGTTATTATGAGTAAGGATGATCCAATATTATGAATAAGGATCATTACGAAAGTACACTACAGATGAAAGGCTGAGTTGACCTTGCCCAGCCTGGGATTATAGTTATTCATTATGACAATCTTTCCCCAAAGAATTGGTACATCAAGTATAAAATAACTTAGGTAGAAACTGGATAATATGACTATATTTTGAATTACATATTGTTTGAATTATATTTGAGTATATATTGTTCAACCATTTATGTATTAAAGAAAATCAAAATGTGTATACAGTTTCTTCCTTATAAAGAATGACAAACTCAAATCTTGTTCCTTTTTTTTTGTGTGGCTGCTAATATTTTTCAAATGAGTCTGCCTTTGGATTGTATCAAACTCTTACCTACGGAAAGATTTTTGCCTGGTACATAAAAAAAGTCTCAAATTTGCTATTAAGACATTCCCTAACATTTCTATGTTTATTTTTTTTTCATTTTGATTTATTTTAAAAAGAGTAGGTTTTTCTTAATTTGCCGCTCAAAGAATCTGTTCCATGGACTATCATTTGTATAACAATCGATCCTCATCTGGCTCAAAATAATTTCTGGACTGAAAAAAAAAAGGCAGGAGGCATTGAAATATATTTTACACCTATTTTGCCCCATTGCCAAACATTTTGAATGGTTAGTGAATTGGTTAGATTCATCACTACCGACAGAAGTATCAAATAAATCACTGTAACCATCTTTAAAATGACTAAAATAACTTTCAGAATCTAATATTTTATAAGAAACATAACTTCTATCATTTGTTGAACATTTTCTGCAAGTTATATCTCAATAATATAACATTAATAAATAAATAATAATAATAAATAAGAGCAGGAGAGCCGATTTACCCACTCTATGCAAACATGTGTAATTTTGGGGCCAATTAACACCATTGATTGACCAAAACCTGATCTAAAACCTCATTATTGAACAATATGCATTACTGACATTAAACAGAAGTAGCAAACCATATTCATGTACATGCTCCAAGATGAGCAAATCACACAACATTTATGTTACAAGTGGAAATCACAGAAAAAACAGTATAAAAGTTAAAGGACAAATATAGTGTATGCTGAATGTATTCCTACACATCTCAAGATATAATTACAAAATGCATTATGAAAGTATCATACACGGATCATATTAAAATGAGGTACAGATTTGTCTTGATAGAAAATGCAAAAAGTTTCGAAATATAATAGACACACATCACATTTCCCCCGAACTCTATTAAAAAAATCTTTAATGATACTTATAAACAGAGCTTGGCAGTGTTTAAGATGCGGGACATAATTTAATCTAAAAGTTGAAATTCCTTGATTGAGAAGTAATATTACAATTTTTGGAGTACTTAATTGGAGATCAAATTTGGAGCACTAACTTTTTTTTATAAGATCAATACAACAAATGATTTAAGGTTAAAAATTTCACTTCTTTAAATTGGTTAACACTTGAGTTTGAAAGTATGAATATTCTTCTAGTAAACATAGAATATTATAAGTCAATATCCCAGCAGTTAAGACTTTCACTTCCAAATTATTGCCCCTTTAAAACAGAAATAATTAACTAGTCACATTTACTTGCCTCACTTTAAAAATTAATCATATGTTAAATTCAGTTTTATACATTATTGAAATGCTAGAACTAAGTGTAGTAATCCTTTCAAGACTTACTGCATATATCTTTAATTACTTAAAAAAAATTTTAAAAATTCATTGATATGTATAAAAAAAATATTTTTTTGGATGATAATTTGGTTCTGATTTGAAATATGGCTCAATTTTCTTATACAAATCCAGATTCAATATTTTTCTGAATTCAATCCAAAATTTTTGTTATCTTTTTATGTGATGACCCTACCTTAACCTTTCTTAAATAGAATCATTTGTATCATGCATAATCACAATGACCCAGTAACATACACAAGGGCGTCACCTTCACAGACCACCAGATTTTTAATTTTTACTAAAGAACTTGCCCTTTAATGTTTTTATTTACATGTTTTTAGAATGAACCCCCCCATAAGAGAAGTCTATGTAAGGCCCTTCAATGGTTCCTTGCTAAATGACTCCTATATCAACCAAATTTCACCAATTTAGAGAAAAACTTAGAATAAAGAATAGCACTAAAATGTGTAATGAACTGCTGTTCATTATAAAGGGTGTAGCTTCTGCTGCGTCAATGATACCGGGCCCCCAGAATACAGGGCCCAAACATATGTAATATTTTGACACTTTCAAACAAATTTTATTATAATGTGATCATTTTTATTTATTTCCCAAAAAAGAGCCCCATGGAATTTTGATACAGGACCCCTTTAGGACTAACAACACCAGTGTTAATTATACAAAAGCATAATTTTAAATTTTCTAAATCATTAACTTCAAGTAAATTTATTCAGTTTCTAGCTCTACAACATATATAAGCAGAAATACAACAAATTCAATTGATATGAAAAATTATTAAAGTTCATTGAAATTATGGAACAAATAGAAATATAAATACTTTTGATGTTTTTTGCTTAGAAATAAGTTTTGCTATATGGGCAGTAGATGCATCAGCTACTCCTTCCGCAACAACCACACCATCTTTATCCCTATAGTATAAAAAGAACAGAATCAAAACATGCTAGCTAGTTAATTTAAAATATAGATACTACTCCACCGAAAAAAAATAAGAAAGCAAAGGATTTTGTACATGATGTTAGATAACCACCAATAACATTTTAAAAATAATTAAAAGTATAGTAATTTGAAAATATTTCACTGCAAAACTAAAACTTTTTTTTTTGGTATTGAGTAATTATCAAATTTTTAACTGAAAATTTATTTTAATTAAAATCTTTAATTTTATACATCATAATTTTTCTTCCTTAGCACACAGTACTATTTAGAAAGTAAAGTGGGAAAATATTTTAATTAATACTTCTGATACAGAAAAATACAATTTAAGCTAAGATTTCATATGCAGTTTCATAATTAAATTGTTTGATTTTGCAGTCTTGATAGTAAAGCATTGTAAAAAAATTCTGACAGTTAAGTAAACAGCCACATATTCAATTGAAAATACTCATTTAGATGTAATTTTTAGACCACATCTTTCTTTATCTTATGTGAATATTTCTTTTCAGATAATATAATATTAAACTGAAATCAAAATATATCATGATTTTTAGAAATATAATTTATCCTTTCTCCAGTACTTGTTTTCTAGTAATAAATGCATACTACTTAGACATATTTGCTTGACAAGAACTAGTAAGTGACAATAATCAGAAAAATAAACATAATTTAAAAGTAAACTTATATAATACTCATAATATTAATTAAACTGTGAACTTATAATTTTAATATCTACCAAAATAGCATACATTTCAGAAGAAATAAACAAATGGATTTTAAAAACTGAAATCACACACACATAAATCAACTTACAATGCAAGTTTCATGAAGTCATAAAGACATCAGGATTTTATATTAAATGAAATATATATATATATGGTACATACATATTATACAGTCAACCAATTTTTTCTAAAGATGTTGTCAAATGCTGCAATATACAACGAATAGTGGAAAACCATTCTCGTGCATTTATCAAAACAGTAAAAATGAGACAGAATTCAGCAATGTATTTTGAATTTGGGATGCCTTTTCATTTGGTGAAATTGGTTGATAGTACAATATGCAAGTGCCAAAAATACTTTAAAATGCAAAATTAATTACAGCATAATAATCTGCTTCAATTAAAAGGTATACAACTTTTATTTGTATAAATTCAAATTGCATAAAATCATTTGTGTAAAATAATACTTTCACAGTGAAATTAAATACATAAATTGTACCTCTTAAGAGATATAACATCAGGGATATCACGCAGAAAGTATTCTAACGAACTATAACCCAGATCTTTCAAAGGAATATCTCTTCCTATAAAATCTTTATAGTCATCTGAAAAAGGAAAGGTGATTTTATTAGACAATTATCAGACAAAAAATCAGACAACAGAAGTTTAACCCTTCTTTTGCATGATGATGGAAATTTTCATCATTTCCTTTAGTGAATAAAAAATTGTACTCAAAACAAGTGTACTGTAAATTGGTTAACTTGTTGCTGGCAACTTTTTTCATGACTAAAGTATAATAAGGAATATAGGTATAAAAAAATTACGTGTAACAATCATTGAAGTAGGTTTGAACTTGTCATTCTGTTGTTTGTTGTGGTTGGAAGAAACATGAGGTTTCTTGAAAAATTTTTTTATAATCAGAGATTTTTTTGCTAATAAAAGCACTAATGAATGGAAAAGGGTTTATTTTTTTGTGTTTATTACTTTCTGTACAATTCGATCGAATACCTCAAATTATCTTCCCAAAACCAAATGACAAAAATTTATTTCACTATGCAGTTTCACTTCTAATGTATGATGAAAATGCGTTTTACTACACGTTCTTTTTACGTTACTTTTGAAATAAATTTAGAAGGGAGGGACACTGAAGATTACTTGGACCAGTTAGAAAGCAGTTGGCTATCAGAATATGGCTTTGATGATGAAAATTCTGACAAGTACCATGATGTAAATAAAATTAGAATAAAAATAATTGTTTTTTGTAATTATCATCAGGAATAGAAATGATACAAATATATATATATATTATTTATTTTCTACTGAGCTTAAAATGTAAATTTGCATGTTGATGGATATTTCCATCGCTGTTATTTAATTTTTTTGGTATTTGCGTATTATCGCAACCTATTGGCAACATTATGTGGAAAGAAGCACATGGTTGTCAAATCAGCACGTTCCGCACATGGGAAATCAGGGTTGTCAACTTGGAAAGTTATTAATAGAGTTAGCGATTGTTGTGATAATACGTAAGCACCATTTTATATTATATATTTATACTAGGATTTTTTAAACATTTTTCCTTTTATCTAGAGCATGAATTATATCACTATGATTTATTTCACAAAAAAAAGAGGAAAAAACCTGCAAAGAGTTAAAAAGAGATAATAAAACATATGGTGTGTGAACTTTTTGTCTTTGAAAATTAATAAAATACACTAAAAACATTGCCTAATGATAAAGAATAATTAGATTTCTAGTCAAACAAATTTAGCAAAAAAATTTAAACTTTTATTCAATTTTAAATTTTAACAAAAATAATGCAATATCTCTAAACTCTGATTTATCAATTCTGAATACAAGCTTATTATGAAGTAGTGACAAATGTGGCTGTCAAAAAATGCTTAAAAAAACAAGAAAATTTTAATGCTAATTTGAAATAGGGACGCTATGCACCAAGTTGTTTATGTTCACCAAGATGGGCGATAACATTATGATATGGCTACCTTGATATTTTTATAGTCTGGTAATGTGGTTGCCAAGGGGATAATATATATTACTTAATTTTTGTTTTTTCCCCCTCAGTAATCCTATTAATTTCTGATGATTTTAATTTGATCTCTCAGAAAATTTAACCATTTCCATTTCAATCGTTCTTCAAGACAGCTGCTTTAGTCTTCTGTCGTATTTTATGCTATTTTAAAATATGGTTATTTCTAATATTATTGGTGAGTACCAGGATATTTTTTAAAAAACTACGAGACCTGTGCTTTTAATTATTGCTGTATATTTCGCTTTTAAACTTTATTTAAATTTTTAATAATGCATTTTTAAAAGTTCTTTGTTTGATGCAATTCATTACAGAAACTTGCAGTATTTGAAATATTGTAAGTTATTACAGCACTTTTTAATTTATATTCATTATTAATTTTAATATAATTTATGCAATTATTATAATTATTTTTTATTCTATTTATTTATAAATATTATTACATATTGTTTTATTTATTTATAATTATATTGTATGAGTATTCTTATATAATTATTATTATATTACATTCTGATTTTCTTTATGATAAATGTTAAATTATATGATTATTATATATTACATGAAGCCCAGTAGCTGATTGGTTAGTGCATTGTACTTCTGCACCACAGGTATGAGGTTCCAACCCCGGGCTGGGCAAGGTTGACTCATCCCTTCAGTGGGTCGACAAACGAGTAGGGGAGACCTGTGTACCTAGGGCCACTTTTTTTCAATGCACAAAAACACCCTACTGAAAATTTTTAAAAATGTGAAACTGATATGCATTCATCATTATACTAACTACCATCCAATAGGAGTTAATGTAAGTACTTAAAATAATAAATTCTGTGAAATAAAAGGTTTTTAAAAGAATTCAAAAATGGCCCTAGGTACAATGATGTCATTGTACCAAGGGCCTTTCCTTGGAACTTAGATTTCGCTCTGTAATCAATAGAAAACAAACATATACACATGAATTTAATAAAAGAATCAATATCAGCTCTAACATATTGATTTATCATGAAACTATTTAATTTGTAATGTGCCAAATTATTAACGAATTACATATATTTTCATCATTCAAGATTATAATTTAAAAAACTGGTTACAAAAGTGAGCTGCATACATTGTCGCTCTGAAGCACCAACAGATTGTGTGGTTTGGGTAATTTGAACACAATATTTCTGTTGTCAATTTCATGAATTTCTTCTTTAACATAAAGAAACTTATTTGAACAAACAATATTCTTCAGAAATTGAACACTATAGTGTTCTCTAACATCTATTATTTCTGCCACATCAAAATGTGTTTTTTTTGCCTTCTATTTTTGTTAAACAACCCCCCCCTTTCAAAATATATCTGATAATTCTTTGGATGAAGTTGCCTTAATTTGAAATTCAGGTTTTTTCACAGGTTTTCTTTTCCTTTTTTTGGCAATTTTAATAGCATGATATTTTTGATTTCTTCCTTTTCTGGAGTGTCATGAAGATTCTACCTCTCCCTGGTTTTCGACCACCTCTGTTGGATTTACTTCGAGAATTATGCTTATTACAAATTATTTAGAATTATGCTTCTGTTTTTTAATTTTACAATTTTTTTTAATTAAATGAATTCTTATGTTTGTATAAACAAAATAATAATCCTGAATAATAACAATAATGGAAGAAAACATATTTTTTATAAATCAAGCGTGTTGAAAGTTACAGAAAATATACACACCTCTATCAAAATGGTTCACAGATAATTAAGGCCTCTTTCCTCCTTATATTATAAAAACTTTTTTTAATAAAATAATAACAAAGAATATTAATTGCAATCATACCTAGGGCCCAGAAGAACCCAGATGGAATGGGGATTTATTTAAAATCTAATTTAGTACTTAAAGTTACAAACAAATTATGCACTAGAATTCAAAGAAAAATATTTGACTTATCTTTGTGCAACAATAAAAAGAGATGAACTGTAAAATTTTACTTTAGACCATGTAAAACTGTTTTTCATTTATAACTTGCCACATCTTTCTTTTACAAAATTTCAAAATGAATGCCGAAGTAGGAATTGGTGTTGTCACTCACCCAACTGAGTTATAAAACTTAGAACTAAATATTATTCAAATAAAATGAGGTGGCCCTAGGTACACAAGTCTACCCTACCAAGCTTGCTTGGGAACTTACACTGGGGATTTCACATCAGACTGATCACCTGACCGGAACATCTGCTCATGCACCTCAGGGTCCAAGGTCTCGTATGAGTTGCGCACAGTAGGCCTTAGTCTTTATGGGTTGTTGCACCACTGAGTTAAGTTTATGTATTACATATTATTATTAGTTAACATAATTTTTATTATATTATACAGAGATTCATTATTGATTGATATTGGTTATTTTCAATCTATTACTATATTCTTCATTTGAAATATATTTCTCACTATATTTAAAAAGTTTTTTTACAATTATTTCCCCGATGATTTGTTACTAATAGGCCACCATCTAGGAATTCATATCACTCAACAATAATGGCTGCTTCGTGTGATTAAAGAATTGCACCAAACAGCGCTTGGTGCGTAGTACCCTTGTATCAAATTAGTTCCATTGTTTTACAAGTTAAAAAGTTACTTGAATAAAAAGACTAAAAAAAATTATAAAGGATATGCATAATGCTTTAGTACAGTGGTGTGCATAGACCTCTCCAATGGGGAGGGTAGTGGCATAATGAAGAATATTAGGGTTCCCCTGCAAAGTAATGTTTGGGGCCTTAAGCTAAATATTATAAAGGAATGCAGAACCATGACATAACAAAGGCTTTGGGCCTTTCTAGAATCTTGGCCACCCCTGCGATGCAGGGTGTACATTATACCAATGGTGGGAGAGGTGTTACATTCTTAAAAACATGTACATGAAAGTGTCAAGGGGTAATCTCTACAGTAAAAATTAAACATTTGTTGGTTTATGGGGTGGGGTGAGCCCTCCATCTTGTGTGTATGCCTATTATAAATAATTATAAGAATCACAGAAGTATTAAGGTTTTCTTGAACTTTTCAAAAACAAACTGCACTAAAAAGAAGTTAATTATAATTTAATTCTAACCTTTGTTAAAATATTAAGATTAATGGAAAAACTTCAAGATTATAAAATTCTTAAGAAATCACACGATGCATACAAAAAAGATAAATTAATGATGTAAACCTACTTTGTAATTGATTTAAAGGCACACCACCTTTACGACTTTGAGTAACACCTCTTAGATTAATTTTCACAGACTTCTTCAAATCTTCTTCACTCATCTTTTAGTGAAATAGCTATTAAAAATATCGATAAATAAATATTACTGAAGTAACTAATCATTACAACTTCCACTTATGAAACAGATTCATGACAAACACAAATTCTTGTAAATTTAGCTTAGATGCATAAATGCTGTGTGTTTTATAAATTTTAATCTATACTTTATAATCTGAAATTCATAATCTATCAACAAAAATGACAAACTATTTTTGTCTTAACATAAATCTGTTGATCTTTTATAAAATTAAATTAATATCAAAATTTTAAAAAAGTTAATTAGAAATCATAAAATATAAATGTTCAATTACTCAGCAATAGATAATTACAACTGTAAAAATTATATAATACTTATTTATTGCTACTCCGAAGAGTATAGAATGCTACATTGATAAGTATAGATACCTACTTATCAATGCATTTAAAATATTTATATACATAAAAAACATACATATACATAAAAAGACATCAAATGTTATCATTATTATAATTGAAAATGCATGGGAATGATTTTCCACTATTGGTAACATATCATGGCATTTGGCGATGCCTTTTGATTTGACAAAATTGGTTGATGGTGAAATACTGAAGTACCAAAAAATATGATTGAATTATCAATATTGCATTTAGAAGCAATATAAAAGTTAAAGGAAAATAGACATACTAATTTTGAACTATGGTCAAGATGAGTATGACTAAGCCAATACCCTTTCTTCTCTGAACTTTCACCTTAATATGAGGACTTTGAGCCTAGACAGCTTTAACAAACAGCAGACATGCTAGGTCTTTAATGACATCAGGATTCAAACCTCTGACTTGATTGCAATAATATTGCCGGAAAACTTCTCTGACTATTATCCTACTGTGATCTTATAAAAAAAAATGCAATATACAAGAGGGAAATATTTTGATTTCTTTCACATATTAAAAACAAAACCTTTGAGATTTCTATTCTACACTAGCTAAAAAAATTCAAATTACTTATTTTACATAGAAATAAAATTGAAAGAAATAATATTAGCATTTTTCAAGATTAATATTACATAATTGGATATTTATTTTGATATTGATGTATTAGGGTCACCACAGCCAAATAGGCTCCATGCGAATCCCACTACTTTCCACCAAAATCTGACTGATTGGAATTTTTTCATATAAAACATTTTAGAATCTTCGTTGTTTTGATATCAAGGTGCAATTTGCATGATGTTCATTTTGCTGCAGTGATGCTAATATGCAAGTACCTTTATTTTTAAAAATAAATATTAAATATATATATGTGTGTGTAACTGTCTTATACAGTCTATAATCTATATATGTCTTATAGTACTATAATCTCTCATAAAAACATTTGAGATTAAAAAGTAAATTTAATCGGTTTTGAAATCTACTTTATAAATTAACAAATACTTTTAGAATTTAATAATGTTATAAAGCAATATTGGTACTTATGTACTATCGCAACAATGCTAATGTTCAAGATAGTGCGCCAAATCGGCAACGATTTTGCGTGTCATATGATTGCAACAATGCAAATGTTCAAGACAACTCACCAAACTATCGATCTCGATTTTGCATGTGTTGTATGCGCAGAATTGGCAACCATGTCCAAAGTTTCCTATAATAACCCTAATATGGTTGTAATAATACCTAAGTGCCACAATATTGGTTCAAGTAAGGTAAACTTGTTCCATAATAAGATTACTTTTGAATTAAGCAGTAGGAAAATAAAATTTCAATTATATTTTTAAAAATATGTTTCACAGTCAAACTACATCATAACAAATGTTTGTTTTTCATAGATAAAAAGTATGACAGACTTTTTTTTCATGAAATAAAAAAATGCAACAAATAAAATACAATACACGGTGGGCCACAAAAGTGTTTGCACACTTGCAATTTCTTATCAAATTTAATGTTTTTGACTAATAAAAATTAATGTATTGTACTTGTAATTTTTTTTATATCTGCACAACTTGTTCTTAATGAAATGACATAATTAATTTTTTAAAAATAACTATTTTTTTAAAAAATTAATAATCAAAAAGCTACTAAAAAATTATGCCACAAAAGTCTTTATACACTTAACAAAAATCTCAACTTGGCTTTAAATACTGTATATCTTTCTTAATTTAGTACTTAGCAGGATATCTTTTAGTGTCCACAACAACTTTTAAGCATCTTGGTATAGATTTAATGAGTTTTTTGTAATTTCTCTGCATAGATTTTCCTTCATTCTTCTGTGATTGTTTTTACTTCACATTTTCTGTTTATTTGTCAAATTTTCTTTTTTTACATCAAAATCTCACCAAATATGTTCTACTGGGTAAATAAAGTGATTTAGGAGGTGTTTTCATAATTTGGGGACAGTTATAGACACCAGTGGCGTACATTGAGAGCAGTGCGCTTGGCATCATTACCCTGTTAAAAAATTAATTCATCTCCAAAATCCAAATTTCGGATGGATAATTTAAAATTTCTCTTTAAAATATTTAAGTAGAGCTCATGATTCACAATACCATCTAGAAATACCGAATTCTGAGGTCAATTTACACCTCCACGCCAGAACACCTTCTTTTCAATGCTGAAGTATGGAGGTTATTTTTCCACATAAATTCATGGGATTAAACCCCTTATTTTTTTCATTCACAGACTATTATAGACTCATCGGAAACAAAAACGTTGAATTATCTACCATCCCAATCAATTTGCTGTCAATTTTGAATTTTCTGAAACTTAATCCCAAGAATCTAGTTAGATCAATAAAACATTGAGGTGGAAGTGTTCTTGCGTGGGGGTGTAAATCAGCCACAAAAGTAGGTATTTTTTGTTGATATTGTGAATCATGAGCTCTATTTAAATATTTTAAAGAGAAATTTTAAATTATCCTCCCAAAATTTGGATATTGGAAACTACATTTTTAATAGGAAAATGATGACAAGCAGGGGTGGTTGTGGGACCCCAAAAAATCCCCTGAAACTTTTACGGACTTACTATCGACATTTTGGAATGAGTCATAACTCGCAATAAGGAAAGAACAAAAAAGAAGTTTTATCCCCTTTTCACTGCCTTTGGAGAAAGAAAGGAAAAGTTTTCACCACACACATTGATCTTGCGTTTTCTGCTTTCAAAGCAAACAAAATTACCTAGATCAAAATAAATAATTCATTATTATTCCTACTTCCTTTTGAACGACGATCTCCGGAATTTCCGGGTATCGAAGTTCAAAATCCCCGGAGCACAAACACCCCTGGGCAAGTGCACTGCTCTCAATGTACGCCACTGGTGTCTCTATAACTGTCTCCAAATTATGAAAACACCTCATCAATTCCTTTATTACCTCAGTAAAACATATTTGGTGAGATTTTAATGTAAAAAAAAGAAAATATGACAAATAAACACACAAAAAAACAATCACAGAAGCATGGAGGAAAATCTATGCAGAAATTACAAAAAACCGATTAAATCTATACCAAGATGCTTAAAAGTTGTTGTGGACACTAAAAGATATCCTACTAAGTACTCAATTAAGAAAGAAATACGTTGAGATTTTTGTTATGAGTATGAAGACTTTTGTGGCGCAATTTTTTAGTAGCTTTTGAATTATTAATTTTTTTAAAAAAATAGTTAACTATTTTTAAAAAATTAACTAAGTCATTCCAATAAGAACAAGTTGCAGATATCATAAAAAAATTACAATTACAATATATTAATTTTTATTAGTCGAAAATATTAGATTTTACAAGAAATTGCAAGTGTGCGAACACTTTTGTGGCCCACTGTAGGTTCATATATATTTCACTAATACAAATAGTTTTTATAAAATTTTCAAATTCATACACAGACTTAGAACAATTTGATTTGAATAAAATGTGGAAACACTAATTGCCCAAATTTTGAAATATTTCACTAATACAAATAGTTTTTATAAAATTTTCAAATTCATACACAGACTTAGAACAATTTGATTTGAATTAAATGTGGAAACACTAATTGCCCAAATTTTGAAGATCAGAACTGATTGCAAATTCAAAAACTAGCAATTTATTTCTAAATTACCTTCCACAAAATAAGGGAGAAGGGAAAGAAACCCAACCAAAAGGATTAATGTACATATTTTGTTCTTTCATAATATACCAAAATTATTTCGTAAATTATTCAAATGTATTAAGAGTCAAGATGAATGTTTAATTTCTGGTAGTGAATTTTTTAAAAATTATTTGGTTCAATTATTTCAAAATATGAAACATATTAATTACTTAAAAAAATTACACACCCCGAATTAAAATTCATGATTTATGGTACATACAATATTTCATACACTGTAGAATTTCTCTGACAGGATTACAGCTTCAAAATATTCATTTTTACACATACGTTCCATATCCTCATTTTTCCACACATTGAACCGAAAATTTATTTCCAAAAACTAAACAAAAGTTCTTGGGTAAAAATGATATTTAAAATACATTTCTATTACAAAGAAAAAAAATGACAAGCAACTTCTACATTTCATTGTTATTTTACGCAATACAAGGTGCGAAACTTACTTAAGTAATTTTAAACATTGAAAAAATCAACAAGTAAGCAAAGTAATTATTGAATGACTGCGCATGCTCATTACTTTTCACTTGGCAAGATCTAGGAAGTTATGTATGTTTACTTATTGAAAAAGATATAAGTAGAATAATTTTTTCTCAGATCAAGAGATTAATTTTATATACGCACTTTTACTGTCTATGATAAAAAACTGCTCTAAATTTTGGATTATAACAAAAGCATTTCTTTGGGTAAGATTACGAACATGCGTAGTGAATCAATAATACTGCCCAAACATGGCAAATAGACTTATTCGACAAGCAAACGGGGAATTCCCTTGCTATCTAAACTTGATGCCAATTTCTTACTAAATGTTTTTTACTGAGCTTTAAAATGTCAGACATTGAATAAAGATAAAAATTAACTCAATTCCTCTAAAATTATGGTATAAATTTTAAATTCACTTTTAAAACCCATAAATTAAAGTGAAACCATTTTTTAAATTTTTTGTTTACGATTAACGCATCCTATTTCTTCTACTCGGATTTAGGACATGCGTAGTGAAAATCAATAATGTTCCCCTGACTCCGTCAATCAATGGTCTCTAAGTAAATGTCCATAATCATTATTCTGACAGATAAAAGGAACCCTTAAGACCAGCCGCTCAATTTTGTTGGAGGCGCTTAAGTCTATAATCTACAAACTACATGGGTTACTGTTAAATTTTTGGTCTATTTTCGAAAATCGCCAAGTGTGTCGTTTGGCCTCAATGAACCCACAATATCATTATCGCAATAGATCTCATGCTGCGAGGTTGATTCATTATCAAGTGGTTACTATTGCTACGATATTGAATATTTTTGTGAATGAAAATATGATTTGATTTCTGTTGCAAAAGGTAAAATGATTTTGTAACAATAATCACAAAGATTTATTTGCTTAGAAAAAACTTGCTAAACCTGATTCAAATGTTATAAGGATTAATAAAATTTTACTAAAAATCGCAAATAATCAAAATATATCAATATACTAAGAAGGAGAGGACACGACTAATGTAATTCATTTGGGATGGAAACTTGGTGTAATAGTAGTACTCCTTTAGGGTGTTCACCCCTCAATGTAATTCCGCCGAATGGCCAGTCAATTCGGAGAAATTAGGCTTCGAAATTCATGCTTAGCTTTTATACAATTAAATTAAAATTTCATCTAATGATTCTGTAGCTTGGTTGGCAAATCGTCTGCGCGCGAGGTCAGGGTTCGACTCCACACGAACAAATTTTTTTCCTCAATTCATTTACATATTTTTTAAAATTAAATAAATTTATTTATGAATGGTTTATTAAATATTAAATGATATTTTATGTAGTTATTTTGTATTTTATAAAGTAAAAAAATTAAATAAATTTAGAATTTAAATTATTTATTAGTAAAATTATGATTATTAATTATTATTAATTCAAAATATTTAAAATAATTAATAATTAAAATATTTAAAATTATTATAAATTCAAAATATTTAAAATAGTTATTAATAAAAATTATTAATAATTAAAATTAGTAAATTAATTATTATTTATTAAAATTAGTAAATTAATTATTATTTATTAAAATTTGTAAATTAATTATTATTTATTAAAATTAATTAATTAATTACTATTTATTATAATTAATTATTATTAAGCATTAGTATTAATAAGAAATATTATTAATTTACTATTACAATTATTAATTTATTATTAAAAATATTAATTTATTATTAAAATTATTAATTTATTATTAAAATTATTAATTTATTATTAAAATTATTAATTTATTATTAAAATTATTTTTAATTTATTATTAAAATTATTTTCAATTTATTATTAAAATTATTATTATTTTATTATTAAATTTATTATTTATTATTGAAATAATTATTAATTTTTTTAAATTATTTAAATTTATTTAAAAAGGATTTATTAAATGTTTCATAAAGTTATAAAATAATTAAATTAATAATATATAAAAAAGACATATTTTTATTAATTAATTTAATAGTAATACACTCTCTTTATAAATTACTTTATATTATATATAATATTTTATTTATAGTATACTTTATTTCCCATTATAAAACTATTTGTAACTAATTTTTTATGAAAAATATCATTTAATATTTATTATATATTTTATTACAAGTATTATTTATAAATATAAAATATATTTATAAAATTTAATATAATTATTTATATAATTACAGTAATTTTTTACTTTATAAAATGCAAAATAATTAAATAAAATATCATTTAATATTTAATAAACCTTTCATAAATAAACTTATTTAATTTTAAAAAATAATTAAATAAATTGAAGAAAGAAAGTTGACCGCTTGGAATCGAAACCTGACCTCGTGCATAGTAAGCGGACGATTTGCCAACCAAGCTACAGAATCATTTGATGAAATTAAAATTTAATTGTATCAAAGCTGAGCATTAATTTCGAAGCCTGATTTCTCCGAATTGATTGGCCATTCGGCGGAATTACATTGAGGGGTGAACACCCTAAAGGAATATTACTATTGCACCATGTCTTGATCCCAAATGAATTTTCTTAGTCGTGCCCTCTCCTTGTAAAATATTTTACTCTTCTATTTTTAGTTTACAATATAGTTGCAGTTCAGTATTTGTTTTTCCAGTATCAATTAATATATTTTTTAAAATTTAATTTTTATTTTATAAACATACTATGTTTCTAATGAACTTATATACAACAAATAAATCAGAAAAATATTTATATCTTAAAATTCAAATAAATATTGAAAAAACATTGAAATTGTTCAGTAGTGAAGTTATTAACAATAAACATTTCATCATTATAATAGGTTATTAGATTCACACATACTAAAACACATTTAGCATTATTCTCAACAAAGTATATAGTCAAAATACAATTTATTGCACTTTTTTATTGTAATTTTTCTGAAAGTAGCCAATAATTTATAAACAGCCAAACATAGCAACCCGCAAACAGAGCAGTTTGAATTCCAACTTCGCAAATAATAGGAATCGGTGCCTCCAACGCAATCGAGCATTACACGTGTGACAAATCTATACGGAACTTTATCACTAATCTTCTAAGACGTCTTTTTTTAGGGAAATTTAATTCCCTACCTATTTCCAATCAGCTCCTAAAAGGGGACAGGGATTCCTTATTATACAGATTAGGTAAAGTATTTAAGTCAAACGGAATAGTAAAGTGAGAAGCAGTAGGAGAGAGAGAGATTGAAGCAGGAAGGTATAATAGTGAAGTTAGAGATTTATTATTGAAGATTTCTAGGTGGATAAATTAGGCTCAGGAAGAGCTGAGATTCAGTGCGGTAAATATTGATTTATAATTAAAGTCTCATTAAAACTTTATATTAGGAGTGAGATTAAAGTTAAATGTTCAATAGGAATATTATTGAATATAATTCTGGGATCTCTTATTGCGGTAATCTCTGCGTGATCGATATTCTAATTGTTAATTAATTGAATCATTAAATATTTAAGTTAATATAAAGGAAAGTCCCTTTTAAACCTCATAAAGCTATTTTGAATTATTTGTTATTAAAAGTCTTTGATTCTATTTGGGAAAGATAACCAAATAAAGAAAGTTATTCATAAAAATGGCTACAGGTTCTTCTTTGACTCAAAATTATTCTCGTTCTCAAAGTGAGATCCAAGGGGATCTTCACACACGTCCGGCCTTATTTGTTCCTTTCTATCAGACTTGATTTTCTGGATATAAATTTTGATCCTCTAGTGCCAAGGGGTCTGTACATCTTCTGAGCCCAGGGCTCGAAATGAGCTTAAATCGGCACTGCGGTTGCATCTATTATTCCATATTCCAGGGGTGAACAACTATTTTAGTTCGAGGGCTACTTTGCCGAAGTGGATGCTACCGGAGGGCTGTACTTTTTTCAAAATGATTGCATTTAGTAGTTAATTTTGTATTTCAAAAAAGGCATAATTTATACCATTAAAATCAATAAATATAAATAAAATGGTGGTAGTTTTATTTAACTTATTTAATGTGCTAATTCCTCTCGGGGGAGCCTGTAACCCCTAGAGAGCGTGTCCCCAGGTGGTGGATAGGGGAACGCCTTCAGTGGCTTCCACTGGTGGTAGAAAAGGGAAATAAAATACCTTCCGCGGACCAACAGGTAGATGTCCAACCTCCTGGAGGCTCTGGCAACCCCATCTTCCATGGACAGTGCAATATTGATTCCGTCCATAATTGCAAGACTAAGGACGGGCCATTTTAAATGTATGAAGATCTTATCAGACAAAACTAGAACCTACATCCCCTGCAAGAACTGCACCGAGTCCCAACTAACGCCAGACCACATCCTAGAATGTCCGGCATTTACTCCGCATATTATACGGCTCGCAATGGTGCCACTGGCTTCGGAGCTACGCGAGGTTCTTTACAGCGCTGATGCGCCGAGACTTGCGGAGGCGGTTCAGAGAACTCACGACATTATCTGATTATCCATGGACACGACAAAAAAAATGTGCTAATTTTGTATAATCTACATTTGCAAGCACATTCAGTCTTACAATCAGTTGAATGAGGCAAACATACCCTATCATACTTTTCTACAATTTTTTTTTCAAATCGAGAGCGAGATAGCTTGGTGAAATTCTCATCGCAGCCTGCAAGTCATTGACATCTAACTTGCATGTACCACATGTGGCTCGCTGACCGTTAGTTGCCTACCCCTGCCATTATTTATCCTCGGAGGAATTAAAACATCCAACTGATGTATTCGAAACTGGTAATCCCGCGTATGTTTCGAGAAGTGTTCATGCTGTTATCAATGCTACGATCAGTTGAGAAGTGGACGTATTTTAGGAAGGACGTTGTGAATGTTTTGAATTGATTGACTGATCATTAACATCACAATTAAAAGCAACATGAGGATTATTGGTGGCAAGAACAATGTTTTGATAAAGCAGTGCGTAAGATTCTAAATATTTTTTTTCCAATGGCCAGGTTTACAAAATACCACTACATCACAAAGGGGTAGGAGCAAAAACACAAACAGACAAAATAAACTAAGAAGGTAAAAACATGGTGAGAAAAGTCTATGAACCAAAGAAGTCCCTAGCTTTCCAATAAAGATCGCACGAAGAGGAGTCCTTTAGTGCTGGTCAACGACAAATGCGGTCAGCATCCATGTCCTCCCAAATATCACAGAGTGTGCAGAAAGGGGTCTGTGCAACATGAATTCAATGAATATGTTTGAGGAGACAATTGTGTCCAGTGGTCAGATGAAACTCGGCAACTGCTTTACATTTTGGCCACATGGGAAATTCTTTAAGATTATTCCCCCCAGATCTTATTGGAATTTTTCTTAGCGTATTGAATTGAAGAGAAATCATTCATATTTTTCTTAATAATACGCTTGGCACTGGCAAAAGGGACAGATTTCCTTGTTGTCTGTCGAATGGAAGCTCCCATCTTTGCTAGGTGGTCCGCTAATTCATTACCAGTTACATCGCAGTTTCCAGGGATCCACTGCAAGACGATTTGATTAGAGCTAATCAGACAGACACTGCAGCCGTTTTTTACAATCAAGAATGTTAGAGGAGGCAGGAGTAGAATTTAAGTTCACGACAAAAATTGCCGCTTGTGAATCACAGAAGACAATATCCCTAGTAAAGCTATTCTGATGACAATGCAACTGCGCTAGGGCTACTTAAAGGGCAGCAACCTCACCATCAAAAGTGGTTCTGAATTTCCAGCTGTTAAATAAAAGGAGAAAGGGTGGCAATACGCCCCTGCTCCAGCGCTGTCAGAGTCTTTCAAAAGGCTTTCATCAATGTAGATATGCGCCGTTAGCTTCAGGATACATGGTGTCTATCATTTCCAGAGCAAGTGACCTTAAAATTGAGGTATTTTGCTTTTTTGAAAACTGCCTGGGAAAGCTCAGTGCAAATTCGAAAACCTTTATCAATAGATGGGACCAGAAATGACGCCAGAGGCTCGGAGACAAAATATAAATCAAGCTGTTCCTTTAGTTCAACATTTTTTAAAGACTCTTTTTTCTTGTAGAAATACCTCATACGCTTACTCAATCTTTTAACAGTGCTTTGTGCTAATACAAGATATTTACAAAAAGCATGCGATTAATGTGTGAAATATTTGGTAAAATATATCGCTGATAGACACAAATTAAATGTTTCAGGAAATTAGGATATAGCAGATTGATGTAAAGACATACGATCAGGGGCGTAGCTACCACCGTATCAGTATGTTACGGTAGTAGTATGAGTATCAGTATCACCATATCGTAAAATGTTATCATTTGTCTTATTAACATAGTTCCTTTACTCTTAAAAAATCGTCTATCACTGGTTTCAAATGGTTAATATTTTTTTATGAACTTTACATCCTTGTTCCCACAATAAGAAATCCTTAAAATCAGATGTCGTTTTGCTCAAAATAATCAGAAAAGAAGGAGTGGTATAGACTCGGAAAGGCGACTGAAAAATTCCTATTTAAAGTCCTCGTCAAAAAGATCAGTTGAAGTAAAGTAAAGATAACGTTTAGAATGGAAAAGAATGTTGGTTGCTTGTAAATGACAATATCCCTTCATCTGTTAATTGATTTACAGTAGCTACAAAAGCTATACGAAGGTTTAGTATTTATTCGGAAGTTTGTCTAGAGTGCAATGAAAGTGAATAATAGATTTTGTTTATCCCCGGTTCTTTTTTATTTTTTATAACGTCCAAAAAACCGAGGAAAGGTAGGACTAGGAGCTTTGTCACTCTCCCAGTTGCCATTTAATTGTCCCATATAATTGCTTTCCCTTGGTGCGGAATTCTTTGACCAAAATACAATGCTTTCTAAAACGAGTCATTCTAAAAGCCTGCCGATATATGAGAGGCTTAAATTCTGCTTTTCATTTCACTTTGTGTTAAATCTATTTCTTTAATTGTGATTATTTAAGAGGTAAACTCTTCAAACTATGAGCGAAAATAGAGTATACTCTAGTGGCGCTTTAAAACGAAAAATTAAAAAACACAAAGAAAACGTTTCTAAGAAATGTCCAAAAATGACATCTTTTTTTTCAACAATCAACAAGTACGACTTATTGGAATTGTAAAAGTAAGATTTTTTTTCATTATTTACTTACACTGTATAATAGAGTTTGTTATTAATCCGACTTTAGTCTTACACGGTTGAAACGTTACATGAAACACTGTGTAAAAACACGCAAAATAGATACTATATTTGTAAGTTAAAAAAGGAGTTATATTCCAAGTCTTTTCAATCCATGTTTCTGAAATTAAGAACGTATTTTTAAAATTGCATACATTTATCATGAATCTTAAATTTATTCCTGTTTCAGTAATTAAAATAGCGCATACATGTTTCAGCATAGGACAAGATATGATAATATTTGAAATAATAAATTATTCGCCTCTTCTTGTGTATATAAAGCATTTGTTTGTACTTGAGATAAGTAGAAATCACTATCTTCAGTTTCAAGACCTATCATACCTGCAATACTGAAATCCAATAAAGCTTCTCAATTTACGATACCGTTTTGAGAAAATGAGCTACCTTTTCAGAAAAATATGCTGCATTTTTCATTAATCAGAGAAACTTTTTTTTTATTTATATAGCTGTTTTCGTTTTATTGTTTCAAACTTTTTTTTATAAGTTGAAAAGTAAGTTTTATTAGTTTTAGTTTTATGTCTTTATAAACTTTAAAATAATTTTATTAAAACTGTGTTTTCTCTTCCCTTTTGTGCTTTTTTTTGTTCAAGATAGAACCTTGAAACTTTTGGGAATACTTTCCTTTAAAAGTTAGCATTTGGAAAAAGTGATGTAAAAGTTTTTATAGAAGTTAGTCGATGGAATTAGGTCTGAAAGCTCTAGTTATATTTAAAAAAATTTTAAGTTAATATTTTTAAATTTTTAGTGGTTTTTTTTCAGGTTAAAATATAAAAATAATTATTGAAATCCAACAAGGAAACCGATTTTGAATTACATACTAACTTTCGTTCCTAATAATTTAAGAAAAAAAAAATCACTTAAAATAAATAAATTTAAGAATTGAGTACTTAATATGAGAGAAAGATTAAAAAACTTTATATCATTATGTTTTTAAAATAATGGCTTAACAAACTGATTTCTTATTTTATATAAGAATCAATTCAATATTATAACCTGAAAATATAAACCATAAATTACTTTTAATATTACTGCATCCAAAAAGTTTTTTGAAAAGAAGTACACTGTGTAGCCTTTAGACAAAATAGCATAATTTGTAATATTTTTATATATTGTAACATATAAAGTCGTGTTATATGCAAGAATATTCATGAATGAATAAGAGCATTCATGTTACATATAAGAATGTTTCAATATATAGAATGAATCTGCACAGTAGCGCACACAGGGATTTTTCAAGGGGGTTCGGGGTCGAAAATTCACCATTCTTGTACCATGCTCCTTTTGATTTTGTCGATTTTCGGGAACAAAACACAGTAAAAAACTAATTATTGAATAAATAATTAGCATTAATTAATAAAATTAGTCATTAATAACAAATACTTAATTAAATTTTGCGTACTATAAACTTAGAACTATAATCAATTGGTAAAAAATCAAGAGCTTTTTTTTTTTTTTTGGGGGTTCGACCACCCCTTTGTGTGTGCGCCACTGAATCTGCATGAAAGACACTGGAGTTATGTGTATTTGCTACGTTTGTGCTAATTGTGTTCGAATCAACTTACAATGTCAGTTAACAAATAACAGAAAAATAATTTAAGAATAAAAATGTATTAATTACAGTATTTGTACATATTAGAACATTCGCATTAAAATATGAATATTTATCGAGACTTCAATATTTAATTTCTCACAAAGTCTTAATTTCAATGAGAAACAATTAAAGATTTAATAGGACTCGAATGATTATTTTTGTAGGTTGGCTGATGACCCAGAAGGTAAAGCAATTCAAATTTATTATATTTTTAGAATCTGCTGAAGCACATGGTCTATCAGAGTCTACAGAAGTAGAATATAACAAATATTTTAAGGAATGTGTGAGAAATCAATTAATATATCTTCTTCAGATAGAGGTAATTTTGGTGACATCCTTACCGAATCCAAAAGAAAAGTTATTTTCAAAATGGGCCCATTTAAGCCTCAAGGACCATTTCCAAAGGATCCAGTATCAAACCGATGCTTTTCACATTTTCATTATGTTGCGGTTGAGTGTCACATATAATCAACCTTAAATTTTAATGTGTGTGAAATATATCTACCTGATGCTGAGTACTGTTGGCTTTCTTTAAAGAGTCCCAGAGAGGTCCGTTAAAATGCTTTATTTACACTGTGAGGCAGTTGAGCAATGGTCTCACTTTCTGCCTGCTTAAGTTTGGATTGCTCGAAAAAGGGAATTACATCATAGGGGGTGGAGGTGTAACGTCACTCCACCCCAGCGCCATTCAAAGCACGGCTATTAGGAGGGGATCGAGACAGCGCTAATGCACTCGGATAGTTTTTTTTAATGCAATGCTAGCGCCATCTGTTCTCCAAAATATTATTTATTTTTGTACATGTATTAATATTATATTAATATAACATTTAAGCTATGTTTTTTTCAACACACATATTACGATATATTGAGATCAAATATTATCCCCAGGATAACATATTTTAATTGTATATTTATGCCAGTAGTTAAATGTGAATGACTTGAAAGAGATAATAAAGAACCACGAAAATGAAGATAAATTAATCTTAATTATGAACTGAACTGAAGCAGGTACCTCTAGTTAGAGGAACTTTTTATTTTGATTACAATATATATAAGTTAGGTCAAAATCTGTATTGATGGATGTAATTTCTTGAGAATTTAACGGTAATCCTTCTTTAATATTATTTACTTCTTCAGTAGTTGGATTTTTGAGTGTACCAGCAGTGTATATCTTTTTCTTTGTGTAGAGAAATGTCCATGTTGTTTTCCAATCTTCTTATATATATTTATAGTTGAGGATTCCATCATTTTAATTCTTTCATTATTATGCTCCTCCATTTTTTTAAATACCTTTTCAAAGGGAAAGGGCGAGTTAAGACTTGATCACAAAATGATCAATGATGCTATGCACATTCATTTCATCCTCCTTTTAAGAAAACAAAAAGTATGAAAAAGTTGATTGCAGAAAATTAAAAAAACAAATTGACTAATTAAAATAACCAGAAAGATAATAAAACAATTAACAAAATAAAGCAAAAAAAAATAACAAAAAGAAACCAAAAGTAAAAATTATCCAAAATGTAAATAAAATGCAATAAGAATTTCAAGAAAAATCGTTCGATACGAAAATTGTAAAGCTATTCAATTATTTTAGTTTCCATATTGCATAACAGATGGCGCTAGCATTGCATTAAAAGAACTTCCTGGATGCATAAGCGTTGTCTGGATCAACTTCTCCGCTATTTTTCCAACAAGATCCACTTCTCTGCTTCCCAACAATTATTCATATTTGAACAAGGCTGGTATAAAAAATATTAAGACCATGGTTGTGTTATTCAGTTATTTTAAACAAACCATATTGCCACTTCTGTTGGTTTTTAGCAGATCGTTAATGCAAATCATATTCCTCAGCATGGGTTAATGGTGTTTCCGTTAGAAGCAATTTTACACATACTATTACTATTACTGATCATGAAAATTCACTCCAGCATATTAATTCGGTTCTGTCTTATAACAATTGGCTTCAAGGAAATACAATTGACATTCAATTAGATAGTGAAATCAATAGTAAATTTACTTTTTGACGAAACGTATTGCAACGAATAATTAATGTTATTATTACTTTAGCGTCTTGCAATTTACCTTTCAGAGGCCACGATTCCAAACCTCGAAATTTCATATCAATTGTAAACTTGCTATCTAAACATGATCCTGTTTTAAAGGAACTTCGCTTGAAGCCAAAGGGGAAATAAATTATTTAGGTCCCACCATTCAAAATGAAATAATTAATTTGCTTGGAACTAAAGTTAGAGAAAATATTGTTATGAAAATTAAAAAGGCCCCATTTCTGGCTATTATTATGGATACTACACAAGATCTTTCAAAAACTGATCAACTTTCTGTAGTGTTTCGATATATTAAGATAAAAGAAATGGATGATGTGTACCTCACGCGAAATTAAAATCTGTGAGTCCCTTGTGGGATTTATGTCAGTAGCCGATTGCACCACCCAAGGGATTAAAACTCAAATCTTAAATGCAATCGAAAAATATGGAATTGATTTGTCTAAATGTAGGGGACAGGGTTATGATGGGGCAAATGTTATGTCGGAAATATATGGCGAGTTACAACCTCCCCTTATAAAAGAGCATGCACCAAATGCAAATTATGTTCATTGTGCAGCACATTCATTAAATTTAATTTTAAGTGTTGCTACAAAACACATCCTCAAAGTGTCCCAATTTTTTGATTACTCAGAAAAAATATATACTTTTTTTGGCAATAGCACAAAAAGCTGGCGTAGCTACGCCAATGCATACGATATCACACGTATAAACTACACTCAGTAGCACAACATCCAATGAGAGCCAAGACCTACTGTGCCCAACTCAGTATCCGTGACCTTGGGCAATGAGGTGCATAAGCAATGTTCCAGGAGGAGCACCCGTATACAAACACAATAAACAGGTGTTTTAGTGAGGCTTTTTAACATAATATATATCTGCGATATTTTCCCCCTACTCAATTTACGAAACAATAAATTTAATTATATTATTCTGTTCTTGTAGCAACTATATTATAAATAATATTAATTCCAATCAAAACTACTGCTTATTGTACATATGTTCAGAAACATATGCTTTTCTCCGAGTACAAGCCGAAGAGTTTGCATTTAAATTTCACAAGCTAAAGTTTGATAAAACCGGTTTCTTTGGAAACTTTTTCACATACAGTGGTTTTACGGTACATATAGTGTGTTTTTCTTAGAAAAATATATTAGTTATCATTGGATCAATACCTTTTATTATAAATTTGGGACATTTTTTAGAATCCAACACGACAGCATTCAATAATCCCTGATAATTTCATATATAAATACTTTGATTTAAGATTTATAAAAATTGAAAGGAAATAAATAATATACAGTGGGTGATCGGTTAACGAACATAATCCGTTCCAAGACTATGTTCGCTATCCGAATTGTTCGTTAACTGATCACCGATACACCGTAGACTTCTATGTGAAATCGATTAATTCGTTCTGGAGATCCTAAAAATTAAATTTTAAATAATGTATAATTTCTTTGTAAGTTTTTAAAAAATAATACATACATATAGTCTTGCATATTAATCAGTCCTTTTCATTTTTTGCTTATGGGGAGTTGAAGAACATGTCCAATGTCGATCGCTTTTCTCTCTTTTTCAGGATTTTCCAGAAGTAATTAATAGCATTGTTGTTGTAAAGATCCCCAACCCTACTGACATAAGCTTGGTTTGGGTGCCGTTCTAAGACCATTGCTCTGACAGCCTCCCACTTTTTCAAAAGATCTTTAATGGCAGATGTCGGCATTGGTCCTCTTTCGTCTTCCTCTTGTTCAGAATTAGACATATTTCGCAGTGTTTCTTGGTGTTCTTCATTCAAAATTTCTTGGAGTTCCATCGTCAGTTCATCTTCTTATCCCATTATGAGCTCTTCTATGTCATCCTCGTTCACCTCCAATTCCAGATGTCTAGCAGTTGTCAAAATTTCACCCATCATTTCAAGGGTGTCTCCCTGATCACCTCCGAATATGTTGTCCAAACATAAAAAATCTTTCTTGAAAGTGTTCGTTAACTGAATATGTGTTCGTTATCCGAACACAAAAATCTTTCGTGAAAGTGTTCGTTAACCGATTTGTTCGTTAACCGATCACCTACTGTATATATATATTTTTTATTTCTAATGGGTGCGAGGAAATAAATAATATTTATAACAATAAATTCTGGAACTAATTTTGAAAATTACTATTTTTGTGAGTTCTTACTGCTGTTCTAACTGTGCTACAGTTATTATTTAAAAAATTTCTGTCCAGTTTTTGAAAAGATAGTATTTGGATGACAATATCCAAAACTCGGGTATTCGGATACCACAAGAGCAGAATACCGAAGGTTTAGATATTATGATACACTCTTTTCCAAGGTTCATTTCTTTAAACTTAATCCATAAAGATTGAGATTTATACTTGCAAAATTTCTGCTGTCTCTTTAAAAGCAAGATAATATAAATTTTGTACTACGAAAAAATGTGCTGAGGAATAAACAAGTAATATATATATATATAAATTAAAGAGTCAGTTCCTACTTATATGGGTCAGCAAAGAAAAATTTCATTCTAGTTGATTACATTTAATTAATATATTAATATTTGAAAAAACTGTATCAACATCAAGTGTCCTCCACTACAAGTTTGAAAAAATATGTTTGAGGCATAGAAAAAAATTCGTTATAAAAACTTACTGGCGCCATCTGTTGGTGCTAGTTCTAACTTCACCAGAATTAACGCAGAATAAAATTAAAAAGTGAAATTTAATTAATGAATTAATATCTGAAAAAACTGTATTAACATCAAGTATCATCCACTACAAGTTTTAAAAAAATGTATTTGAACTTCAATGGATGAATAAAAATTATTTTATTAACGATTGAAAATTTGAACAAGATAAAGAAATGAATAAATATATAGAGACAGTGAACTAATAGTAGGAATTGAAAAATAAATCAAAGTAGCAATTCATAAAAAATTTTATTTAACAAAAATAATTTTTTCGTTACAAAAATACATTTATATTTGTACTTATTTTCTCAATAGATGAATGGAATGCTAAGTTGTAATTCAGAGAAGAACTGAAACTGAGCTCTTCACTTCATTCCCTTTTGAAAAAACGGCCTGAAGACAAATGGAATCAGGAACGGATAGATGGGAGGAAAGAGAAAGCAAAGCTGCCCGCTGCCCAGCTCTGATGCAGTCCTCTGGGTCCAGGCCTTTCAAGATACTACCGATCATACCAGCAGCAAAACTGCAACATTTCACGTAATCAGAAAAAAATATTAAAGATATATATTACACAGTTTATGCACTATGTAGGTTTTGGGGAATTTCATTAAGGTATCGGACTACGTTCGGAACCGTGATTTTGAAAAAGCGTATAAATGAATAATATTTATGATATTTAGTGTCACTTAGATTAGAAAATGTACATAAAATTGTTCTAAGAACAGTATTACAATAAAAAATTATTTAAGTACACTATTTTGACAAAAAATGAACATAGAATGACCCATTTTCAAAATATTCTCCTTTTGTGAAAAATGCTTCAATTATAATAATATTTTGCCTGTATATAGCTCAGACCTCTGTACAGAGGCTCAACTAGAATTTTTGAAAAATATAACTTAGAAGTGGTTTACGACAACAGAGGAGAGAAATTTTAAGAAAAAAAAAACGCCGATAATTTCTTCAATGGTTTGTAACTCTGAAAATAATGTGAATTTTTCAAAAATCATAGTTGAGCCTCTGTACAGTGGTCTAAGCTACATACAGGCAAAATATTATAATAGAAGTATTTTCAACAAAAGGAGAACATTTTGAAAAAGGTTATTCTAAGTTAATTTTTTGCCGAAATATTGTATTTAAATAAGTTTTTTTGTCAAAATGTCCTTAAAACAGTTTTATACATGTATTCTAATCTAAGTGACACTAAATATCACGAAAATTATCCATTTATGCGTTTTTATAAAATCACGGTTTCAAACGTAGTCTGATACCTTAAAGTTTTCATTACACTGTCGATTGTAAAATTAAAAGATGCTATATATAATAGGACCGGATCATCACATCAGCAAATGACAAATGTCCAGGGTGCTGTCAAACTTCTATTTTGAAAAAAATTGTGAATAAGATAGTTTACCTTTTTTCTGTTGTACAACTGTATATAATGAACAAAAATATATTACTTCTTATACAGTTACAAGGTTTATGTTATGGTTACAAAATGTAATTTTTTAGAATTTATAAGCACAAACTTTTAGGCATTAAATATTTTTTATTAATACAAATTTAAGGTTTGTTTTAGATCTTCATGTTATTTAGTTCTTTATTTATTGTTTCACATTTTTTGTGATCTATTTCTTGGGTGCGAGGGAAGAGACCTGGCTAGAAGAAAATGTCTCTTGTTGTTTCTAATGCCAACCAATAGACGGTGTCAGATAGTGGTAAGGGACTACTTTTTACGTTTGTCGTTAGCCGCAGCTTTGAATACCATCCAGATGACAGTTAAATTTTGCTTACCTATCACCCAAATTTTGAGGGAGGACACCCTGGGGGATGATCAGGAGGCCTTCCAACTTTCTTTCTCTAACCTTTCGGTTCGACGAACATATCGGGTGCCCCATGCCGCACAGGTACTATGCATTTTCAAACATCCATGTCTTTTCCGGGATTCGAAGGAACCACGGTAGCCTAGTGGTCAACGTATCGGATCGTGCCTGGCTTGTCACGAGTTCGAGCCCAGTACCACTAAAAACCCGTCGTGTAGGGGAGCGATGCACGAAAAATCTATCAAGCGCTCAAGCCGTCCTCGTCACTTGACCATAGTTCAAAATTACGAGGTCCATCGCCAAAAGCCCTTGTGTAGCTGAGCAGTGCGACGTTAATATTCACTTACTCGGGATTCGAAATCAGGATCAACGGTTCAACAGTCAGCATCGCTAACCACTATGCCTTCTGGAATGCATAAAATGCCAACGGCACGCAGTGTGCCAAGATGGTTACTCTTCCAAGTACTGACAGAGCCCAATGATGTAAAACTTCGGTGATTGCATGAAAACCGATGTTTTTAGCATGATATGACAGTCGGAAGAAAATGTTTAAAATGTAGGTTAATCCGCGCTGTCTATAATATACCGTAAATTAGAAATATTTCTGATGTTAGAAATATTGAATAAACTTTCCAGTTTTTAAAATCTTTTAAGTAGCGTAATTATAGTTTTATTAAATTAACTGAATGAAATTTAATTCAAAATTTGAGCTAATACTTCTTTACAATATCTATCAATTTTCATTAAAATTAAATATACCCTTACAAAATTGAATTTTGTTGATTGAGGAAAATATATACATTTTCTTATTTTATTAAACTTTTATCCTAGTTCCGAAGTAAAGCAAGGACAGGAATTAGAAAATAAAATCCAGTCTGTGCCATATGCAGTTTGCAATGCTTCATAAAGATAGCTTTAAGCTTAAATACAAACTGAACTGGGGTGGATCACGACGCGTTGAATACTACCATAAAGACGTTGAATCAACGGATCGATTCATTGTTTAGTAACGTCGCACTTGGAAACACAAAGGCTATTTTCGATGGACTTCATAATTTTGAACCACGGTCAAGTCATGCCTGAGCTCTGACAACACATTCTTTTAACTTCCGCACAATGTAAACGGGAGAACTCTGAGCAACGAGATTTAACACAATGGGCTCAATTCATGATGTCATATGATAAAGAGAAACAGGTGCTCTCCATTAATTCAAAACAAACATTAAAGTGATTTTACTTTTGTTGTTCTATTTGTAAAACTCAGATAAAATTTCAAATTTCATATTTGGGTAAAAATGTTTAAATGTCAGAGAAAAAAATTTTTTTTTCAAAAAGATTTTTTATTAAATTAAAAAAAAATCATATTCTATGTTTATACTTTTAAATAAAATACATTTTGTATACATATGTACTTTTTAAGAGAAAGTTTCTGCAAAGAGCAAAACTTGGCAACACCGGAGGGCGTGAACTGATTAGCTGGACACTGTTTTTATCGTGTGATTATGACATCGCACGAGTTTTTGAATTGATTGGCTAAAATACGTGGCTTTCACTATCCTGTAACTATGACGTCACATGAATTGAGCCTATTCAGTCCTTCAACAAAACGAATCAATCAAGAGATTGAAAATACAAATGGTGCTACTTAGTTGACAGCCCAAGAACATTTTTAAAAGGCTGATAATATATTTTTTTTTTAAAAAAAGACGACCAACTTTAATATTTATTGATAAATATACAAAAATAGCGTCAAATTTTCATTTGCAATTAATTATTATTGTCACATAAAATCTGAAAAGTTCCATCTTACTTCTTAATTGTAAAATTAATGAGAAAAAAAACGGATCTCATACAATGACCCACTAAAGAAGAAATAATAATCTATAGGAATTATAATATTCTCAAAATACAACGAATTAAATAGCTAGGTCACGTTGTCAGAATGAACGAAGACCGCACCACTAAAAAAGTCTTCAATGCTCAGCTACTTGGCACACGAAGAAAGGGTAGGCCAAATCTTAGAAGGATTTATGGCCTAAAAGATCTTCTAGTTTTGAGAACTAAGAATTGGAGAACTCTAGAAGGAAGAAGACTGGTCTGGAAAAGGTTTCTCGAGAAGGCCAAGGCCCACCCCGGGCTATCGGGTCTCTGAGGAAGGAAGGGAAGGAGTTATATATAAATCAAAATTACTGCCTCCCACACATACCCACTCCAATTTTTTTCTTCTTTTGTGCGTGTGTGCCTGCAATGAAACAGCTCCGTTTGCAGAATATTGAGCTGTTTACACCTAGACAGATATTTATTATGGACTTGTATTGTTAAACTGAGAGTTTCATTGAATCTTCTTGAGAGTTCAGAAGAGAAAAACCATACTCATCTTTGTATTCTGACATATCACTCAATAAAAAATAAAAATTCAGATGCCTCTCAGACTTGCAGTGTCATGCTATCACTAGTCTAGACACTTTCAACACTTCTAATGAGATTAGCGACAGGGATTGGGGTTAATAGGGCAAAAAAGACAACAACCTCAGAGTGATTATTTTCCTCGCCAACCTAAAACATTTTTACATGGACTAGGAAAAATTAATGAAAAATGAACGAGAAAGAGAAAAATATTTCAAATACTTACCAATCGCCCGCTCCTGAAACGCTCACAATTTTTTCAGGCTTTGGCGCTGAGTAATAAACGGCCCTTACTTTATCCTGAAAAAATTCCTCGGTTTAATTCGAAAAAAAAAATATTTCAATTATTCTATTGGTTTTAAGCAATATACAAGCATCCATTCAACAACAATATGTTCAGTTTTAGTTAATTTTATTCAAGCTGTTGATTTTCACAATTGAGGCTACAGTGGACAACATAATCTATATTTGTAAAAGACAAAAGCGACTCACTCACTAGCTTATTAGGATATCCCTGGAACTATTGGACTTACAGACTTGATATTTGGTAGACATGATCCTTCAATATAGAGATCCACTACAAAAGAGGTTTTGCAAAAATAAATCCCCAAGGGAGGTTGCGAGGGGTTAAATGGGCGTTAGAGATAAATATTCCCGTTTTTGAGCTATTAGACCAACATACTTGAAATTCAGGCATGTTCCTTTCATAGAGTAGAGAACAAGAAAGATCGGGTTTCCAAGGGACGTTGCGAGGGGTTAAGTGCCGTTATAGAAAAATATTCCCGTTTTTGAACTATTAAACCCACAGACTTGAATTAGGCAGGTATGTTTCTTTCATGGAGTACAGAATCAATAAGAAAGGGTTTTGCGAAAATTGACACTCAAGGGGGTATAAAAAAATTCCCTTTTATGAATTACTAAACCTACAACCTAGAAATTGGAAACTATGTTACTTTTGCTGAGCAGAGATCAGCTAAGAAGGGGGTTTTCATAAGTAGATATTCCCCTTTTTTTAGTTATTAGACCTGCAGACTTAAAATTTGGCAAATATGATTTTTGTTGAGCAGAGATATGCTAAAAAAGAATTTTTTTTGGTTTAATTTGCAATTCATTTAAAACTAACACATTAAAATTGCTTTATCCTTCGATATCTATTGTTTTATTTTTCAATTTACCCGTGCGAAAAACTGGTATATGAGCTAGTAAGGATATATTAATCGTAGCCGAGATGATAATATGCTGCCTCCTATTGGTTTTTTGGCAGCCAGTATCACTATGTGATAGCTAGCATCAAATATAATATTTTTTACTCTCTTAAATAAAAAATTTATTCCTAATTTATTTTTTCAAATTCATTTAAAAATAGAAATGACAATTTTTTTTTAAAATTACGGACATTTGTGATAAATTCAAAGCAAGCTCCATTATCATAAATAATTATAGTAAATAAACGTATTGATAACTAAATATCTTCCAAATGATGTTTTATATGTCGTTTTACAATCTTTTCCTGGGAATCTTTTCACCCGGAAGGTCACTCGAAATTCTCAAAAACGTAGTAAAATTGCAAAATAAATTTAGTAACCATAATCTAGTGTATTTATAGCCAAAAATAAATTTTAAATCGTATCCAAAAATAATACAGGCCTCTTTGGTCAATGTTATACAAACAAATTTCATTTCGAGTGTTAACAAGATTTCCAAACTAATCAACAAATTTAAAAATAAACCGAAATTAAGGTGTAGCAAACTTCGTTGTTCCACAAGACGGTTCTTAAGGCTCGAATCGGGATCGCCCATGGCTCAACCTGACGGTGGCAAGTGAGTGAGTAGTAATATCACTTTGCTCAGCTACACGAGGGCCCTCGACGACAAACCTCGTAATTTTGAACCCTGATCAAGTAACGAGGATGACACCCACACCACATCAACGGGAGGACGTTTGTGCTCTCGAGAGATTTAACGTGCATCGCTCCTTTACAAGGCGGGTTTTCGGTGGTACAGGGATCGAACTCATGACACGCCAGCCACGAATTTGTCACCTTGACCACTAGGCTACCGCAGCCTCCTGACGGTGGCAAAAGCATGGGATTCAGGATTACGAAACAACTAAGTGAGATTTACTTCGTGTTGGTTTTATGTTTTAAAGATCGGAATTCTTGTGCCATAAGCGCACACATTCACTCATTCATTGCCCAACAATAGGGAACCAACATTGATAAGTTTTTGGTTTAGTAGGCTCGGTGGCTGTGAGGTAACGCGTGTCGGCCTCCTTAGCCAAAGGTTGCGGGTTAGATCCCGATGAAGATTAGATTTTAGTTTTAGACTGATAGATTTTCTGTTTGCGAAAATCATAGGCACGTATGTCATGTGATTATACGATATTTAAAGATCCGTTGAGTATTAATTTGGCTCTCTGGTATTCTCTACAGAATTAAAGCACTGCAGTATATTCAGCATCCGACGACAGTTTGAATTCAATAAAATTCAAACGTTGCAATTTGGTAGCGGAATCCGCCACTAGATGGTGCCACCAATGAAATGGCTTCCACACTTGGGGACTTGCCGTGGCTGCGAATGGTTTAGTTCCCAAAATGCTGCCCATTTGAAACAAACAAAGTTTTAAGTTCATATCGATTTCAAAAAGAATAAGCGTATGTTTTATGCAACAAAATCTTACTTTCGGAGTAGCTTCTTGACCCGTCGGAAAACGTATTTCTGAAGGCAGATTCGTGATGAGGAGAACTCCATGTGGTCCAAGAGTGACTATAAGAGTATGAAGATGTCCATCAAGTAGAGGCACACCTAACTTCAAACTTTCGTCTAAAACTTCTTCTAAATTGTCTCCGGGTCCTAATAAACAAAGATACAAATAGTTTATTTTATACGTTGATAGATACAAGAACACATAATTTTCATTGCTTTTTGTGGATGACTTCCATTATGAAATACGTTTTTTTTACCACCGAAAGACTTGAAACAATTTTTTCCTGTAAGTAGTTCTGCAAGCAATTGTTGTTTTCCCCAGAGTGTGGAATAAGTTTCAGAATTGTTCACTAAATCTTATTTCGCATCTACGAGATTTCGATGTTTCAATGTTTATTTCAGTGTATTGTTTTCTTGATGAGGAATAGATAGAGAAATTAGCAGGGTGGCCCCTTTTACAATTAAAGTAATGTAAAGTGCATCGTCCGAAGTGGGATATTCCGCAACTAATACATATAACAATTTGTCTAATTACAGAGACTTAAATGGGTTGGTCACCTGGCTAGAATGAATGAAGATCATTGCTGCAAGAAAGTCTTTCTGGCAAAGCCCATGGGAAATAGACCCATGAACAGGGAGCCCCCGTTAAGATGGATTGACTGTGTTAAAAAAGACCCAAATTTTAAAGGCCAAAAATTAGAAAACAGTTGCCATAAGTAGGAATGCCTAGAGAAGACTTCTGGAGAAGGCCACCCCCCCCCTAGGGCTGTCGAGCCATTGAAGAAGAAGAATGCATATAACATGAGTGGGTAAGGATAAAAAATAAATTAAAATATGTATTGCAGTGTCGATAGTTCTTTGTAAAATGGCAATTTTGTTCCCAGAATGGTGATTAATATAAGAAAGTATCTTTATTTTCTAATGAAATATTTATATCTGTAACGCTTTTTCCGCCATCTCTCAAAAGTAGTTCTCTATCATTCGTTGGTGATGATCCTTGTTTTATTCTGAAGTGCGAAGATAATAATAATAATAAAATAAATCACTCACTGCTGATCTAAAAAATTTAAAGGTTTGAGATTTCTTTATGTATTTAATGAAATTTGATGGCAAGTCCTCAAGTCTATGACATTTAATCTTCCAAATGTCATCTTCTTTAATGTCTGTGACATTAAATGCGACTCAATTTAAATCTCCCAAAAAAGTATTTTAAAAATTGATTGTCTTACCAATACTTTCTTTATATATAGGGTGCTGCCAAATTCGACCCACAAATTTAGAAGGGTGGTAGTAGGCAGCATGAGGATGAAAAATCAACATAGAACATGGCGTCACAAACCACGTTTAGTCGGTAAAAATCGAGATAACAGTAGCCGTGGGGAGGATAATAACCCAACGAGGGGAGTGGCAAAACGAATGCGGAGATTTGGAGCGCCGCGATAAGGTTGAAGAAACCTAAGCGTAAGCAAATTTCCCATTCGACTAGACAGAATAAAAACTGCGAGCAGGCTGTCATCGGTGGGTGTTGCCTAAAGCGCGAGTGTTAAACTGCATTTGGTAACCATGTCCAATTACACGAACGAATATGCGGATATGCATCTCATGTATGGCCGAGCCAATTACAATGGACGCCTAGCACAGAGAATATATCAGGACCACTTTCAGAAAATGCAATACCTGCACCATACCACCTGTGCTACGACCTACGCTGCCGCAACTTCGAACAATTCTTCAGACAATCACTTATCATTGCATTTCTGACGTCGAGCTGTGTATGTGTGATGCATTGTTCGTATTATAAACAGGGTATACGTCTAATAAATGTATTTCTTATCTCTTATTGCCCTTTTTCATTCTACTTGACTTCACACACACTTCATAACTGCTTTTAAAAACTACTTCAACTAAACGTGCTTTACGACCCCATGTTCTAAGGTGATTTGTCGTCCCTATGTTGGCTACTATCATCCCTCTGAATATGTCGATTGAATTCGGGAACACCCTGTATATCTTATTCAGAAAGGGGAAAAAATGTAATTCAAACTATAAAAACAATCCCCTTCGAAGAGATGGACGGAAATAAGACATGCCGAGTGATATTAATTGATTGCTTATTAATGCCACACTTCAAAGAAACGTAAGGACTCTTGGCGATGACGACACCCGAGCTGTTATTCTAATCCTCAAACTTATACATCATGCCAACGTGAGTAGTTCAATTCGTGACATATTTAACGTATATCTGTCCCCACTTAACACAATGATCTTTAGCGTCATCAAGGTTCGAACCTACGATTCGACAGAAATAACGCCAGTCACGAGTTCGTGAGCATGAATATTTAACTATTACAGATGCACAAAAATATTTATTTAAATACTCCATTTGCGGACATCTTCTTACCCAAGCTTACCATAGAGTAGCGTGTAGTTTGAGAACGTGTTATAAAGCCTTTGAGCAGGGCCGGCTCTAGGGCCGGACAAACCAGACCCTTTCCCGGGGCGGCAAATTTTAAAGGCGGCATTTGTGGATCAAATTTGAAAAAATATTTTTTTTGTTGTAAAAAATTTTATACATTTTCTGAAATATTATTAGGTGTGAATTTGGTATTTCATTTAACATATCTTATTTCCTTATTTTGAACTCTGTATGTTTAATGTTAGTTTTCTTTTATGTTGAAGCTTGAAGTTTTCGTGGCGGGAGTATAGGTTGAATCTAAAAATTGATATATTTACACATCTTTCACAAATAACTTTTTCCCCATCTGCGTGTGGGATCACAATGGACATTCTTTCCCCCATATGATGGCCGGTTTCAGCTATCCATAAGGGGACAGGAGTAATAAGAATTTTTGGTAGATAGGGAGCCACAGGAGATCTTTTATTTTAGTCTTGAGTGTAGTTTCTATTAGTGGAAAATAAGCGCTTGTGATCTTTTCTACCAGTAAACTCTATTTCGAAAAACTTGGTTTGCTGAAATGGGCGATTCCTTCTCTTAAAAAATACTTGGTTTAAATAATAAAAAGTAATTATGTCCTTAATTTAGAATTTTTTTTTGTATTTTTTAAGACTTAAATTGTTCGAAAGAATTATTCAAGTTGTATAGGTGTTAATCTATGTGAACAATTTATATTTTTCAATTAAAATTTTTTGCTTTGGAGAGAGGGGGAATTTTTCATTTTTGTCCGGGGTGGCAAATTTGCTAAAGCCGGCCCTGCCTCAAGCAGCTGAACAGTGAGTGCGACATCAATATTTTCTCACTCACTCGCGAACGTGTTATGTACAGAGTCGGTTCCAAAAAAGTTCCCGGAAAGATTTTTTTGTAGTTGTTAATGCTAGTTGAGGGGGAGCTTCGGACGAAGAAGTTGGTGGGAGGGGTCTAAGCTTTGAAACGAGTAAGTGTGTCGAATGGTTCTGTCCATCCAAAAAATCTGTCAGTTGGGTAAGCTGCTGCTTTTTCTAGCAGACCTTTATGTTTCTGCCCATTATTTGTTCTCCTTTTTTCTTTTCTTTTTCATTTCTTTTATTTATGTCACTCCAATTTAAGTATCTATTTTTATTAACTCTGTGATGAGGAGGTACATCCCTCATTTGGGGACGTAAATTATATGCCACTTGCTTGCAGTCGCCTGCGGGCGGTTGTTGAAGCACTGTTATGCTCTGTGCAGAGCTGCCCCCTCATCGAACAAAAAATGGTTTAGATTTTGGAGCAGTGTTATGCAATCAAGTTTTGTGTGAAACTGGGTAAAAGAGGGCGGGACAGTGACGCCCGAAAACCTTCGGAAAGCCTATTGTGACTGGGTGATGACAAAATCAAACTTTCATGTGGCCCAAGAGATTCCGGGAAAGTCGGGAGTCAGTCAACGACAAAGACCGCCCAGTACGACGGACGACTTGGTGCAAAAAGTGCGTCAAGTTTTGGACAAGGAGCGACGATTAAGTGTTTGGATGATTGCAGAAGAGTGTGAAATACCCCCAAACAATCCTTCATTACATTCTAACGCATTCGCGCCAACTAGAGCTTGCACCATGACAACACGTTCATTGATCATTGATCATTGTCTACAAATTGCTGGCAAAAATGGACGTGGCAACGCTGCTCCAGCCGTGGTACAGTCCAGATCTGGCATCAGTGGACTTCTTTTTGTTCCCAAGGTTTAAAAGAACCTAAAAGGAACTCGGCATAGGACGCTGGAGGCGCTAAAAGCAGCTTCGATGGCCTCACTGAAGGATATTCCCGTTGACGACTTCATGGGCGCCATCAACGGTTGCTATGAAGCGTTGACAACGGTGCATTGAAGCAGTGGGAGAAGACTTCGAAAATTTTTGAAAAGATTGTAAACTGAAACTAAATAAATGATTTGAAATAAAATGATACCGTAAAATTTTTGGATAGACCCTGCACTTATGATTTATTGCTATCTGGAATAACTACACTGCTGGACAATTGCTAAGGACGGATCACAAATTGCTATGTAGCATAATATTAAGCGAGACATGAGGCCTAGTAGGATAAAATATAGTTGCCACACTGTTCAGACATTAGAATAAAGAATATTTATTGTTCTGGAAAGTACAAAAGCTGTGAAACATCTAAAAGAAAAAAAAATGTTCATTTGATCTGCGTACGGAGAAATGGAACAATGCATCTAAAAGTCAGCAGGCACCTTAAAGAAAGGTATCAGTACTGGATATGTCCACCGTGGAGTGTGATTCAACATTCCACACGTCGTATCATACTTTGCACAACATTATCCAGCAGCTGTTGAGGCAATTTATCCCATTCCTCTGTGAGTGCACGGATGAGGGTGTTCTTGTTTGTCAGAGGATAGTTTCGACCAGCAACTTGCCTCCCCAAAGCATCCCACACATTTTCAATGGGGTTTAGATCTGGAGAACGCAATGGCCATACGAGACGTTGAATACCCTCGCTGTCTAGACAATCCTGAACAGCGAGTGTTCGATGACATGTTGCGTTGTCGTCCATAAAAACAAATTTATCACCGACAGCACCACGGAAAAGACGAACATGAGGAAGTAGAACTTCATCAATTAATCGTTGGCCCGTCATAGTCCCATTCGCAACCACATGTAGGCGCGTGCGGCCATTGATCATGATGCCGGCCCACACCATGATATTGCATGTCGGATATCGGTCCTTTTATTTTCTGGACGATAAGCAGTACCACTCTCGCGCCAGATCAGTTGGCGTCTACAATCCGATGACAGACTGAACCTACTCTCATCTGAGAATAGTACGCATGCCCAGTCCTGTTCAGTCCAATTGTGATGCTCACGACACCATTGCAAACGGGCAGTACGGTGCTGTCTGGTCAATGGGACGCACACAACAGGTCTGCGTGCGTATAGTCCTCCTCCCCTCAAACGTCTGGCAACAGTTTTTCGGGAGATCTGCTTTCCTGAGGCAGCAAGAAACTGATTTGCCACCTGCTGAGCTGTGGTGAGCTTGTTCCTTTTTGCTGATACGACGATATATCTGTCTTCTGCAGGCGTCGTACTTCTAACACGACCTCCCCCGTGCCGTCTACTACACATTCCAGTAGTTTTAAATGACTTCCACAGCCGTGAAACAACGCTGTGAGCGATGTCGAACTCCCTGGCAACATCTGTTATTTTTCGCCCTTCTTCGATCTTTCCAATAATTCGGCCACGCATAAAATCATCTATGTGATGTCGGGAAGACATGCCAAAAATTTTAAGTTCGTCTATTAAATCTTTCCTGTAAAACTTTGACTTGAAAAACAACTGTCCACACGCGTCAAAACCTTTAAAGCTCTTATGAACGCTATCACGTGATGAACAGACGTGGAAAAAAAATTTGCATACTCATACTTCTTCTTACTAATATCCCGCACTTATTATAATTTTCCACATTTTGCTTCCTTTCATTTTGTGGTTGCTATGGATGATAGTGTTATCCGTCCTTATCAATTGTCCAGCAGTGTATTATTTGCGTATTTTAATGTACGAGAATAGAAAGAAGCACATATTTAACTCTGTTGCATTTTATTGAGTTAATTTATTTTTGATATTAAATTTTGCTTATTATCAGCAGTATACATAAAGTAAATGTGTGTAGTCTTCATTTTAGTGAAAAAAAGGCGGCAAAATAATAATAAATAAAATAAAATAAGAACTCTTTTTCTCTCAGGCAAACTCAATCTAACCAAATCTAATCACTTTGAAATTTTCAAGTAAACATATCATTCTACGAAGAGCTGTAATAAAACGTAATTAGAAAACCTTCTTGAATATTAAACCAACTAAACCCGATCATATAACTCAGTTTCTAAGAAAATATCTCAATCCATTACGTGGTCTGCAAAATTAATCAGAAGGCAATCAGTCGCTTCTGTGGTTGCTAACATATGTTTAAATTTTTTAAGAGATTCATTTTTTAATATTATTAGTAACTAGAAAAGAGCGAGATCAACGACTTAACTGAAACGCATGGGAGATTGAAAAGACGCACCTGCAGATAGCTGATAATCTTTTCCAAAAACTATGTTATGCATGACTCGGAGTTCGTTGAGGTTCGGTGACGCGTATGCCAAAGCTGAGCGCCACTTGGGTGAAGACTGGAAAGGTCGGAACGCTCGACTGAGATCCGTCGGTTCGAACCACACTGAAACATGAATAAAAGATTGATTAGTAAAAACTAAAGATCAAGGAACTTTTGAATTTTTATAATTGATTCCACATAGAGTTAGTAATACAAGGAAACTACAGTAAAATATGGACATTTCAGGCCGTGTGATATAAAACAAGACCTAGTATGGAAAAAAATTGCTTAAGGTATCCGACTACGTTCGGAACCGTGATTTTAAAAAAGCGCATAAATGGATAATTTTCATGATATTTAGTACCACTCAGATTAGAATACATGCATAAAATGGTTTTAAGGAGATTTTGACAAAAAAGTTTATTTAAATATAATATTTTGGCAAAAAATCAACTTAGAATAATCTTTTTTCCAAATGTTCTCTTTTTGTGAAAAATGGTTCTATTATAATAATATTTTGCCTGTATATAGCTCAGACTTCTCTACAGAGGCCCAACTAGAATTTTAGAAAAACTCACATTATTTTCAGAGTTACCACCAATTGAAATAATTATTCGCGTTTTTTTCTTAAAATTGCTCCCCTCTGTTGTCGTAAAATATGAATAAACCCACTTCTAAGTTATATATTTCAAAAATTCTAGTTGAGCCTCTGTAGAGAGGTCTGAGCTATATACAGGCAAAATAGTATTATAATGAACCATTTTTCACAAAAGGAGAACATTTGGAAAAAAAGATTATTCTAAGTTAATTTTTTGCCAAAATATTATATTTAAATAAATTTTATTTGTCAAAATGTCCTTAAAACAATTTTATGCATGTATTCTAATCTGAGTGACACTAAATATCATGAAAATTATCCATTTTTGCGCTTTTTTAAAATCATGGTTCCGAACGTAGTCGGATACATTAAGGCCATGTGATATAAAACAAGGACCTAGTATGGAAAAAAAATTGTTTAAATTCCAAAAGTATCAAAATGAGAATGGTTTTTTTTCTTTTAAGGAATTGTCTTTGTTAATAAAAAGTAAATTAATTATAACTGTTATTATATAAACTTTAATTTTTATTAAAACCCGTTTTTTATGCGTTTTAAGAGATTTTCCTCAATTCTCGTTGTGTATTGAAGGAAAGTTATGTTGTAGAAAAATTCCTAGAGAGAGAGAGAATAACACTTGTGTAATCTGAAATAATAAAATTTTTTTCTCCTCGATAAATCAGCCAACTCTAGGCTAATTCAGAGATAATTTTTTTTTATTCCCTGCACTTTTAACTTTTCGCTAAAATGATATGATGTTGAAGCTTTCATAAATCCATAATGTACATGTCAGATGTAATTCATTCATTGTATATGAAGATTACTGCAAATTATTTTACAAAAAATTATCTTTCAAGAGTATTTTGATTTTGCATGCTTCTACTCCACTTATCAAGACACAACATACATTTTGTTGTTTGATAAATATCCTGTTGTACTATTTTATTTTATTATATGTAACACATTTAAAATATTTTTAAACCTTTACGAGTTATCTAACACAAAAGAAATTTATTTAACATATAAAGAAGTTTTTAAAATAGATTTATACATACAATTTACAGCAAAAAAATGAATTTATACATATTTTAAAATATATAAACTCAAATTTTTTTAAAAAATTATCTGCTCTTTTTTTGAATATCTATATGAATATTCTACAATATAAATAAATATCATTAATTTAAAAACTGCATAAAATAAATTGAAAAATTTTTGAGGGAAATTTATGTTTACTTAAAAAACAAATTCAATCATTGTTAATTTTCAAACACATATCCCCCCCGGATTTACAAAATTTAATTTTCATCTTAGTGATTTATTTCAAGCTTGCAAAATGATTCTAAATCTGACATTATACTCAATATAATAATTATCAATGGAATAAATTTAACGCAAAATCGAAGTGACAAAAACTACCAAAATGCTCTTTCGAAAATGAAACTTTTACATGAGTGTGATTCTATTTTAATAGAAAAAAAAAGAATATCATGCCTTTTTGCTCTAATTACAGTAACTGCGAATTAATATTGAACATTTTAAATTAAAATGTTCAGTTAAAACCCTCATTCAGCTCATATTTAAGTTTCCTTTGAGACCTTTTTTTCTCGACATAAAGTTATTGTCAAATTTTTGATTCCCATCTCCATAGTAATTAAGACTGAGTCGACCTTGCCCAGCCAGGGAATAGAACCCGGACCCGTAGTGTCCTGGTAGCGCTGGAGACAAACTAATAGCTATTATTTAAAAATTAAAATACTTTAAATGTGAACAATGTATTGAAAGCAGGCGCAGAGCGTAAAATCATTTCTTACACTCCTGAGCAAGGTAAAAATTGCTGTCCTCGCAGCAAACCTCACTGAAATTTGCTGATTGTCGGTAGCGCGTAACTTTTAAAGGATTTCTTGGTCCAGATGACATTAAATAAAATGTGTCTATTTGAGATACCCTTTTGTACTATTTTTAAGAAAAGTTATCAAATTCCAACGCAGAAATAAAAAACACTACCCTGTGTGGGTACAGGTCAGTGCCGGTTTAAGTTCATTTCGGGCCCTGGGCGCAGAAGATCTACGGGACCCCTTGGCACTGGCGGATTGAAATTTATAACCAGAAAATCTGGTTATAAGTCCAGCTTATCTGGGCCTCTAGGCACCCGCCCCAAACACCCAATGTATAAACTGGCACTGGTACAACTTCATGTTACCATTGTCTAAATTTGGTTCTAATTAAAAGGCATGGAGTATTCAATCAATCTCATTTCGGAGAAAAGTACGTTACTAGATTCCCCCCCAAATGAGTGTGTGCTTATTAATCACGAAGGTCATGGGCGGAATGCCCAAGGAAATCGAGCTCATCCGAAAGAGGTTTAGAGCTACAAAACGATCCCCCGGGAAATTACCACCCCCGCGTTCAATCTTTATTGAGCAAAATCATAGGATACATTTTATACGGTAGCACACACTAAATTTACATATTACAAATTAAAGGTAAATGAAACGAAATACATATGTTATTGCAAGGTACACACATACAAAGCTGAAAATAATAATAAAGAACATAGAGGGTAAGAGAGGAAAATTAATATATATTATTCCAGCATTCTTGCAAATACATCAAAAGTAATATAAATATAAAATATAAATGAACCTTACAAAAAATAAATAAATAAAGAGAGAGAAAAGGGGAGGGGGTAAAGAGAAATTATTGAATTTTATTGAGATATCATTTTTGCTAAAAAAACACACACACACAAACAAGAAATTAACCTTAGAGTATACTCAAATTGGTTTTTTTTAATTACGTCTGCCAACGTCCTCTCGGACATAAGGCGTCTTGCAGTCCAATATAAAGCAGATGTCGCTCTAGCAGGAAGGAAGGAGGAAATGGTTAGTGAGCTTAAAACCCTCCCCCCATGTACTAGATTAGACTGACAGGACCATAAGATTCCCTCTACCTAGGTAGAAGAGGAAATTAATTTAGAACCCTCCCTTCCTGAAAATAAAATTAAAACTAATAGCAAATCTAATAAGAAAAAATTAAGCAAAAAACGTAAAAATAAAGGTAAAGAATCCACGGAAGAGTTTATCTTTCCCAAAAAGACCGCCAGACCAATTTCCCCCACCTCAACCCAGGACCCCATAGAAACCAACAATAATTTTTCCGATTTAGAGCAGGATGTTGAGCATCCACTTTCGAACGAAAAAGAAGTAACTACTGAAATAGTTACACCAAAGAAGACTCTACCCCATCCTATAATGCTTAAAATTAAAGACAATTTCAGAGAGCAAATTAAATGCATCTCTGAAAAATTCCCTAATATACGAAACAGAATTGCTAACGATGTAGTAAAAATGTTCTCAAATGATCACGAAGAATATAGAACCCTTATCCACTTTTTGGAGTCGAATAAGGAATTCGAATTCTACGTTATTAAACGTCAAAATGTTAAACCTATTAAAGCCGTTATTAAAAGTCTCCCTAGTTCTTCAAAAATAGCAGATATCACAAACGACTTAGCTGAAATAGGATTCCAAATTGATAGCTGTACTCAACTCATTTCTGAACGAACCAAAAAAATCCCTCCCATATTTTCTTGTAATTCTCCCAAGAAATGATAATAATAGCAAGATATTTGACATTGCAAAGTTGGGTTATTTACAGGTGAAAGTTGAAGGTTACCTCGTTAGAGGAATAATCCAATGCTTCAACTGTAATAACTTCCACCACACAGACGCGAACTGTTACATGAAGCCGAGATGTTTAAAGTGCGGAAAAGAGCACGCCACCAAGAATTGTCTCATTAAAGAGTGGCAATTAAACCCATTTTGTATAAACTGCCAGGACTTCGGTCACTCAGCATGTTATACAAAATGCCCCAAATTCTCCCAACCTAAGAAAGGTACAGCCTTTTCTGACCCGATTAGAAGCAAAATTTTTTTCAAGTAAATGGACGAAAGAAAGAATTTCCTTCGCTAACGTCGTTAGCGGAGAAATTCCCAGTCAGACCCCTCCCGAAACTGAAAATAAAACTGAAAATAAAAAGGAAGACTCCCCCCGTGGATTCCTCAGCCAAGATAACAATAGTTCAGATTTAACTCAAGTTTTGGAACTTTTTAACATAATCTCTAGCCTTGTAAAGAAAAATCCCAAATTTCTCGACCTTCTCTCAAAATTTAAAACTGCGAACTCCGACGAAGAAAAAACCTGCCTACTGGCAGAAGCTATAATGAACAAAATTTAAACTTCCCTACTCTTATTTATTGTAATTTTAATTTTCTCCCCTAAATATTTTAAAATTCTCTCAATAATATTTATCAAATTTCTCTTTTTCAAAATTTTTAAAGTCATTTTCTATCATAAAGTACATGATTTCACTCTTAAAAGCTCACTGCCATCATCCAATCAATGATCACCTCCATAGCCGATGTCTCCTGCACTCCCATTGGACCTCCTCTTCTGAAGTCACGCCCTCCTCTTCAAGCCCAAGTCTCCAACATCACGAACATCAGAGTACCAGATAGAGATTTGAAGGCTGTTGGCGCAGCCTAGATACCTCCTGTCAAAATCAACCGCAATCAAAGCAGGAAGGAGAACTCCACAGTTGTCTTGCGAGAGAACATGAAGTAGAGCGGGGCAATCGGATATATGCTCCCCAATCATTGGCACGGATTTACAGAGAGGGCAGAGCGGTGAATCAGCCAGGTCAATCTTAAGCAGATGAGTCTGCAGGTAATCTTGTCGGGTGATGATTCTGAAACATGCCACACCCTCCACTCTAGGTAAGGCAGAAAGCTGAGCACGTCTTTGTCCATCGAGCAGACAAGACCAAGATTGTTTAAGATTGTACTCAAATTGTTGACTAAGAGTTAAACCAGGAAGCTGCAATATATTATGTGAGAGAAAAAAAATAAGGATTAAGAAAAGAAAAAAAAGGGGGGGAGGCAGGAGACATTTGGGGAAGGAGAAAAGGACCCCCGTCTGGTGATCACATAAGAGTACCGATCGATCCCCATCTAAGGAATTTGATCCCGGGTTGAATAGGCAATTTTAATACATGATTTTAGTTTAGAGTGAATGGAGAAATTTCTAACGATAGATTAGAACCAGGCTTTTTTAGCATTTTGACATGGAGAGACCAAATGGAAATCCTTAGTCGGAGGACATGCGAACACATAATGGTCAGCGTCCCCAACAGAACCACAAAGACAATTGGGAGTAGTTTTTAATTTGAAGCTATGTAGTAAATAAGAAACAAATGGGCCATGGTTTGTTAAGAATTATGTAATGTAACTGGAATGGGTATTGATATCTAAACTGCGTTTGGGAAAGAAAGATTTGACTCGTAAGCCAGGATTAGAGTTTGACCACCAACTCTCCCAGTCCTCAATTTATTTTGAAGGATTTTGATGACATAAGAGCAAAGGGCAGGGACGCTCACCTTTACGTCATTAGTAGTAGAGTAGCAAAATGATCGGCAATATTATAAAAAAATTATTATTATGAGCCTTAACCCCAGAAAATATTATAAAAGTTGCAGTACATATAGAGTTTATTCTTTATTAAATTAAGATAGGCAGATTTATTGTTAGGACTTTTAAGGAAAAGAATGGATGATAAACTATCAGTATAAATATTAATTTTAACATTTTTAGCAACAGCCCATAGAACGGAGAATCCGATTGCAGATACCTCCGTTTGGAAAACAGTATTGTAGGGCTTTAATTTAAAAGAATAGGTCCCATAAAGGGACCCCCGATAAAAAATGCACACAGCGAACCCGATATCAGTTCCAATTTTGGATCCATCGGTGTACATCTCCCACTCATTAGGCTCTTGGAATTGATTAAAAGTAATAATTCTATTACGAGTTTTTACAGAATGGAGAGAAAAATTTTTTCAATGGAATGACAATCAATGATAATAAAATTATGAAATTCACGGTTTCGAAGTTTCCAGATTTGGTACTTAAGAAAGGCTTTATTAACAGAAAGGTGATTTGGGGGGGGGAAGTACCAGACATAACTTGTAAGGCGTTTGTGGGTGAGGTCCTAAGGCCCTTCGTGATTTTTAAAAGATAAATTCCTTGAATAGCGTTAAGTTTTTGGATATGAGGAGATGTGAGCGAGCCACCCCGAATCCCCGCACCATAGGTAATGATGGGTTCAATCACAGTAAAGTACTACAATATTTAAAAATTTTAAAGTTAGAATTGAAAAACAAAATTCTGTTAAATTGAAGAGACAGTTTATAAATTCTCTCTTTTAAAAAACTAATATGAGGGAACCAAGAGAGCCGGTTGTCAATAACAAGCCCAAGATATTTAATAGAGTCGACTATTTCTACAAAAACATTATATTGATTTTAAAGATAGGTTTCCTGCGAAACACTGTACCACCACGAGCTGTACACCTGAATGCGACTCAGCAAGTTTTTTCAGGAGAAATGACAAGTTTAAGATTTTTGAGTTTAATTGAGATTTGATCAAGAATTGAATTAATTTCAATTTCCAAAGTCCTTCGGGCCTTACCCGTGATGACAGCAAGGTCTTCGGCAAAAGCTTGAATTAAAAATTTATCCGAGTTAAGGCCTAAGACTGGATTAAAAAAATATTCCACAAATTAGGGGCGAGAACGGAACCCTGAGGACAGCCTTGATTAATTGGATATTTAACCGAAAAATTAGGATTACAAAAAACAAAAAACCGATTAATTAGGAATAAATAAATTTTTGAAAATAAAGCGGGATATATTGTAGTTGTGGACTGAAATAATATCGGCCAATTTTTATTGTCAAACGGAAGTAGGTTATTGGCGATGGATCTTGTAATTTTGAACCACGGTAAAGTGATGAGGACGACAATTGAGCTGGCACCCACTCTCCTAACTTCCACACCTCGCCAACGTGTGGACTTTGAGCCAAGACAGATTTAACGAGCAACAATCCCTGTACATGGAGGATCTTCAGTGACACTAGGGCTTGAGATCATGACGAGTTGATAACGAGTTGGTGACCGAAAACACTAGGCTACCGTGGCCACGGACTTAACCCCTTAAACAGTTCCCAGAAAATAATGAAACAATTTTACTGAATAAAATAAACTACTTTCAGAGATATGAATTCAAAAAATATCTGTTTTAAATATATCTTTTTCTAAATATTTAAACTCATTAAAATTGTAGAGAAAATCAGAAAACAAACGACTTAAGGCAGTCCGGCACTTGAATTTTCGAAAAATTATCGATTTCCACTTTTTAAAATTTTTCGACAGTTCAAATGTTTTTGTTTAAAATGATATCTGATATGAGGAAATACAATAATTAGAAGTATTATTTATTTATTTTTTTAAATAAAGCTACTCCTTGACGCGCATCAAATGAGTCCTGCTAGGAGAGCCTGTGTTTCCCCTTGCATAAGTTTCTGATGAGCGCGAATACATATGATGTTCAAGGAGGAAATTTAGAGTGTGTATTGGGCTTATCCAAAAGTATATGTGCACACGTCTTTTGGATCTCCAAAGTGAAACAGATAGAAAAGTTAAGTGATAGAAAAAGCCTAAAAGGTCGTAACCAACTCACCGACATTTTAATATCACAGTTTGAAAATATTATAGTATGGATATTAGAAATAATATCAATGATCTACACAGCATGAAAACTGCTGTTCGGGCTGTTTCTTTTCATTTTCTGTCTTCAAACGAGAGTCCTCTACATGAACTGTGTTCTGCGATTATAAATGCCTGGTGTAAGTTTCAAAAGACATAAGCTGAATGTAACGAAATGCACTATGATCATAAACACACACACCACAATGAATTAGATGAAATCAATTTTTTTAGATTTAGGTGATCCTGTGCTATTAAGAACATGTTTATATGGAAGACCCAAAGCCCAAATAAGTCAGTTAATAACACCATATGGTCAGTGATTCCAAGATCTACATTTGTAGAATTAAAAACTCTAAAATCAGGAGTAAATGTGGCTATTGCATAGGTCAGTATGAGTCATGTAGCAAAATTAATTATCTTAAAACATTGTAATATTGAACCAAGTTATAACTTTGTGTCATACATCAAAAAACTAGATACACATAGGATTTGTGTAGCCCAACGAAAGCATCTTGAGATCCCCCAAAAGGCAAGATTGTTAAAAATAATGAAAAAAAGAGAATTAGGAGAGTCTTTTGTATAAACAGAGAGTGAAGAAAATGCTTCATATACTTCTAGAAAGTACTAAAAAAAAGTAAATGCTCAAAAAATTAGAAATTTTTACTTTAAAGCCTGTTTTCTCAAAATGTAAAATTTTTCACTTTATGTACCTTTTTCTCAAAAACTACTTATTATATAATCTTCCAATTTTCAGTGAGCAGACTTTTAACATGTTTAACATTTTAATGGAGGGAATTAGATACATCTAGCAAACGATTTTAGATATGACTTTTTTAAATTAAATTTTAGGGGAAAAAATTGGATAATTTTTAAAAAATTCATAATTAATTTTATTTTCAACAAAATGACAAAACCCTCCATTAAAGTGTTATTGATAGTACACATAATCTGCTGTAAAAATTTTATGTATGAGAGAAGTCAGTAGTTTCTCAGAAAAAGGTACATAAACTTAGGCAATTTAACATGGGCTCCTATGGACGTGCCGGACCCCCTTAACAGGCCCTTTTAGCGAAATATTTTTGGAAAACAATTGCAAAGGGTTTTAAAATTTTAAGAAATGTTATCTATACTACTATTACCTACTCATTACTAATATATACTAGACGAATTGCTGGAAATCCCACTATAACCACAGGTGTATCGAACTTGTATGATGTTAGGGGCCGCAAGTTCGATTTCATATTAAGGTGAGGGCCACATATTTTAAATGTTAAAAAAACTAATAAATATATTCGAAACAATTTTAAGTATTTTATTTAATAATAGCAAAAAAAGAGTAAGATTAAAAAATAATTAAGCGAAATCTACTTATCTTATTTTTATTCTGAGTCAGTTTGTCATTTTATTATATATTATTGTGTGCTGTTATATTGGCTGGGACGCAAAAATGTTCTTTGTCCACCAGGGACTGTCTCTTAAGAACATAATGAATTGAAAATAGACATTCTATATCTCTAAGTAGCTGTAATATATGTACACCCGTTAAAATTTTCAGGCATCCCTAAGAATACATGAACCACAATTTAAAAACTATAACTTTTAGCAGATAAACCACACAATAGAAAATCCTCATCAAATATAATTGGCTACTTTTTTGCTTTTTGTCGAAGTTGTACTGAGAAATGGAGCATGACGATCGAAAACAGATACTTTATTTCGTTGACTCATCTTCCTTTCTATTATTCTGACGATGACAAAGAGTATAATTAAACATTTTACGAGGATCATTATCGCGTCGTAACAGACAATCATTCACGAATGATGCCATAAGCGCACGGTCACCGAAGCGTGACTAAGGAGAAATAAACAATTCGAATGTTTTACTTCCACTCATAACCCAAACCTTTATTGTCACCAATCTAAGATTCGTAAACAGATGTTAATTTACACTGAAAGGCCAATTCCTTCAAGGTGAATGAATTTTTCACGTTCATAATTTTCTCTTCGACATTTTCTTTTTTACTTCTTATCGTTCGATACGAAAAATGGCACAGTTCTGAGAATATCTGTAGGTCATTCCTAATTCGCGGTTGATTACATTCCAAATACTTTTTCACGTGCACTTCCCAAAGTAAAAGAACAATGGGTCAAACTTACGAGATTTGGTGCCAAGCGAATACAAATACTTGAATGTCATTAAAGGGCCTGACTTCCGGTGGGAAGGTGACTTCGCGGAATGAATTGTCTTCTGACGTTTTGCAAATCAACCGACCGAAAGGAAACAGTTTTCGCAACTTAATTCTCTTTGCATGGACATTGACGCAACTTATTATCAGGTTGTGGACCCACCCTCAAAGGACTTTCATTACCGTTTCACGCCGAAGAGCACTAACGGTTCAGATCGACGTTCCATATCATCGGGATTTGGTTGCTAATTCTGGTTAAGATGGTGCGATCTTGATCGATGGTGACGTTGTCTTCGATTTCAACAGAAATAGAAAGACATTAGTGAGCTTCTACAATCTTTCATTAGTTTTGGAAAAGATTCGATAGAGGGTACAAGAGCAGCTGGTGAAGTTGCATATAAAAGCAACGATTGTTAAACGGCTACAATTGCTACAGTGAATAATTAAAACTATTTGGAATTTTGATTTCAATAGAGGATATTTATTGAGCTTTATCAGCTTTTGAAAGATTCATCAAAGAAGACATTTTGTTGAAACCACGATTACTCGAAGAACTTTGGAACAACTATAACTATTTTAGAACTTACTGTTTTTTTTTTTTGATTTTCAAAAAAGAATCAACATGAGTTGTGCCAGGGTAGGAGGACGTATTTGTTTTCTGGTGGCTTTTGTACTTATAGCGATTGCCTTCTCTACACCTTACTGGCTACAATCTGATGGACTGTTACCATACCAAAGATTCCACAGAGTAGGACTGTGGGAAGTATGTTATACTACATACCAAGAGTCATCGTATCTGCGGTATAATAATCACTTCCGCAACTGTAGATGGATATTTGACAGAGATTACTACTACCTCATTGATCTCTTCGAAAAACGTAAGTTCTTTTAATTTATATATTTAAAGTATTATTAAACGAAAGTAATCTGATATAAAATCACAACTTTTAAAGCATGTTTGAAGATTCTTAGTATATAATGAAGTTACCAGTTAATCGATATTATTAAATTAGATCCTGAAAAAGAAAAACTTGCATATGTTAAAATAATTTTCTTAATAATAAATTTTTTAACGTATATGTTTTTATAACCATTTTCATGCATTGCCATCCACTCCTGAGCTATGAACCAAATTTCAAGACTCTAGCTTATATCGGGAAGTTAGTTTAAATTCAATTACAAAATTCCATCCTGACAGACATTCAAGAAAGCGAGATAATAAAAACATGGTAAAAAATAATGAATGTTTTTAAATGTGCATTGAATGATGCTATTTTTATATTAATATTTCTGAAGGCAGATGCCAAGAGTATAATTTACGTGTACGTCTACTGTATTTTTGATTCACAAAAGACTACAGACTACAAAACAGTTCTTAATGATTTTGTAGAACATGCTAAAATATTTTACATCCATAATATAAAAATCAAAATATTGTACAGGAGCATATAATTTTCACCTAGAAGTATTAAAAATCACATTATCTAAAAAGGTGATGTAAGATATATTGTACTATAATAAAAATTATTAAACTTTGCAAATAAAAACTAGAAGAAAGTTTAAATACAGGAGCGTAGCTACTGCCGTATCAATGATACGGGGCCCTCAAGCCGCAGGGGCCGCGACATGTGTAAATACAGTTCCACTAACAGGGTTCTCATATGTAAAAAAGAGCCCTGAAGGAATTTTGATGCAGGGCTTCCTTAGAGCTAGCTACGCCAATGTTTAAATATCTATAATTTTGCCATCGAAGTTCCTTATATCCGAGAGCCATATCAAGCTTTCATGAAATAGGAGAAAACAAAACATTTGAATTAGAAATATTTATATTTTACTTAAAATTCACACAGATTATAGGCATCGTGACAAGTGTAAAACAAATTGTCTTTTTTTATAGCACGCTTCTTTCATTTTCCGCCTTTAGCTGAATTTTACAGTTCGAGATGAATTTGATCATTTCAGTAGACATAAGAATTTCATTAAACTATAGCAACAAAATTGTTTTTCTTTTTTTTAAATATCAAATAGCAATTTTATGATAGTTTAAAAACATTAAAAAAATTAGATGGCTTTTCAAAAACCAAGTTTCAAAATAAACGTTTATCATACAATTGTAACAGAATGAAACGCAGTATAGTATTGCCCCATTTAGCCATAAAATTTATTACCCATTTCATAGAAACAATTCAAATAAAATGAAGCTACTCTTAGTTGTGATATATACTTAAGGTATCCAACTACCCTAAAATTCTGAATTTTTTCAAAATGTTGTGAATTTTTTCAAAACATTGACATTTTTTTAAATGATTTTATTGTATAAGCCGTCTTTTATAACTTAATAAAAATACCAAGTTTTTTTATTTTCCATTCGCTAGAACAAAAACTACAAGTGTTTTAGTAAAAGCAGATGCAATAACCTTAAATAGGATGTTAATCGTTAAAATGCGTTTTATTCGAAATGTGTTTTTTAAGAAAGTGCTCAAACGGGGACAGCGATTGCTCAAAAAGGTTTGAAAATAATTAACTGAAATTTCTTATGTATTTTCTGTGTAATAGTAGAAGTGTTTTGACGTTCAGATTTATCAATCACTGAAAAAAGTTACACTCCCTTATCAATCCCTGTTTTCATATAACTAAGTAATAAGTAATTTCATATAACTAAGATAAAGTGTTCTAGTTTTTGTAAAAATTAAAATATCTCTTATCCTGTAGGTCATTTAAAAAAGAATGGCAAAGTAACACATCAAAATTGAAAAATTGAGAATTTGTTCATAAACTTTTTGTACAGAGCGGGCCTCGTTTAAGTAATTTTTTACCAATTTGTTCCCATTTTAGTAAGAATAATTTTGTTTACTCTTCTTAATTTCAGCATATTTTTTCTTAAAATGAAAAAAATAAATATAAAAACCCCAAAAAAACTCCACACCTCCATTTTTTTTTAAAAAAAGTTGTCGCGCAAGTAGTCGGATACCTTAATACAATTTCAGAGTATATCTATCGAGATTTATTAAATAAATATATTTCTATCTAAAATTATGGATGTCAAATTATTTTTAATGCAAAGTAGACTCTTCTCTGTCTCTTCGCACATTTATCAAGTTAAATACTTAAAAAATATTTTTGTTTACTTTCAATTGTGGGAACCCCCGGGTTCCACCCTGGACACCAAGATTGAAATGAGGCAAAGAATTACTAGACGACATTTTTACAATAACAAATTATATTTATTCACTTGAATCAATTATCAACCTTCTAAATACAATGATGAATCAATATGTCTACGTCAATGGGATTGAACTTTACTATTAAGTTAAATCACGAAATATGATACTAATCAACTATTAAACTCAATATCGAACGGGTTTACCGGAATAAGAGGACAGAGATACACGCAATTTGAATTACTAGCAATCATTAACTTTCCACTAACTCTATTACATATTTACTTTTATGATCCGATCATTGAAATTTGAATATCACCTGACTTTTACTACTTCACTCCTTTCCAGTCGGCTCATACTTTCCAAATGTAGGTCGCTGCCTGATAATCAGCCAGAAACTAATCACACAATCAACTTGAATCTTCTTAGAACTGTGCGTGTGTGTGTGTGTCAATGTATCTCTTGGCTCAATAGCTTTCTCCCTGCTAACTTACAACATTCTCCTTAAATACCTTGATTTATTTGTATATCCCGTTTTCTCCTTTTAGAGCTGGTTGGAAATATACGCGAATTTACAATCCCCAAAGACACCCAAGAGTATTAGTGGTAAAGTGCCGTACAGATTCGTCACACAATATTGTTTTCAATTATGTGTATTCATTTCTCTTTTCAATAAGAAGAATACTCACGGAATTGCTTCATGAAAAACTAACATTGATTCAGCTTTTCAAAAGATAAACTTGTTTCTTCTTTCATACACACTTTATAAACATAGTAGCCAATTTAAAAACAATGCAAATAAATTGAATGCACAATGCTCAATAAATGGTCGCGGTAACCGTATGGTCTCGAACTCGAACTTTCGTTTTTCTGCCGAGTTTTCTGTTCCGAGTCCAGGCACCATTAAAGATCCACCGTGTACAATAATTGTAAGTTAAACTTATCCAGGCTCAAAGTCCTGACGTTGGGGTGGTGAAAAAGTTTGGAGAATAGGTGCTAGCTTGTGTGTCATTCTCACCACTTGACCAAGGATCAAAATTATCAGGTTTACCACCACCAGCTCTGGAGTAGCTTCAAAGTGCAACGTTAATGTACAATGATTAATTTAAATAAGTTTTTAAGGTATCCGACTACGTTCGGAACCATGATTTTGCAAAGCGCATAAATGGATGATTTTCATGATATTTAGTGCCACTTAGATTAGAATATATGCATAAAATTGTTTTAAGGACATTTTGAGCAAAAAAAAAAAAATATTTAAATGTAATATTTTGGCAAAAAATTAGCTTAGAATAATCTTTTTCCCAAATGTTCTCCTTTTGTGAAAAATGGTTCTATTTTAATAATATTTTGCCTGTATATAGCTCAGACCTCTCTACAGAGGCTCAAGTAGAATTTTTGAAATATATAACTCAGAAGTGAGCTTATTCATATTTTACGACAACAGAGGGGAGCAATTTTAAGAAAAAAAGCCAATAATTATTTCAATGGGTGGTAATTCTGAAAATAATGTGAATTTTTCAAAAATTCTAGTTGAGCCTCTGTAGAGAAGTCTGAGCTATATACAGGCAAAATATTATTATAATAGAAGCATTTTTCACAAAAGGAGAACATTTGGAAAAAAATTATATATTGTAAGTTAATTTTCTGCTAAAATATTATATTTAAATAAATTTTTTTTGTCAAAATGTCCTTAAAACAATTTTATGCATATATTCTAATCTAAGTGGCACTAAATATCAAGAAAATTATCCATTTATGCCCTTTTTCAAAATCCCGTTTCCGAACGTAGTCGGATATCTTAAAGCATCCGACTAGGTTCGGAGACCAATTTTTCAAAAATTGATTTTCAGTATAATTTTACTATTTTAAAGAACATAAATAGGTTAAAAGTCATAATAATTAAATAAACAAGTAATATAAAAAAAATTTAAGTCAATTCCTACTTATATCAACAAAGAAATTTTAGTTTAGCTACTTTTTATTAAATAGCTACAATTAATATAAATATGCATATACATAAGACAGAATCATAATATTAAGTGGTAATTAATTTTTATTCATTATCATTAAAGTATCGTATTGTCATCCAAAACAATCGTGTATATAAAATTTCAGTTAAACTGAATGCTTTAAAACGTAAGAAGAAAACCTTTTCAAGTTTTGACACAAGTCGCTAAAAAGGAAACCATCATAGCTGTATTTGTAATTCTTTAAATTATTAGTTTTAATCAATTAATTTTTATTAATTATAATTAAATTATTGTATTGTTACCCAAAATAATCATGTATATAAAATTTCAGCTCAATTGAACGCTTTAAAATGTATTTTATCAACGATTGAAAATTCCACGAAGATAAATAAATAAATAAATTTATAGAGAGTGTGAGCTAATATTATGAATTGAATAACATGTATCATGCTTTGTTTTTGAAAAAACCATTTTTTTATGAAATTTTAGCAAAATTTTTAGAGTTAAAAAACGCCATAAATAAAAATAAATTGCACATTATGCAACTTTAATTTCATTTATATACTTCTTGATCTCTCTGAAGTGTCCAGCAGGATAAAAAATATTTTAAGAAATGAATATTTTATTAGAGGTTTTTTTTTCAATTTGGTGTTAATGATTTTTCGTCAAAATTACTGCATATTCTAAGCTAAAAATGGCTGTAAAATGTGATTAAATGTAGCTGTCTTAAAGTCTGTGGTTTGTTACACTCTGAAGGACCCATAACATATATGTTATAAATTTCATTGAATTTGATTGGATTGTTTTGGAGATATCCCGTTTTTTTTTCATGCACAAATTATCGTAAAAATTTCCTTCTGCAAAGACCGATTAAAAAAATATTTTTCTAAGTTTAAAAGCTATAAAAATAACTTAAAAAACTCTGTAGTTTTATGTGGTGGTATTAATCCTTCTTCCTCACTAATTATATTTCTTTTTTTCCCTATAGTGGCCCAAACAACACCAAATATCAAACACCTGAAAATCACTTTTTCAACCTAATCGGATACCTTAATAAAAGAAAATTGTTTTAGAACGACTTTATAAAACTATTGACAAAAGTTATATATAATGTATGTGCAAAACCATCTTCTCAAAAATCTGTCGAATAATCAGTTACATTCACTTTTCCTTTGCTTTGCGAAATTCAAAAATTTTTTTTAAACATATTTCGTAAAGGAAAAAATACTATTGATTTTATTTTTCTTGTTGATAATATTTGCGCTTGGTTGCTCTCGGAATGACTGATTGAATAAATGTCATTTTAAAGATAAATGAGGAATATTATCATCCAATTTTAATGCTATAAATAGGATGAAAGCTCAGCTAGTATCTTCTCGTCTAAGCCTCACACTTTTCGAGAACTTATAGATGCAATAGTATTTTATGTATAGCCTCGTATGATTCTCCAGTTAAACAATTTTTGATGAAATAGGAATTCACGAGTGATTAAAGTTTCCTTCCCTTCTACAATTAGACTTCTTGGTTCAACTTCCGTAATAAGTGAGTGAGTGAGTGAATATTAACGTCGCACTGTTTAGCTACTCGAGTGCTTTTGGCGACGGATCTCATATTTTTGAGCTGTGGTCAAGTGACGAGGACGACACCTGAGCTGGCAACTCTCTCATCTAACTCCCACACCACACCAAAGGAAGGACGTTTTTCTTCGACAGATTTAACGAAGAAGTTTGATAAATTATATCAGAAATTTTTGTATCAATATATTCTTTTTAATGACTTGAAGACTAATTACTGTATTTTTTTTAAAAATTACAATATCTTTACACGCTATTTGATAAACCATTAAAACAAATAGTTTAGTCAATTCTTCCGAAATAAAACTTGAAAAAAACAACAACTTCAGACTTTTTAAAATGGCTTGAAAGTGTGTGTCAACTCTGGAGAAGTTTTGAGTTGAAATTAACTTTTTCTATCCTGATGACCCTTCTGCCGATAATTATAATTTGAATAAAATAGAAGTTAAATAAAAAAAAAAAGGTAAAAATAAACTAAGTGTTAATAAAAGTGGTGATAGTCATTCCAAATCGACACAGAAAATTTCAAGACATTTTTATATAGTAGATAAACAAGCCGTTGGTCGCATGCTTCGCTGGTGTTTTACAATGCTGTATATTATTTTTAAGTTATTAACATCTAAGTCACAGTATTAAGTTTTCGATTGCACAGAAAAATATTCTTATAACCCTCACCTTTTAATTTAAAATGGACGTGATTTGAACCTCTAACACGGAAATCTAATTGTCTTTTACACCTCCCCAAATCCTCTTAAGGTATCCGACTACGTTCGGAACTGTGATTTTAAAAAAAGCTCATAAATGGATAATTTTCATGATATTTAGTGTCACTTGGATTAGAATACATGTATAAAGTTGTTTTAAGGACATTTTTACAGAAAAAAATTATTTAAATACAATATTGTGGCAAAAAATTAACCTAGGATAACCTTTTTCAAAATGTTTTCCTTTTTATAGAAAATGCTTCTAAAATAATAATATTTTGCTTATATAAAGTAAAGACTTCTCCAGAGAGTCTGAACTATTTTTTTTTTTGAAAAATTCGCACTGTTTTCAGAGTTACAACCAATTGAAAATATTATCGGCGTTTTTTTCTTAAAATTTCTCCCTTCTGTTGTCGTAAAACATGGATAAACCCACTTTTAACTTATATATTTCAAAAATTCTAGTTGAGCCTCTGTACAGAGATCAGAGCTATATACAGGCAAAATATTATTATAATAGAAGCATTTTTAACAAAAGGAGAATATTTTGAAAATGGGTCATTCTATGTTCATTTTTTGTCAAAATATTGTACTTAAGTAATTTTTTATTGTAATACTATTCTTAAAACAATTTTACATACATTTTCTAATCTAAGTGACACTAAATGTCATAAATATTATCCATTTATACACTTTTGCAAAATCACGGTTCCGAACGTAGTCGGATACCTTAAAGTTAATTTCCACAAAATCCACTTTTAGCAAATAACTATGAAACAAAAGAACCATGCTCACCAAATTTCACGTTAGCAGATCTAGTAGTCCAAAAAGAGACATTTTTTTTAAATCTACATTTCATGTAAGTACTCTCCCGTCCTTTTGAAGTGATTGTTGTCATGCGTTTCATCCAGGAATACATACGAAAGACGAGAGGTCGATGAACAGCAACCAAGAGAAGCCTAGGGGTTAGAGCATCGGACTCCATACGGGAGGGCCTGATCCGATGCCACCAAATACCCTCCGAGTACACACAGAGTACGTGCTCGTTAAACCAGGGTGTCCAAAAGTCTTGTGGGCAGTCGCAGCTGAAACCACGGGTGCAGGGGGTGAAGAATATTTCCCTCCCTTCCAGTCCATGCCTAAATTGTGGAGGTGGAGATAGGTGGTGTCGCCATCTATCGTGTAGAAGTCCAACCTGTCTCAGGCTCTGGCAACTTTCCTTCCTTTTCTTCGGGAAGGACACACCACCACCAACAAAATAATAAAGACTTTATTACAAACGATGATCCCAGCATAGAACAGAAGGGGTGCGCTACTTTCCATTCAAGATAGGCATCCATTTCAGGCGAAGATCCAACTTATTTCCCAAGATACACCCATGCCTTACTTGGAATTCGAACCAGAGCCCACTCGATTACAAGCAGAGTGTTATAACCCCCATACTGTCTTTTAGAAGTTGACAGCCGTAAAATCCGTTCTTAACGGATTTCAAACCAACATAAGTATCATATTTACCATATTTGAATCCTGTAAGCGTCAAACAATTCAAAAGCGGGAATTTTATTCATAACGCCCCCTTAACCCTGGTAACCCCCTCGGTTTTATAATATTTCTACTAAACAAAAGAAACATGCTCCCCAAATTTCACGTCTATCGGTCTAATAGTTCAAAAAAACTGGAATTTTAATCCTTATAATGTAACATTCCCATAAAATTCATACAAATAAATATGTCCAGAATGTTATTTAATGATTCATAAATTATACAAACACATAACACAAATTTTAGCTGTATAATACACTTACCGGTGCATTTTTGTTGATTCAGAAATCATTTCTGACAGAGAAATTAACCCTTTATCTACCGCATTATGATTTACTGCAGTCTTTTTATAATGTAATATTTTTTTAAATCACTACTTTGAAAATTAAGGGATATATATAAACAAAATACTCAACTTTGGGAAATTTAATCCGTTAGAGCTAATTAGTTAATTAAGGGGGTTGGAAACATCTCTCTCTCTATATATATATACTGACAATGTTAAATTGGCTGTTTTCGATGTATCTTTTCTCAAAATTTGTTTTATGTACATGCTTGAAATCTTTCATGCTATTAAAGTACACCTCTCTCATTATACTAAAATGAGCTTTTAGCTAATTTTGAATTTTTTAAGAAATTATGAAATATTTTATGAAACATTGCGAAATTTGACCCATTTTTTACTTAAAAATTTTGTAAAAACTAAATTTTTGAATGTTTTACAAAAAGCTCATTTTAGTATATATTAGACATCATTATAAATAATTCATAAAAAATTTACATACCTGTGAACAGTAGTTTCTCAGAAAAGGTACATCGCACATTAAAATTTACATTTTGAGATAAATTGATTTTAATGTATACAGTGAGACTTCTAATCGGCTGGGAAATAAAAAAAAATAATTGGCTCAATTTAAAATAAAAGATACATGTTTTGGTTTATATCAATCGCTACACTTTTAAACAAAAACAAAGTAATTTGCTTACAATTTTCGCCATTAAAATGGGCGTGGCCTAAATTCAACGAATATTTAAAAATACATTTTAAAGGCTTCTAAATACCCCAAAGGTTCAAGTAAGATATTTTTAGAAAGGTTAAAATCTATACAATTTGAAAATGTAAAAATGTCAAATTGTTAAAAAAATAACATTTTAGCTTTCCAACACCCCTTAAAGATATTCAACTGTAAAATTAATTATGTACACTGTTCACTTAAATTAAATAGTCAAATCGTTTTCTAAGGTCTTCATTAGCATACAAACAAAAAATAAGACACCTTTTGACATTAATTACTTTTTCGGAACAAAACTTACGATCTTCGCAATCCGATCAAAATGTCAGCTGAAAACTGAGCTTCTGCTATAAATTTATTCGCCTTCCCCGCTAAAATATTCATCATAGAACCCGTGTTGCCATATGTCTTGAAAGAGTGGATTTAAAAGAATATTCCTGCTAAGTATCGTCACAGTATTCGTAAAAATGGTTATTCTATGTAATTTCAAAGTGAGTGGTACTTAAAAGCACCGTCGGTAGACAAAAGGTTAAAAAAAAAAGTGTCTGAACTATCTCAGGAAAATCCTTCTGATGTAATAACAAACGTGTAAAGAACGTACTTTTGAAGCATCTTCCTTGATATTGTTAAAAAAATTCATTTTATTTCCGCACGAAAAAGTACGAACATAATCAGTAAAAATAATTTATAACCGTTTGTTATTGTTCTCTAGTGCATTATTTTAGGGAGAAAAAAAATTGAAATTACTGGAATGAGAAAAACATTGGTTTTCGCTCTTTCTATTGAAATCAATCCTTGAAATTGTATTCTTATTCTCGTCAAATAATTGAATTCATACGGTAGTGATATGGCGCAATTTACTTTTGTGGTGCAATTTGTTGGAAATCAAACTGACATTAACGATTTATATGACACAAACAAAAGTAAAGAATATTTGCTTTGTTGTGTTTGATTCTAGAATTCGTATTTTTTTTATTATTACAAGTAGATAAATTAGTCATGCATCTTGAATACTACATACAGGCATTAATATATTGGTTTTCAATTTTCTTTTTCAATCGTGCACTTTTCGATTACGATTATTTTCAAGGTAATCATAATACAGATTACGTTCGAATGATGCATTTGGAAATACTCCTTTAACTGCTTTCTGGATTGTGTATTTTTTTAATATGTGCAAGTCCAGTATCTGTGATCGGAATAGAATAAAAAGGCGTAACTACCGAGGTATTCCGTAGAATTTAACGACATTTGTAAGGATTTTCAGAAAAAGTGCATTCTAAAAAAAGTTAATTAACTTAGGAATTTTGGTCATGTTTATTTTTCAAATAATGCTACCTTGAACAAACATCTAGTATTTTATAAGTCGGATGTTGTGTAATATAAAGTTTTAATGAGTAATTTATGTAATTTTTTCTTTAATATTACAAGATTTTATAATCTCCATTTAAGTTAACTCAGTAACCTTGTAAATTAAATAACTGCAGCAAGAAATAAAACGTAAATTAACTTTAATTTCTTAAGGATTTTTTTCGTATCAGCAAATTCTGTAGTTCTCATAAATTTTTAGCAGTTTTAAAAGACACGTTATGATTTCTACGTGACGCATGAATCGTACAATAGAAAAAAAAGTACATAATTTAGTTTGGATGTGAGAAATTATACAATTTAATATGCCAAATTTCTTAAAATCTAAACTGAATGAAAATTGCATTTAACTATAACATTAAGTTAATTATTATTGTAAATTAAAATTTGATCTTCGTCAAAATAATTTAATAATATATCAATAAAACACCTAAACTCAAAAGCGATATAATTATTTCATTAACATGGAGATTTTAAAATTAAATTCTTAGATTTATTTTTCTTTTAGGATTTAACTTCGAAAGAAAGCTCATCTCTTATTTAATATAAGGGAAAATCTATCTCTGGTTTGAGAAATGTGTGTGCTTTTATATATTCCTTTAATACGCTTGTATCTTAAAATGGTTCAAAAATAGGCTTTTGGAATAGGATATTTTTGGTTGCTGTTGATATGAGAGAGTTTGTTTCACGAGGTTTTACAATAAAATTAAAGAGTTACTTTTTACAACGATATATTTATGCTTTAATATATAAATCAGGATATTTCAAATAAGAGATTTCTTATGAATAGAGACCCGTGGTAAAGACTTGACCTTGACCTATGTTTTACCGCTAGGCTTTATGTAATGATTCTTTACTTCAGTTTTTTGAGAGGGATTGTTTTGTAATTTATGATAGTCTTGAACCCTCCAGTGGCCGCGGTAGCCGAGTGGTATAGGTATCGGACCGTGGCTTGCTTTGTCACGGGTTCGAGCCCAGTACCACTAAAGACCCGCCGTGTAGGGCAGCGATGCACGTTAAATCTGTCGAGAGCTGAAACGTCCTCCCGTTGGTGTGGTGTGGTAGTTAGGAGAGGGGGGTGCCAGCTCAGGTGTCGTCCACGTCACTTGACCATGGTTCAAAATTACGTGGTCCGTCGCCAAAAGCCTTTGTGTAGCTGAACAGTGCGACGTTAATATTCAATCAATCAATCAATCAATCAAGCGACCTTTGGCGCTGAAGTGTATGTGAAGATGTTTCGGTCAAGTGGTCTGTCAAACGCGAAACCCCCAGTGTTAAGTTCCCAAGCAAGCTTGGTACTCATTTATCGACCCACTAAAGGGATGAAAGGCTGAGACGACCTTGCCCAGCCTTGGATTTGAACCCCGGACCTGTGGAGGGGAAGCGCGATACTCAGCCACTGGGCTTCACAGCAATCTTATCTCCTAAAGAAATGCCGCGTCACCACATTTCATGGTGAGATGATGCAATATTGCATCAGCCATAGAACCTAATTTGCAATCGGGCCATTTGTGTTAAAATCCGGAAATCATTAGATTAAGGAAAGTTCAAGAGGTTTCTAGTAAGAGAAGTATATAAGCGGAGATCTGTGTGTGGAATAAAAGGAAACGTTTTTGTCCATTGTAAGTGTTTGTTTCTGCGGGTAGCTTGGTTAACGTACCGTGAAATACCTTAAATAAATAAATAATTGTAATCAAGATGACTAAATTTATGCCTCCAAAATAGATTTCAACGAATTTATTAAAATGTTTTATATATGTACAATATAATTGCATACTAAATAGCCATTGATCTAATTGCAAGTTAAACTATAAATAAAAGAATAACAAGGCAGTATTATAAGTCAAAATTAGATAGTCACAATCTGACCGGAACATCTGTTCAAGCCCTTCAAGGCCCAAGTATACTGAGTTGGGCACAGTAGGCCTTGTCCCTCATGGGATGTCACGCCACTGAGTTAAGTTAAGAAGCTAAGATAGTACACTACAAGGCTGAAAGGAAAATTTGACTTGATTTTTTATTACGTCACACTTTAAGGCAGTGCGAGTACTATTGGCGACGGACCTCGTAGTTTTGAGCATCGATCCCGTGACGAAGATAATACCCGAGACCCTCAACGTGACCACACACCCCACTCTCCAAATTTCAACGCCCCACCAATGTGAGGACTTCGAGCCACGAGAGATTTAACATGTATCAGACACTGTAAAAGGTAGGCCTTTAATATCATCAGGACTCGAACTCACGACTCGGTGGCCTCGAGCTCGTAACCGTGATCACTTAGCTACCGAGGTTTCATATCTTGATTTAAAAAGAGAAGGACTTGAGTTTCCACATTGGAAGAATTTTCTTACACCCCAGTAACTTTTCCTTTTCGAAGTCGATTAACATAAAACCCATCCCTAGAGAAAGAAACATGCTAGTCACATTTCAAGTCGACAGGTCTAATAGTAGAAAAATGGGAATTTTTGTCCATGATAGTCCCTTAACCTTCTCTTGCGAATTGAATTCCACAAAACCCGTTCTTAACGGCTCTCTACTCAACAAAAGAAACATGCTTGCCGAATTTCAAATCTGTAGGTCTAATAGAAAAAATGGGAATTTTCTTCTATAACGCCCCCTCAACTTTTTAGGAGTCTATTTCCTGAAAATCCGTTCTTAGTGGATCTCTACTCGACAAAATATAAATTTTTGTCAAATTTCAAGTCAGTATGTGTAAATGTTCCAGAGATTTCGTGATGAGTGAGTTGTGTGCTTTTTTCATGTTTATATATATATAGACATATATTTGAATCTATTGGAAAATATCGTAAAATTTATGTCAAAGCAATAGGTTTGGACAAATATGAAATCGAGATTTTTATTATGTGTACTCACTATGAAATGTAACTTACATGTGTACTATGCCATCAATGCACAAATATGATACTAGACATTGAGTAAAAAACTGTGAAATAATTAAAAAAAAGGTGATGTCTTATAATACTTTGTGTTAAGAAAAGAAAATGCTCTATTTTTGTTCCTGTTATGCGATGATACATGTAAACCTTCGAAGCAAGAAAGTAATTGTAGGAGTAATAAAAATATAAATGCAATTGAAAGCTTATTTCACTTGTTTTTTATTTAAAAAAAACCCAACAATTTCTAGTGAGACAAAGGTTTATTTTGAATGTTTTAGAAGCGAAATTTGCTTAGGTTAAGACAAGGTTACACTTTTTTAAAGTTACTAACTGCATTTGTAACCACGATTTCAAAAAAGCGTATAAATGGACATATTTTTTTTTAATATTTAGTGTCAGTTGAAATAGAATATATATAAAAAAATTTTAAAGAATATTATAACAAAAAATATTTATATACAATTTCTTTGGCAAAAAACGAAAAAAGAATGACGTATTTTAAAAACATTCTCCTTTTGTCAAAAATGTTTCTATAGTAATAATATATAGCTAGGACTTCTATCTCGAGGTTGAATTGAAATTGTTGAAATATATAACTTATATATATATAGAAGTGGATTTATTCAAATATATATTATATCAGAGTAGACAAATTTTAACAAACACCCATTATTATTTCAATTAATTCGAATAATATGAATTTTTCAAAAATTTTACTTTATCCACGGTATAGAAGTCCTTGCTATATAAAGGCAAAATATTATTATTACAGAAGCATTTTAAGAAAAGAAGAATATTTTGAAAATATGTCATTTTCTTTTTCATTTGGGGCAAAAAAATTGCATTTAAACTTTTTTTTTGTAATAATATTTTTAAAACAATTTATAGGTATATTCTAATTCAAGTGATACTAAACATAAAAAAACTACTCATTAAATTGCCTTTTCAATGCATTTATATTCAAGGTAGTCAGTCACCTTAAATTAAGAAACTAATTACACTGCTGGCCACCGTAAATGCAACACCCTGATGGAAGTATACAAATAACATGAAATTTACAACATGCATTTGTGGAGGTGAGATATGCAAAGGATTAGAATTTCAGCGCAGATACACATCACGCGCGCCTGTGGCGCCACCTCAAAGCGCTATTGGAGATTGGCGCTTGGAGATTTCGACGATTTCAAGTTCGGCAATTGTGTTTTTCTTGTGGTTTTTTCAAAAAACGATCAGTTATGTCTCGTAGGAAACAGCGATCAGCTTTTAATCAAGTATCCGAGTTCGACAGAGGAAGGATAGTGGCCTACCGAGATTGTGGATTATCTTTCAGAGAAATCGGTAGTTGTGTTGGACGAAACCAAACAACTGTAATGCGGATATGGGACCATTGCATGCAGGAGGGTACGACGGACCGACGTCGTCGATCGCATCTACCTCAGTGCACCACTTCACGTGAGGACAGACAAATTGTGCGCATGGCAGTGACGGATCGCTCAGTCACATCACAAACCGTAGCACAGCACATTGAGTCTGTAACGCATCTTTCAGTGTCTGCGCGTACCATTTGACGCTAATTACAGCAGAGTGGTCTGTCCGCAAGACGTCCATTGCTTGGTCTACCCTTGAAGCAGAACCACAGACGACTCCGCCACCAATGGTGCGATGAAAGAAGGATGTGGGCGGCAGAATGGAATGAAGTTGTCTTTACTGACGAGTCACGCATCTGTCTGCAACACCACGATGGTCCGATTTGAGTCTGGAGACACCGTGGAGAGAGGATGCTGAACAGCTGCGTTATGCACCGCTACACTGGTCCTGCACCGGGTACTATGGTATGGGGCGGTATTGAATATCCCTCTCACACTCCTCTAGTACGCATTGCCGGTACTTTAAACATCCAGCGCAACACCTTCGAGGTGTTGGAGCCAGTTGTCCTTCCTTACCTTCAGGGCTTCGCCACAGCCATATTTCAAGAGGATAATGCGCAATCACACGTAGAACGCATTGTCCAAAGGTTCTTCGTCAATGACCTGATTGAATTGCTTCCCATGGTTGCTCAACGATTGACCCAGATTACACCCCCAGCTGCCACACCAGATCAACTTTGGCAACGTGTGGAAGCTGCTTGTGGTCTGCCTGTACCCCAAGAACACATCTAAAGTCACTTTGAATCAATGCCGAGGCATGTGGCAGAGATGATATCCAACAATGGTGGGTACTCTGGCTATTGATTCTGGCAGGAACCGCACTTCACAGAAGTCTATAAATTTAATCATTTGATACTTGGTCACATGTTATCTACAAAATAAATTTTGTTGTGCTATCTCTTGTCTTTCTTGGTATTGCATTTACGGTGGCCAGCAGTGTACTAATACTGAAAATGCGAAAAAATTTCGAATTGCAAGAGAGGATATTCAAAGCGCAATCCAACTATAATTTAATGACATTTAACGTCAAAGAGAACAAGCCACAAGCTTGAAATGCTATCTCAAATGGGAAAATGAACTTTTCCATATGAGATTCAAATTTTGACTTCACATTGGCTTATAGATACCGCACTTAATTAATATATATATATATATATATATATATATATATATATATATATATATATATATATATATAAACTACTAATATTTCTTCGATTCAATCTTTTTCTAGTATTAATTATTAGAAAGGATACCCATTCTATAAAAAAGTAAATTTTTAAAAAATAACATTGAACAAATATCTAGTACGCATGAAATAATTTTTAGAATCAGGGACCGCATCCAACCAGTGGCGCACACAAGGGGTGGTGTCCAAGGAATCCGGACCTCCCCTACATAGCCCTTGATTTTTTCGATTGATTATAATCCTATGTATATATTACGCAAAATTTAATTATGTATTTGTTATTAATAATTAATTTTATTAACTAATGCTAGAGTCATTTATTCAATAATTAATTTTGTAATGTTTTTGTTCTTGAAAATCGACAAAATCAAAAGAATATGTTGGGCGGTGTATTGGAGCATGATACCAAAATAGTGGACTTTCGACCCTGAACCCCCTCCCCCCGCTCTTGAAAAGTTTTTTGGGTGTGCTACTGCATCCAACATAGAACAAAACGACATATTAAAAAATTTAAAAACAATTATTTTTTAAAAGAAAGAGGATCAATTTTCTAGCAACATAGAATATATTTCCAAATACACTCATGTCCATAAATTAAGGATAATGAAGTCCAGGCAAAGAAAGAGACAGAAGCAAAACAAATTTGACTTATTTGTAAAGTCTATTTATTAAACAAAAGGTAAAGAGCAAAAAAGATGCTATATGTTTGACATAATTAATAAAAATTGCGATTTTTACTCCCTGGAGTAAATTAAAAAAAAACCTATTTACAAAAAACAGTATAACATGGTTAGTATGATGGTTAATACGGAGTATGTCTCCCGGACGATGCAATACAGACCTTAGAACGCCTAGGCATGCTGAGTATCAAATTATCAATCTGATCTTGGGGAATATTACACCACTCCTCAAGCAATGCCCTCCGAAGTTACGGTAGACAGGTGGGAGGGGGTTGACGGGCTGCAATTCGTCGGCCTAGCATATCCCACACATGTTCTATTGGATTCAAGTCCGGTGAGTATGCTGGCCAATCCATACGGGTGATATCCTCCGATTGAAGGCATTCGTCTACAATGTTTGCACGGTGAGGATGGGCGTTGTCATCCATAAACAGAAATTCAGCACCCATGGCGTCCAGAAACAAACGTACATGTTGTTCCAGAATGACATCCCGATAGATGTAGCCTGTCATCGTTACACTCTGAACATGCAGGTCAGTTCTGGAACCAAGAATAATTCCTCCCCAAACGAGCCATCCTGCACCACCATAACGATGTCGTTTAATGGTGTTCTCTTGGTGGTAACGGGTACCTGGCGCTCTCCATATTAAAGTTCGGCGAGAATCAGACTGCAAACTAAACCTGGACTCGACGGAAGAAAACATCCCACAAGACCACTGTTGTGGTGTCCACAATGCATGCTCTCTACTCCAGGTTAACAGCAGGCGACAGTGAGTTGCGGTAAGTGGAACACATCTGACAGGCCTACGAGCATGTAGACCAATGTGCCCTAAGCGTCTGTACACGTCTGCCTTGAAACTGTCGTACCGGTAGCGGAAGAGAGCTGACGAGACAGGTCTGATGTTGTGCTCCGTCTGTTTCTTTTGGCAGTAACTGCCAAATACCGGTCCTCATTCGGCGTTGTAACTCGGGGGCGACCTGTGCTGTAACATCTACTTACATTACCATCATCTTGGAATCGTTGCCAAAGCCTGGAGATGACACTCTGGGCGATTCCAAGTTCCTCGGATACTTCCAGCTGGGTACGTCCACATTCCAGTCGTCTAATAATTCTAACACGTAAAAAATAATCCAAATGCTTCCTTTGTGCCATAACTAGGCGGTTATTGCACGGAAAGGCTTTTAAAGCGCTTGTGAACAATTTTACTTCTTTGCCACCATTCCTTATATACTCCTCTCTTACACTCTCGTCATTGTGGGATACTCTCCGCGTCTTCTGGTGGTTTCCTGTAATTTGCATATTCTTCTTCAAGATGTGTGTGATAATTCTACAGGTGAAATTTTTATTTTAGAGTTCAATTTCTGTGTGATTCTGAATTATCCTTAATTTATGGACATGAGTGTATAAAACTGTCGAAAGCAAAGATAGACCGCAATGTCATGTGACGTAATATGTAAGAGCTATGCATAGCAGAGAGGTGCACTGAAAACCTTTTTCCTCTTAGTGTAGTTAAAAGTTTGTATAAATTTCACTAGTTAATGCTTTTCAACATTTTTTTTTTGAAAATAGACAAACATACAGTGAGCGTCAAAAGTGTTCGTATACTTAAAATTTTCTATAAAATTTAATGTTTTCCACTAATAAAAATTAGTATACAGGAATTGAAATTTTGTCAATCGGAGTTGACATACAACCCCACACAAAAACACCTCCACCTCCATACTGAAGCATGCGGGAGGAGATATTCTTGTTCAAACAGAATTATTAGGTTTAAGTTCCTCATTTTTTCTGCTCCAAACTATTATACGTTCCATCGGAAACAAAAATGTTGAATTTTCTGTCATTCCAACGAATTTGCTGTCAATGTCGAATTTTCTGAAACTTAATCCTAAGAAACTAGTTGGAACAGTAAGACATGAAAGTGGTGTTATTGTGTGGCGGTTAAATTGGCTTCAAGAATAGGTTATTTGGTATTTTTAATGGTATTGGGGATCATGAGCTTCATATAAATATTTTAAGGAACAATTTGAAATTATCCTCCCAAAATTTGGACATTGGAAGCGAATTCATTTTTTAACAAGATAATGACGCCAAGCTCAATGTACGCCACAAATGTCTCTATAACTGTTGCCAAATTCTAAAAACACTTCCTAAATCATCTGATTTAAGCCTAGTAGAGCATATTTGGCGAGAATTTGAATTTAAAAAAGAAAACAGGACAGATAAAAACAACACGTGAAGTAAAAACAATAATCACAGAAGAATGGTGGAAAATCGATGCAGAAATTACAAAAAACTGATTAAATCTATACCAAGACGTTGAAAAGTTGTAAGGGACATTAACAGATATCCTACTAAGTACTAAATTAAGAAAGAAACACAATATTTAAAGCTATATTGAGAATTGTTTTTAAGCCTACAAAGACTTGTCGCGTAATTTTCAGTAGTTTTTTGATTATTTATTTTTCAAAATAATAGTTATACTATGTTTTAAAAATTGATTATGTCATTCGGTTAAGAACAAATTGCAGATATTGTAATAAAATTGCGATTCCGATATATTAATTTTTATTAGTTGAAAACTTTAAATTTTATAGAAAATTGTAAATGTGTGACGGGTCTATCCGCGTTATTTCAACTAATAAGCTTCTTGGGAAATTTCGAGTCTTAAAAAAGTTATTCCATTATAAACCTTCTCCGGAAGAAGATGTGAGTATCTAAAATAAGACTTGTATACAAAGATTAAACTTTCAAGTTAGAGAAGAGAGAGGTTAGACTGCTAACGGATAGCAGTGACTCATTAAACGTGAAGTGAGGCGTGAGTACTTCGTAACTTATTTGTGCAATATTATAGTTGACGATTTGGTCAACTATAGATTCAATTGGATTAGGTAGCTCGGAATTGTGTGTGTGTGGAAGGTGTATTGCCTGAACGTAAGTGATCCGATTTATTAAGACTTCTCGTATCTCGTCTACCTCGCTATTGCTCTCCATATTTAGTAGTTGGTGCATCTCTTAACTTGGTTAATAGAATTTGTGGGGTTGTTGATAATAGTAAATAAATAAAAGTTATTTTGGTTATGGCTAGTCTTTCTTCCGACTCTCCCACACTAATGGATGTCGTGGGGCGACCATTACAAATGTACGAAAACTTTTGACGCCCATTGTATGTCATTTTTATATTCCGTATAAAAATACCGTGTTTGATATTGCTTTGGTTTAATTTTTTTTATTAATATCGCATTCTAAAGTAACACAAAAGTTATTGGCGACGTTTCACCTTCAAGTGACGAAGATTATATCTCAGCTGCATCCTAAGCTCCATATGAATCATTTAGATGGAAAAAAAGTAGCTGAAACTTTTTAGCTCTGTGACGTCGTGAGTAGATAACAAACAAAAATTTATCACAGCCTAATTTTGAAATAAAAGACTTGTTTATTTGCTCAACAAATTCTTATTGAAGCAATAAATTACAGTTTACATGCCAAGCCTATTACAGTCTATATCACGCGAGATAGATCTCTTCAATGCTTTGTCCGAAGAGCACTTGCTTATCTCGCTAACGTTGTTTCCAGTTCTCCAACACCATCGGCGTTCATGGTCTCTCCCTTCATCCGCAAAAATCTCCCTCGATCTCCGAGTCTGATCCCGGCTCGTTTCCGCTCGCTCCAAGTCTCTGACTGACAAAGTCTCTCGCTAGGTCTCGCTCCCCTTTATCCTAAAAAAACCGTTTTAAACACCAAGGGCGGGTCCAGACCACGCCCCTTATCATAGGCAGGCCACAAAAATCTGCCCTCGTCCCTGGGCCTCATTAGTGTCCTATTTGTGCGGAACACGCAAATACACTCCCGGCCAGTGGGGAATGTTAAGGCGCCAGTATTCTCGCGAAACATTTGGACATTTTCTTCATCACACCACCTTTGCTCCTTAAACCCATTCTGTTGACGTCTGCCGGGGCGACAGTGTTCTTCATAGACAGGCTCACTCATTGTCAATGGGTGCTGGCTCTCCTTTGACCATTATGACTGCCAGTTTGGATGTCGGCGCTTCTCCGAGGTCAAATAATAAACAATGACCCCACGGCCACGTGCACTGGTCACTTAGACATCTGTTCTGAGCCATAAAATTTGGCGTGAATAGAAGGGTGGGGTTCGCCCCAATCGAAGACGTCACAGCGCTATTTACATATGAGAAATTCAGCAAAAATCGACTCATCTTACAATCTCGGTACAGATGTCAATCTAAAAAACACTTAGATGTTGAAAATGATGCACGAAACAATTCTACTACGTTTCGTACGAGAGCTCAAGTATACCAAAAATCGCTTCGATGCTGAATTGAAAGAAAAAAAAAGATTTCAAGCTTATTTAAAAAAAAATCGCTTCGAGGTACACAACATCGTCAATCATATTTTTTCTCTCTCAGTGTGCCAAATTTTGTAGCCTTTCCATTTTAGTGTGCAACCTCTTCTCACATACTAACCCTTCATTCCATTAAATACATATCTCATATATCGTTTGCTACGCTAAAATTCTGCAGATCTTTAAACTTAATTTTAAACTGATGTGTGCTTGTCGACTGTTCTTAATAATTAAGAAAATAATAATATAAATGGATTTATATATGGGGAAAAAATAAGGACCTTTTATATTATTAGTATTAAAACATTTTTCTGTTCAAAAAATATAATTCCGGTTTGAAAATTTTTAACATAAGAGGAAAAAAGTATTAACGTGCTACTTTAATTATTTTACACAATAATTGACGTTGGAATAAAAAGATGAAGACATGAAATTCGTGATAAACGAACACATGCAATATTATTAACAGTCACACAATAATATAAATGCAAAAATATATCCCATTCTTTTTTTATAAGAAAACCTTTTATTTATTAAATACTTTTCACTACGCAGTATCAACATTTTATAAAAATGAGAATGTGAAAATAAACCTCTAATGAATGGAAACCCTTTTGGTGAAAACATTACAATTTCATGTGTAAACAAAATACAATTTGGATTTCTTTTTAAGTGCATTTCAAGAAAGAATATTCAATCAAATAGTTCCTAGATGAAAAAAAAATAAGAAAAATATTTATTTTTGAAAGCTTAAAATTACTTTATATTTAACACACTCAAAACTCAAACTCAGTGGCGCAACAGCCTATGAGGGTCAGGGCCTACTGTGCCCATCCCAATATACGTGACAATTGGGCGCTGAAGCGCATGAGCAGATGTCTCAATTAGGTGGTCAATCTGAAGCAAACCCACTGCAGTAGGGATGAAAGGCATATTTAATACACAGTTAGTAAAATTCAGGAAACGTAAAAACACACCAAGAGAAAAATAATATATAATCGTTCTTCATTTTCTTTTATAATCGGTTTTTTTAAAATCATAAAATATAATAGCAAATTGAAGGATATCGCTATCTAAAATGAATACAAGGCTCTTTTAGTAAATACATAATATCACTTTACCTCTATAGAATATCAGCTGCCATCGAACGTAAAAAAAGATATTTTATTTCTTGTAGCATACTTAATTTTTTTGAATTACCTGAAATAGCTTTAAATTATGTCTGTATAATATATTTAATTAAATATAAAACTAAGACCTTAAATGAAATGAAAGATTTTTTTTTTCAAAATCAGGAACACACACACACACACACATGTATAAAATATATATCTCCAAATATATTTTATATATATACTCCGAATTTATAAAAACATTTTCAGTAATTTTGTAACGATGATGTCCAAATTTATTTTGCGCATTTTAATATTTATGTTATTCGATAATACAGAACTGAATTCAGTGGCGCAACAGCCCATGAAGGTCAAGGCCTACTGTGCCTATCTCAGTTTACGTGACCTTAGACGTTGGGATGCATGTGCAGATGTTTCGGTCAAGTGGTCCCTCTGACGCGAAATCCCCAGTGTTCAGTTCCCAAACAAGCTTGGTACTCATTTATCGACCCACTGAAGGGATGAAAGGCTGAGTCAACTTTGCCCAGCCCAGGATTCGAGCCCCGAACCCCGATACGCTACCACTCAGCCACTGGGACTATTCGATAATAATTGGAATATTTTGGCCCAGATTCCTATTGCCATATTTTTGGTAATCTTGACTAAAACTGTGGTGCATTTTAGTTAAAAGAATTTGTCTGAGAGGCATGTTAAGCATATGTTAACATAAACCTTGCAGATAAATACAAAAAGAATCCAAATTGTTTATTTTACATATACATTAAGAAACAGATTTTCAACATAAAATAAATTAACCTCTATTCACTAATACGATAATAATGATTTGAATCAAAAGGTCACGCGAAATACTAATTCTAACTGCATTAAAAAGCTAAAAAAATTTACAATAAATTTTCGTAGAACTAAATTTTTTTTTAAAAAAAAGGAATTTTTCGGTATTTTTATGCAGAACTTGCAAAAATATTCTTAAAATGTCAGAAGCAATATCACACTTGAAGAGTAAGGAGAGTTGGCAGGTGGCGTTTAAAGACAGATGCTACAGCAGAACCAAAATAAAAGAACATATTTGGTATGAATAACTATTTATTTCTCTATCTCAAAATTCTAGAAATTTCATATAAAAGGCGTAGGTGGATTTAGTGAAAATTTATCAATTTTTTGCAATAGCTGAAGAGTAAAAGATTTGTAAAAAACAATCTTGATTCTTGAAGAAAATGTTTCATTTTTTTAAAACCATTTCAAATTTTGTTTAAACACCAAGAAAAAAAGTTAAATTTTGTAAGCTAGTATAATAATGGATAAAAGATTTCTCGCGTTACAAATTTTTTTTTCTCTCAAGAAACACTTTTAAAACGAATACAGTCAACAAAGATATAAATCGAAGTCACATTCCCGAAGTATCTATCCACGTGACACAGAAAGCCAAACGATCGTTTTTGTCAGACATCCAGTAATTTCTATAAGTTTGTGAACCGTTATTCTTTTGATAAACATCTGCAGACAGTCACCGTTCCACGCAAAGCTGAACACCATCTCTACTATCCTCCTTTTATTATTTTGATTTCACCCTTTGACTTTGAAAGTGGGTGCAATCTCCTGCAAAAAGTATTGCATTGTCCATTGTCAACGTAAAAATTTTAACTATTTCATCAAAAGGTTACTTTCTTTCATTTTGTTCTTTGAAAACGTAATCTTGGACTTAAAAAAATTAGAAGTTTAACGTAACACGCGAATTCAAATAGTGATAAGATTATGGCTGTTTGCAATATCTGCATAGAGACAACAGATGATTGGTTAAAAATTATTATATTAATCGATTTAAAAAAAGGAATGATATTATGATATTGTGTGTGATAGTAATAGCACAAGCACACAAACACACAAGATTTTCACGATCCAATTTTTCTGTTTGTAAGAAATAAAAAAGTGCAGTATATAAAGGGTGTTTTTTTAGAGGTATAGAACTTTAAATTGCAATAAAACAATGATGTATTATTCGATTGACATGAATTTTTTTTTATTCGAAAGATAATCTTGTGGCATTACACTTTAAATATGATTTCTGGCATATGACTGCCACGGCTGGCTCGGATGTAGTCCAATCTGGACGTCCAATTTTCGATGACTTTTCCCAACATTTGTGGCCGTATATCGGCAATAACACGGCGAATGTTGTTTTCCAAATGGTCAAGCGTTTGTGGCTTATCCGCATAGACCAATGACTTTACATAGCCTCACAGAAAATAGTCTAGCGGTGTTAAATCACAAGATCTTGGAGGCCAATTCACAGGTCCAAAACGTGAAATTAGGCGGCCACCAAACGTGTCTTTCAATAAATCGATTGTGGCAAGAGCTGTGTGACATGCTGCGCCGTCTTGTTGGAACCACAGCTCCTGGACATCATGATTGTTCAATTCAGGAATGAAAAAGTTAGTAATCATGGCTCTATACCGATCACCATTGACTGCAACGTTGTGGCCTTCATCGTTTTTGAAGAAGGATTCCATCAGCCCATAAAGCGCACCAAACAGTCAGTTTTTCTGGATGTAACGGTGTTTCGATATACACTTGTGGATTAACTTCACTCCAAATGCGGCAGTTTTGTTTGTTGACGTAGCCATTCAACCAGAAGTGCGCTTCATCGCTAAACAAAATTCGCTTATGAAAATCGGGAACAACGGCAATCTCGTTTTGGGCCCATTCGACGAATCTACGCTTTGCTTGATGATCGTTTTGATGAATTGCCAAACCAAACTGAGAATAAATCACTTGACAGCTGTTAAATCGGTCGCCATCTTGGAAAGTAATGCCAACTTAAACTTCTATACCTGAAAAAAAAACACTCTTTAAAAAGAGTAAAAATAAAATGTATCTAGTATTTCTTTTCAGGCACGAGGGTAAAAAGTCTAAAAAATTAGTTTAGTAACTATAGTTTAATATAAATAGGATCTCCACAAACTATATAACCTATTTTTAATATCATGCAGAAATTGTTCGTCGAAAAGTGGGAATTTTTTTTAATATTGATTGTTAGATGAGTCAAAACCGCAATTTTAACAAAGTCTATTTCTTAGAATTGGAAAACATGCCCACTCTTGAAGTTAAAAAAATTTAATTTAAGAGGCTTGAATTCAATACTTAAATTAAACACGCCGTAAAATTCGGCGTATAATGCTCACTTTTAATACAAAAAATATGATCGAAATGTATGGGTGCTTGTTATACGCCAGATATAAATATGAGTCTTTAAAAATAAATAAAAAAGATGAACATATATAGAAAAAAAATTAGACTTCTGCAAGAATCGAAATACTTTTTATTTGAAAGAAAAATAACATTCCATATGAACTTAAACAATTGCAGTTCTAAAATCATATTATTGGGTTTTTTTAAGGCGTGGAATAATATCTGAAATTACTTCAAAACATAAGAGCATTGCTAACGTACACATTTCAGGTTGTGAAGATCCCCTTGGATCTCACTTTGAGAACGAGAATAATTTTGAGTCAAAGAAGAACCGGTAGCCATTTTTATAAATAACTTTCTTTATTTGGTTATCTTTCCCAAATAGAATCAAAGACTTTTAATAACAAATAAATCAGAATAGCTTTATGAGGTTTAAAAGGGACTTTCCTTTATATTAACTTAAATATTTACTGATCCAATTAATTAACAATTAGAATATCGATCACGCAGAGATTACCGCAATAAGAGATCCCAGAATTATATTCAATAATGTTCCTATTGAACATTTAACTTTAATCTCACTCCTAATATAAAACTTTAATGAGACTTTAATTATAAATCAATATTTACCACACTGAATCTCAGCTCTTCCTGAGCCTAATTTATCCACCTAGAAATCTTCAATAATAAATTTCTAACTTCACTATTATAACTTCCTGCTTCAATATCTCTCTCCTACTGCCTCCCACTTTACTATTCCGTTTGACTTAAATACTTTATCTAATCTGCATGACAAGGAATCTCAAGGAGTTGATTGGAAATAGGTAGGGAATTAAATTTCCCTAAAAAAGACGTCCCAGAAGGTTAGTGATAATGTTCCGTATAGATTTGTCACAAGGTCTCCTCGTAAAAAAAGGGATGTGCGTTATAAGGCGAATATAAACTAAAAATTAAAAATTGTAGCTTGAAAGTACGCGTTATACGCAGGATTTCGTGGTACTTTCTGTTAAATCAAAAGAAGGTTAAAAAAAAATTCTCCAATTTATTTCAACATATTTCAAAAGAAAAAAAGTATCTACCAAAAATACATATATAAATTATTTGAAATAAATAATGACAGTGAAACACTGTAAGCTGAAAATATAGGAGGAATATTTTCAGCTAAGAAAAAAAATAATTGTACAAAGAATTATTTTTTCGAGGAATGTACTGTTGAGATTTTATAAATACTTTTTTGAAAGGGTTCGTAAATGACAATGTAATAAATTAATATGAAAATACTTGAATTATTTGTCAACAAAATTTTTTCTAAAACTTAATTGATACGTTAACAAGTAATCAATTTGTTACGAATGTGTAAAATATACGATTGTGGAAAAACCAAAGAAAAAAAACGTTGGATTATTTTTCTTCAGCATTAAATAAATTACGAACATTCATTTATTTAACAAGAAATAATAATAATAATAATACAAATATTCTATTCTGTAATGTTTTTTTTACCTTATTGTTATTAGATACTTGAAGTCCGTCATTTGTCATAAGTTTTCATTCTGGATAGATATAAACTTCTTTACTTTCGTAGCTTACGGTTCAACGTAATATGTTATCATAAACAAAACAAAAAAAATTATCTAGTTTTATTTACTAAAAGAGTAAAATTGTCCTTAATTTTAATCTGAATATATTCCGTAAATGTCATTTTATAAATAATATTTGTAAAAGAGTTTAACGGCGATCACACCATTTAAATTTAGTAATAAATAACAAAATATTAAGAATTTGCGAATAAAAATTCATTTGAAAAAACTGATCCAGAATATTGTTAACTTTTTCATATATCTTGAAACTACAAATTTCAGCAGTTAAAATTAACCGACAGTACGAAAGATTAAGAAGTGTAATAGGCTAGAAAAAACATCACGAGTTTCGCGAAAAACAAGCGACTATTTCTCAAGGTGTTTAATTTAATTCATGTTTCATGTGCTTTACCGTGTTTAATTGGACCTTGAGGTATTTGGGGGAAACATGCACGTTGTGTAAAAATTCAAATAAAAACTTTTAATTACACAATTTTCTTGAAACGAATGTTTAATTATATTCGATGACTATTTTCAAGAAACTCTCAAGAAGAAATATATTTATACACCAATTACATTTCCATTGTTTTTTTTATTTAACCTAGCATTTATGTATGTAAGTTACAGTTGCTTTTAGGATTTTCACCATTTATAAAAAAAACCCTAAATAAAATTTGCATCACATTTACAGACAGAAAAATTTCGAAATTAAACGTAATTTTGTGACATCGTACTTAATATCTGTTTAGTATATTGCTTTCTTAAAATTTATTAACATTCCACAAATGCGAAAAACTCTTCTTTTTAATATGGCAAGTGAAAAATCATTTCAGTATATAGCAGTGTAAGAGAAGGAATAAGAAGAATTTTTTAAGTAATAAAAAATCGATTGATTCAATAAAAATGTAAGCTGCTGTCGATCGGCTAGCGAAATTAGAATAAAATATTAATGTCAAAACATTTTTCTACTAGGAAAAAAAAATGTTCCGAATTTAGATTTCGTTCTTTAACATTTGGTACAAGGCCATCACAACTAAACTCCGCCAGAATATGAGTGAAATATGAAAATGAAAATATATATTTTATTCTTTGTTAAGAGGACTCGGTACTCTTTGAGCAAATTTCATTATTTACGTATTTAAAAATTATATTTTAGCATTTTATACAATGTTTCTATTCAAGAAAATGATACCAGATGAAAATTTTCATATATTATTCACACAATTTTAAAAATTAAAATTTTTTGAAGAAAATTGGGAAAATTTTAAAATCCTACTCCTTTTGTAAAAATTAATTTTTTGACCTGAAATTTTTTTATAATATTCTTATGGATGTTCTAAACAACTTTAGGGATCGATTTTAGAATAACTTCATTCGTTTTCGAAAAAAAAATTAAAATGTTGATATACAGGAATGTAGTAATGAAAATATTTTCATTACTACTGGTATATCTTTATTTTTATTTCTCAATTAAAGTAATGGCTAATTATTAATTAAATTTCCGTTAGGGTTTACTTAAACTTTAAACGCACACAAGTTCTTTTTGATATACTGAGTATGGTCATAATAGTATAATTCTAAAGTGAGAGAGATAAAAGTGCATTTTAATTATTCTCTTTATAAACATCATTGGTACTAAAACGAATTAAACAGAATAACTTAAAAATTAATATTATATAAATAAATATTTTACATACTAATATATAATTCTAACTATTCCGGGTGAGTGGCGTGGTTGGTTTGTCGCTGGCTTTCAGCACCCAAGGTTACGGGTTCGACCCCGGTTCAAGTTGGCGAATTTTCATGATGCAGAAAATCGATAGCCACCATGTAGTATGATTATACGGCATGTAAAAGATCCCTAGAGTGTCTGTTTGGCTTGGTACTCTCAGCAAAATTAAATTCTTGTACAGGTTCGCATTGTCAGATCTCAGGTGCCTCCCTCTGAGGAGAAAACTGTGAGTTAAAATTACCCGCGGCGATTGGTATCCGCCGATATGGAGCCGCATTGAAAAGATATACCAGCTTCTGGGGAATGTACTAGGTCAGCAATGGTAAAACACCAATCTGATGCTCGTTAGAAATAAAAAAAAATAATTTTAAGTACTTCTAACTTAAACTTATTGATCTTGAGCTTCGTTTAGTTCTATATAAATTAAAGTGGCCTATATGAAGAGGTTTATCTCTCTGTGCTTAAGGTATCCGACTACGATCGGAACCGTTGTTTTGCAAAAGCGTATTGATGGATAATATTTATGATATTTAGTGTCACTTAGATTAGAAAATGTATATAAAACTGTTTTAAGAATAGTATTACAAAAAAAATTATTTAAGTACAATATTTTGACAAAAAATGAACATAGAATAACCAATTTTCAAAATATTCTCTTTTTGTGAAAAATGCTTCTATTATAATAATATTTTGCCTGAATATAGCTCAGACCTCTGTACAGAGGCTCAAACAGAATTTTTGAAATATATAACTTAGAAGTGGCTTTATCCATGTTTTACGACAACAAAGGGGAGAAATTTTAAGAAAAAAACGCCAATAATTATTTCAATTGGTTGTAACTCTGAAAATAATTTGAATTTTTTAAAAAAGATAGTCCAGACTCTCTGGAGAAGTCTTTACTTTATATAAGCAAAATATTATTATTTCAGAAGCATTTTTTATAAAAGGAGAACATTTTGAATAAAAGGTTATTCAAGTTAGTTTTTTGCCAAAATATTGTATTTAAATAAATTTTTTTTGTCAAAATGTCCTAAAAACAATTTTATGTTCATTTTCTAATCTAAGTGACACTAAATATCACGAAAATTATCCATTTATACGCTGTTTTAAAATCACGGTTCCGAACGTAGTCGGATACCTAAATATAAATTTCGGTAAATTTGAATTTCAGGTTTTACAGTGTATATATGCTGAAATATTAGAATAAAACTAGAACATGTGATACACACATTTGTTTGTTTATATGTCGGGGTAATCAGAATATTAATATCATGTATATATGTTACCGTTAAAGCTTATAATTTAGTTGTTTCACAGAATAACTAGGTATTTCATGAAATAACTAGACAAGTCAGTTACAGAATATAATAGAGGGAAAAAAATTTAATACTTTACCTAGTTATATACTATGGAATAACTAACGATAGATCATTCAAGTGAAAAATATACAATTTCAAAGTCATTTTATAAATTAATTGATCATAAATAGCTAAAATCTCACGAAAAATATTTTTTTATCCCTATTGCGGATGATTAATTAATAAACAACAAGGAAAAGCAGGTGATATAATTTTTTTATTGCTGGTATTGCTGACACTAGAGAGAGAGAGAGAGAGAGAGTTAAACAAAAAGGAAAACAAAATATTTTACAGAAACACACAGTTATATTTAAGTACTATCAAAAAATTCTTGCTCGGAAGAAAAACTGTTGTGCTTCATAAAACATACTGTGAAAACGTTTCAAACAAAAATGTAAGAAAATATTAATTTAAATTTTATGAAACACCTTTATTTTACTTTTCATTATTTATTAGAGTAAGGATGACACTTTAAATTGCGGTTCAAAACTAACTTAAAGCAGCTAGAACCGGTTCAAAGAACTTCCGAGAGCCGTATTTCATATTTTAACTATCAAGTAATCGTTATTCTACAGAACACCTCGTTAAATCAAAGAATTCAATAAGTTTATATACTTTAACTGAATTGTCTAGCTATTTAATGAAATAGTTTGTTATTCTATGAAATAACGGATTTTACACTTTAACGGCAACATATACATATTTTGAATAACGTACAGCAAAAAATACATCGAGGTCCCCCCCCAAAACTGATGGATTTTTTTAGACAAAATATTTTTATCCAAAAGAAAAAGTCTCACTGGTTCTACATTAAACTGAATTTCATAGCTGTATTTATTCGAATTAGATTTAAAATCTGACACCGCGCATTTATGATGTGTAACATAAATTTATCTACCAACATATTTGTGTAAATAAAATTAAGGTTCTGTGTTTTAGTTGAATTCACACAATTAAAGTGTGTTAAACTGAAATAATAAAAAAATGTTCTTGAAATTTCTCGACGGTTTTGAAATAGCCATTTTTAAAATTATGCAACATTTTGAAGGGAAAAGAAATCCTCGAACATAGAAATGATTGTCAAATATATCTTGTAGTTATGTCGCACATGTTACAAACACTGCAAAATGCGTTACGAAATGAACGGAACTAAAAGTGATTGAATATTAAAAGGGCCTTTCACAATCTTAGAGAACGAGAAAACAAATTACGAAATCTTTTATTTCAATACAAAACGTTTCAGCTACTGGTATCAGTAAAGTACAGATGCCTACGCCCATAAAATACAAAAGCAAAATAAACAAATTTCAGTTTTGTGAATGATTGTGATGGTTGAATGGTCATAACACCAGTTTTTGTTTTCATTCAGTTGAATACGAATCTAAAAAATGTTGAAGGAGTTACAATGTCAAGGCCAGGAATGGGAAATCAGCAGACTTTTTTTTAATCATGTATGACTAAGCGAATCTTAATTTTAAAATTTTGAATTTATCCTTCGATTGCATCTAATGATCTGTCAACAAAATGTCCATGTGATTGTAATCTACAAAAAAGTAGTCTTTGATCAGTGGCGTAACGGAGAACATTTGGGCCCCCCTGCAAAGTCAGGTTTTAGGCCCCCCACGTTGAATTTTACAAAGGGTAGGCACTTGCGTCAGCCAGGCTCTGGGCCCCTTTAGAACCCTGGCCCCCCGCGATGTGGGGGTTGCGGGGATGCACGTTACGCCACTGTCTTTAATCATAAACGTCTACTTCGATATTACGTACACTTCCACAAGTCAAAATTTTGAAGCCGGTTGGAATATAAATTGAAGCCATTGCCACGTCCTTCAGAAGTAGAATTCATGTTTTATAGCTACTCTCAGCACTTCAAGATCGAGATCTGGAGTTTACGTAACCACATACGTCTAGAATAAGAATACAGTCGGTTATTATTTAACGTCGCTGTTCAGACTCCATGGTAGGACGTAATCTGGTCAACCTATAGACGTAACCATACGTCTAGAATACGTAGAATACAGTCGAACCACCATATAACGAACCTCTATAATGCGAATTTTTCTATATAGCGAACTTTTTCCTGGAACCAAGAATAATTTCTTCGCAAAATAACCTCCCAATAGCGAAGTGCATTTTCTATATAACGAACTTTTTCTCTTGAGATTCAATTTTTTTCTCCCAATGTTTTAAGTATTTCTGGACGTTTCAAGTTGTTCTCTCTTTTAACACATTTTATGGTGGTCATAAATATTGAACTGGTTTTATTAGGGGCCTAACTCGCACCGAGGACAATAGAATTTTGGACGCTTCATCCAAGAAATGTAGCTTTTACCAGTTTATTGGAAGCATCTTCGATACCCCCTTTCCCTCTCAGTAGAGTTGTCTCGTTTCCTTCAAATAGTTTTCGATCATTTGTAGTGTTGATCAGTCGTACTTGTAACTACGTTTCTTGTAGCTCGGAAATGTCAAATCGTAAGAGCTTGAGCATCAAAGAAAAAATTTAATTCTTCGGGAAGTAGATAAAGGCGTCAAGAAAGTTTCGTTGTAGTTTTCCTTTCTTTCTCTCTTTTTGATTGGTAAGATATATGACATAAATATATATTATTTTACAAAAAAGGTGTGAATAATAATTTTTTTAGTGTATAGTGTTTGTGAATTTAAAATTTGTTTTATGAGGTTTATAAAGAAAATTGAAAGATGAACCTCTATATAACGAATTTTTCATATAACGAACTTTTTTCGGGATTCTGCGATTTCGTTATATAGAGGTCCGACTGTATATGGTTTTATATGCAGCAGTTCCCATTACTCCGAGTGATGGTGTTTAGCAGAATCGAGAGAACTTTCTTCAATGTTGTTCCCATACTTCGCCAAACATTCGTTAATTTACGAAAAAACAAAAACCTTTATTTGCGATCTAGGCAGAATTTTGTAGACCAGAAAAAAAGAAAGACAGAATAGCATGGAGAAGTACTGAAAATAGGGAAGAATTATTTGGACACTCTGGGGTGCATCACACGTGTTTACAAGAGTGGTAAACCCCAGAGAAAAAAAAAGAAAAAAATTACATTTCTCTTCTCTTATTTTTCTTTGAAATAGGATTTTAAGTATTAGTATTGCTATCTTTAGTTAAAATTTTAAAAATAATCCCTATAAATATGAAAATAAAAAAATATTATTTTATAAGTTAGTTTCACACACACACACAACATTTATATTAACATTTAAAAAAATGGAGAACTTCAAAATCATAAGTTTATTTATCTACTTGTATTATTTTTTCCCTTTATATTTTTATTTGCTTAGCTGTCTGAATACAAACAATTTTTAGTATCAGTCTTAGTTATATATAGTCAAATGCTCTTAAATAAAGTTGAATTTAAAACTTCAGTAATTCTTAAAAATGCATTTCCTTTATAACTGCTCCAATAGCTAGTTGTATGCACGAGTAGCTTATAACAGAAATAAACAACGTCATATGAACATAAATGACATGTTAAATGACAATGACATGTTAAAACAGATAACTATATGAGCATCTTTAAGAGATCCTTAAAATCCTAATGTTTAAGCTCTAAGTTTTATTTAAAATACAATTTCAAAGTATTAAACTAAAGTGACATTGGTATTTCCAATTTTTTATTTTATGTAATTACAAAAATTAGCTGGAAAAAAAAAATTGAAAAGTATCACAACTTTTCCAAACATCCAAAATACGGCCTGATCTATAGTAAATTATTAAAGCTATATTAAATTTCTCCAAAATTGACACACACATATTCAGATTTACACTTTTGTGCCTGTGGACAAGATAAAAATTACCACAAATTCCATTTTATTAAAATTTGCCGATCGTAGTTAGCCTAAGTAATTCTATAGGCCCAGATGACACTAAATGACCAAATTTTGGTTTAATGAAGTTACAGTTATGGGTTTTGAGCAATAATTTAAAGAAAAAGCTAATATCTTTCTTTAATGAAGTTTAGTTACTCGTAGCATGCATCAAATCGAGTACATGTTACCATTGCCTAAATATATCAACTGGAATTGAATTGAATTGAATTGAACGATATTGAATTTTTTTTAGAGGTTGAAGTAATTATCATGTGTGATTCTTTAAATTTTTATTTACTTCGATGTATTTATTTGTTTTAATCCAAAATAATCCAGAAATCATTTCGCCTCAATAACGATAAGTGTTATAAAAATAAAAAAGGATTTGATTATCTTTTGTGAAATGTCAAAAGTTTAGTGCAAACACCCAAGAAAATAATTTTGTTTTGATTTCAGAATATTCTAAATAGAGAGGGGGGAATATCCTGATGCAATAATTGCATGAAATTAATAGAAATTTTTGAAATATATAAAAAAGTTTAATATCCGTTTTGTCCCGTGAATCAATTTCATTCTCTTTATGAATTTCTGCAAACGATAAAGAAACAGGAAATAATCGATTGCGAATTGTTCGAGGAAATTACTTTTTCATTTTCAATTTCATTTATTTATCAAGCACATGCATTTTCCCTTCGATTAATATCAGAATTCCATCAAGGAATGGACGGAAATAATTGCGCCTAGGTGAAGAAAATACTTCCGCTCCCGAAAATTAAACAATAAAAGAAACACCGGGTACGCATGGCCTTGGCCCACTGACCTTCTTACATGAAGGCGGAGGAAGTGAAATTCAAATTGTTACTACTTTAGAAAAGGGTCAGGAGCTAAATGTCGTGCAATAACGATATTTGAATGTCTTCGTTTATGACTTTCATTCAACGTTGTACATTAAAGTACACTTATTTTCTACCTTAGTTCATAACAGATACAGCGGATATTGCAATGGAGGTTGTTATTTGAAGGGCTAGAAAATTTAAAGAGATTATTTTCATATAATTGTATGATTACTCGACGCAATTGGTATTGTAATATCTTAAGTTTTAAATAGAAACTATACTATGAAAATGTCAATGCATAGGACACTGCAGAATTGATGAATCAATAAAAGAACTACATTTTCATTTAGTATTAATTTTTTATAACTATTTTTCCCTTTATTAGTTAACTGGTTTAGGAAATCGCTTTTAAAGTAGAATGATTCAATCTCAATTCATCAAAAACACTCCATATTCTAATGAGAAATACAATTGTGCTAAAACGTTTTCTAAAACCGTCTGGAAAAAGTTATTTAAAACTGAGAAGCAGAATTGAAATTATAAAAATGAAGATGCAAAGGAAATTTTATTCTTTTTGTAAAAAACTGTAAATAAAATATAAATACGTTTTCAACCAAAAATGCGCTCAAGTCACATCTTAATTTCTCATATTGTAATTATTTTAAATGCTCCAAATTGCCAAATTAAAAAAAAAAGAAAGAGGATAGGAATAATAAACCAGAATAAACAATGATAAAGATTTGAAAATTGGCTTTAGAATTGAGAAAGATTATTTTTCAGTTCACAATCTCCCTATATATATGTCAATTTTATACATCACACTAATTTTTATCTACAATATCTTAATTTAATACAGACAAATAGTAACAACAATGAAGCAAATTTTCTTGACATACATATCAAATTAAAAGATAATGTAATAGTTTCTAATATTTATGATAAAAGAGAAGAATTTAATTTCAATATTATATATAAAAGTTTCTCATTGGGAGAGTAATATACATGTTTTTATATTCAGAAATATTGTTATTAATTATATACAACGCAATCAATTTCTATAGTTTAAAAAAAATCAGAAATAATAAATTACTAAATATTGCTTGAATCAGAAATACCCAATTAATTTTATTAATAATTACGTGTATAAAGCTATTCAAAATAGTAAGGATTAAAAATTCATGGATTAATAATAGTTTATTACTATAAATTTACATATTTCATAGTTATAGTTACCTCCATATTCTAATATTAGATAAAATTACTTATTATTTTTAATTCATATATACTCTAGTGTCACTAAAGTTATGGTATATAATTTGTAACTCTCTTATTAATTTTTATTTTTATTTTTATATTTTTGTTAAGTGCTACATTTCAGCCATTCACATGCTTTGAATCTGCATTAGGGTCCAGAATCTGGCAATAACATTTATTGCACTCAGATTTAGCGCGGGCTCTGCATTTTTAAGTGCAATTTTTAGGTAAGTTACTTCTATATTGTAATGGATTTAGATATTCCTATCCATTACATTCAATAGGTGTTTGCTCAGTATTATTTACATAAAGGGGGAAGGTTGGCTGGCCAAAAAAATGTTCAACCCCACTTTTATATAAATTATTTTATATATTATCTGTCCTAAGTCAGCAATGTTTATAATACTGCAGCATCCATTTTATAATTTTAAATTTCGGTTGCTCATGTGTTCTTCCTTGTGTGATTTTCCTACTGTCTATGTGTTTTTCGAATGTGATTGTTGGATGTTTATCTCTCGTTTGTAGAGAATACGACTATATGTATGTATGTATATATATATATATATATATATATATATATATATATATATTCAATCGTTAATAAAATACTTTCTATTCATCCATTCAAATTCAAATACATTTTTTAAAACTTGTAGTGGATGACACGTGATGTTAATACAGTTTTTTCAAACATTAAATCATTAGTTAAACTTAATTAATGAATAAATAGTAACAAACAAAAATAATAGTTCAATAGCATGTATAGAAAGGAAAATCGGTCGATGTGTCTCTGTAGCGCAATGGATAGCGCGTTGGATTTCTAATCTAAAGGTCATGGGTTCGAATCCCATCTGGGATGGTATATTTTCTGAGAATTTGATTTCTATTTCATTAGAATAGTTAAATTTAATTAATGAATAAATAGTAGCAAACAAACAAACAAAAATACCTTATATAGAATAGAAAATCGCTTTCTATTTTGCCACTTAATATAGTGATTCTGTCATACGTATATACATATTTATATTAATTGAAACTATCTAATAAAAAGGAACTAAAATAAGATTTTCTTTGTTGACCTAAATAGGAATTAACTTATTTTTTTATATTACTTGTTTATATATATATATATATATCAACTACAATGTTACTGTCTGGCAAAAATTGTAATGGATGAGCAGGATACTTTAAGGCTACTTTGATTCTGAGTGAATTCTGCATTTACAAATCTTCATGGGAAAACTGTGATTTAACGGTACCTGATTTCCTGTTCATTTACCCTAATAATTGAGACTTTGCTATACATCATATGTTGTTAAGTGATCACAGTGACGTAACGAAGAACACATTTCATTCAAACCTGAAAAGTCAGGTTTTTGCACCCCCAGTTCGATTTTACGAAGTGTAGGTACCTGGCGGTAGTCTGGTTTTGGGCCTCTTAGAACCCTGCCCCCCGATGCGAGGGTGTACGTTACGCCACTGGTGACTCACGCTTTCCTTGCATGAAAACCTAGCAAAAATTTAAAACAAGCAAAGGCAACTCTGCGTTTTCAAACTGAAGAATTTCGTTGAAATCCATTATGGTAGAATGTTATATGCCCTGTAACATCGCAAAACGAAAATAATAATAATACTCTCTTTGAAGGATATGAATTCCAAATCTAACAAAATATTTTACAACATGCCCTTTTTTAATTGCCATTAAATTATCAGCAGTTCTTCATTGAATCAGGCACTTTTTGACATAATTTGTGTCCAAACTGCCAAGATTCATTAGAAAACAAATTTAAGTCAATATTTTTTGAAGTTATTTTTTCTCACAAAAGATTTTAATATAATATATTATTATGGTTATATATATATATATTGAATAAATTTAGAAGTACTGTTTTTGCTTCAGATTTTAAAGGAAGTTAAAAGCTTACCAAAGGAAGAATGGGTATGCATAAAGCCAAGCTGAAAATATAGTATTAGATTATATTAATTAACAATTTATATTAGAAAATATGACTAAAATAACCACGGTGAAAAAAAATTGGAATGCATAGTAGAATAAATTCAAAGAGTTTTACTTGAAAGCTGGAATAATTTAATGTAATAATGACTAATATTTACAAAATTAAAAATTTATAAAGCCATTTGCATATATATACATATATTCAAATTTTATATACATAAAATATCTTTAACAAATAACGACTGCTAAATATTTTATTTTTTAAGAAAATCCAATTTTTTAAAATAAAGTAATTTTATAAAGAAAGCGACAGTTATATATTTTAGTTATATTCTGCATCAAAAAAATTGATTTTAAGTATAGTTATAGGAAAAAAATATGTATTAATGAAATATTTTATAAAAAAGTTTTTGTTTCGGTAAATTAAGTTTTATATTCAAAATTGGTTTCTGTTCCATAATTTCTCATTCGTAAAAATTTTAAAGAGCACGAGATTTCATGAAAAATGGAGCTATCTATATTAAATTAAAGGAGCCCATATATATATGCGCACGCACATACAATTTGAAACTCAAAGATATTATTTTTTGATAAAAAAAAACTACTTAATTTTAAATGATGAAATTGTAAAGAGCAAAGATGGATTAATACCAGAAATGAAGAGACTGCCTATGTAATTTCATATTTTTTTAACTAGGCTTGTAATATTTGAATAGCATTATTAATATATCAATACTTTTTTTGTCACTAATACTTACTTTCTTCCCTCTCCATTTATCAAAAACATTCATTTCAAGATGCATGAAATTCTGAAAATGAATTTTAAGTTCTCTATATGTGATTGAAAGTATTAAGGTATTAATGTGCGTAATGTAACAAGAATGAAACGAAACTTTGTTCTTTCTCCATTTGTTCTAATTATGTACGTAGTTTTTGTGTCCACGTGTTACCAGAATCAAATGTACAAGATTGATTGAGATGATTTACTTTTTTACTTGAAATAAATGTTACCATTCAGGTTTATTTCGCATCAAGGTATAAGTAACATGCTCATTAGAACAGTTGCTATTTTATTGCATAATTTAAAGAAATCTTGGACAGCGTTGCTCCCTAGGCGGGGCTTCGAGGATATAGAAAAGTTGAAAGTAAAAGATTATTTTAAAATATTAAGTTACTGAAAGGAAGCAAAACAAAATACATCCAGACATAATAAAAAAAAGTAATACATTGTGAATATTTATTGCACAATCGGTTCCTATTAAAAATTTAGAAAGGAAAAATAACATAATGTCCTATTGCTAAAAGTAGCTTACTTAAAATATCTGCAATTTAAAAGAAATATTAGATTGGGGAAAAATAAATCCATTATTTTTTCGGTAGATAACTGTAATGCCGATATCTCGTGAAGTATCGATCAAACGATTTCAAATTTATGCTCGTTGTAAAGGTGACATTTCACTCTAAAAAATGTCATTTTTTTTGCTTGGTCCATTCAATTGTGAGTTACAGGGTGTTAAAAATGGAAGTCAACAAAGAGAAAATTCGGTACATTTTACAGTTTTTCTTTGATAAAGGCTAGAATGCAAGCCAGGTGGTTGAAATTGTGAATGGTGTTTATGATGCCGATACTGTAACAGCTCATTACGTGCAATTTGGTTTCATCGATTCCGCTCGGGCATTTGTGATGTTAAAGATGCACCTCGCACAGGCAAGCCCGTCGTCGAAACTGTCGCTGAAATCACAGACATAATCGAGATTGGTTGGCATGTTAGTAGTCGTAGCATCGCTCAGAAGCTAAAGATCGACCATAAAACAGTTTTAAACCATTTGCGCAAAGTTGGATTCAAAAAGAAGCTCCATGTTTGGGTGCCACACCAATTAACACCAAAAAACATGATGGATCGAATTTCCATCTGCGAAGCCTAGGCCAAACGGAAAGAAATCGACCCATTTCTTAAACGGATAATGATTGGGGATGAGAAATGGGTCGCATACGTCAATATTGTGAGAAAACGATCGTGGTCAAAGCGCGGTGAAGCAGCTTTAACCGTGACTAAACCAGGACTAATGACCAGGAAGGTTCTTCTGTGTATTTGGTGAGACTGGAAAGGAATAATTTGTTATGAGTTGCTTCTGTATGGCCAAACTTTAAATTCAGATATCTACTGTCAACAGCAGGATTGTTGAAGCTCGCTATTGACCAGAAACGCCCAGAATTGGCCAACAGAATAGGTGCTGTGTTCCATCAGGACAACGCCAGGCCACACACGTCTGTAGTGATTCGCCAGAAGCTCTGGAAGCTTGGTTGGGAAGTTTTAATGCATCTACCATATAATCCGGACCTGGCACCAAGCGATTACCACCTTTTTCCCGCATTACTAAACTTCCTGAGTGATAAGAAATTGGGATCAAGTGAAGATTTTGAAAATTGGTTACTAGAGTTTTTCGCCAATAAGGAACAAGACATCTATGAGAGAGGCATTATGAAGCTACCTTTAAAATGGCAACAAATTATACAAAAAATAGGACAATCCGAAACATGTTAAATAAAGTCTTGAATTTCATGCAAAAATAATGGATTTCTTTTCCCCCAACCTAATATATACAAAGTTTAATACCTTTCTTGATATTTTGTATAGTTTATAATCAGGACCGTTTTTCCGCTAGGCACGTGCCTAGGGCACAAAAAATTAAAGGGCGAAAAGAGAGAGAAAAAAAATTTTCAGCGAACGCACCACTGCCTTGTGAATCGTGAGAGAAGCATTTCTGCCCTCGAGAGAGTAAAGACTGAAATGAGATCCACTATGGAAAATGAAAAGTTTAATAGTTTGATGTCACTATATGTACTCAAAATGATACTGCAATGAAAATTGATTATAATTGATGTTATTACTGATTTTCTCGGGAAAAAAATCTTTCGTTTTTCGAAGAAAACCTTCGTTGTACAAATACAAAGACAGTGACCAGGGGCGGCTCTAGGGCCGAATAAACCGCGTCCCTGCCCGGGGTGGCATTTGGATCGAGTTAGGAAAATATTTTTTTTTGTTACAAAAAATTTGATATACTTTTTGAAATATTATTGGGTGTGAATTTGGTATTTCAATTAACGTATCTTTTTTTTTTGTTATTTTGTACTCAGTATATTTAATGACAGTTTTCTTTTATGTTTAAGCATGAAGGGTTCGAGGCGGGAGTATATGTTAAAGCATGAAATTTCATATGTTAACACATCTTTCACTAGTCACTTTCTCCCTATCCCGGAGTGATATCACAATGGGCATTCCTTTCACCCTTACGATGTCCGGTGTCAGCTATCCAAAAGGGGACAAGGGTAATAAGAGGTTTTGGTAGATAGAAAGCCAAAAGGAATTGTTTTATTTTAGTTCTGAGCGTAGTTACTGTAAGTTAAAATAAACGCTTGCGATCCCCACCATCAGTACACTACTTTTCGAAGAAATTGGCATGCTTAAATGGACGATTCCTTCTCTTAACTTTCACTCGTTTGAAATAATAACTATTTATGTCCTTAATTTCGAATTATTTTAAATTTTTTAAGACTTAAAATAATATATATGCGGGAGTCCGAATAAATCTTAGAATAAAAATCAGACTCTTCAGAAGGCGGGATTTTAGATTGGCGAGGTGGCTTGTCTAGGGGTAAGTATTTAAGGGTGAGTGATGAATTAAATGAATCTAAGTCATTTAAACACAAATACTTCATTTAAGTAAAAAAGAGAATTTATTTAAAGGAAAATATTTACAAAAGAGGATAATTACAAAGAGAAAGAAATGCAGGAATTAGGTTAATTAAAAGTTCAGTTATACCTTTAGAAGACGGGGAAATAAACCTTTTCTCATTCTTGGACGTTAGGACTGGTGGTGCCGCGCTGGGCGCGGAAATGCGGTAAAGACGCGACGTGTTGAACAAGCAGTGGTTAGTAGGCCTCTGCCGAAAAATTATTCAAGCCGGAGCTACGAAAGCTCACTAGATGGCGCTGCTTCGGAATGCAGTAATAAATAAAATTGAGATTTATGGTCCTCTGAAAAGGATATGACTCAACCTTTTAACAAAATGTTTCAAAGGAAAAATCCTACATATATATATATACGTAATAATTCCCTCTGGTATCCTTTTTTATTAATTAACTCTTTGTACTAATATTTAAAATAACTTTAACTCTTTGGTTTAAAATTGACATTGTAATCATAATCGTAATCGGCTAGTCCAAAATCCCTGTCCCACCCATTCTATCCAATCAGAACTACTATTACGTAATAACTATTGCCGGGGTATAAAAGCCAAAATCTTGGGTAATCGCGCTCTCTTCTCTTTTGTCTGCCTACCTTCGTGTAATTAGCCGGCTGCAGCGCGGTCTGTGTTTGTGTTTGTGCCATGATGTTTGCTTCTTTTTATGTGTAATGCCGTTCCTACTGGATCTTTATGTGTTTCCAGATGTGAATAAAAAGGAATAATGATTTACAGGAGTGCCTCTTCGATAATACCGTATTCGACCACGCTACACGTAACATAGAAAATCACACCACCGGCCCCGCCCTATTTTTGGTTCGCTACAGTAATAACATCCACTCGCCTCGCCACGTCTTACAATTATTTTTACCACTCTCCAGAAATATTATAAAAATATTTCATATATATACAGAGAGAGAGAGGGGCGGCATTTTCCATTTTTGTCCAGGGCGGCAAAACTGCTAGAGCCTGCAGTGACTCAACAAAGAATAAGAGGTCGAAAAGTAAAAGACAGTAAAGCGATAAGCTACGAAAAGGATGATACTGAACAAGTTGAAAAGTACTCTGTACTGTAATTGCAAACGATTTCATTAATTTACTGCACTGATTTACAAAAGGATGGATTGTCCGTGATGCCATTAAGTAAAAAATGAACAAGAGTGGCCAAACCATACCACTATCCTTTCCTTAAGATTGTCAGTGCAGGACACGGCGTCTTCACAGGTGATGGAGTATGGAAAGAGACTATCCAGACAGTGAAAACAAAGAAAGGGAAAAGAGTAAGATGGTTAAGGAAAAAAGTCACTCCGGAAAACTAAACAGGAAAAGTAAGAACTGAAAGAGGAAGGGGAGGGGGCTGCTCTATAAATGGGGGAGGGGCATAACTATTGAAGTGCTTGGGGTACTGGGGAGGCTAGAAAAGGTACCTGCGCATAATTAAGGTTTTATTATAGCTTTAGCTTCACAGTACATTGTTATTGTAGAGGGAGGCGATGAATGTTATGATTGAAAATTAGGTAGCAAATATTCAAAGAGTTTGGAGAAGCACTGACGTACATTGTTGCATACAATGCACGAAGTGTAAAAATTGTAAGGACGCTCCCCCCCCCTAGGGTGCCCTTCTCCTTGATTATCAGCGTGAGCTAGAGGTGTAGGAATAAGTGAAGAACTAGAAGCTGCCATGATCTTAATTTGACTTTATTAAGATCTTAAACTTAAACCTCTAACAAATAAGATAATAATATGATATGTGAGAGAATCTACGGTGGCTAAACACACAATATATATAATACCGAAATAACGTAACCCGTAGCACTATCAATAACTAACTCGCCTAAGCTCAATTCCAATTCGATCACAGATCCGAATATTAAATAGTCACTCCTACCTTAATGTCGAATGAAGTAGCGATCCATCTGATCCTAGTTGAAGTTGCGGTTCACTGGCGTGCAATGGTATGCACCTTGACCTAAGGGCTCTCTGTCACGGATAACTTCTGTTGGCTGTCACTTAACCTTTCAAAATCTCTTCACGCTTGAATCACGGAATATCATAACATTCCCCAAATTGCCACACCATTTACTCTAAACTTCTGTTATTTAAAAGCTTCCTGATTTGCATCTTTCATTAAAGCTTCACTTCCTGGTTTGGTTGGAAAAGAGTTGCCATTAATTCTGGCCCCAAAGAACTCAAAGGACATGTTAATGAAAAGGTGCGTTAGCCCGTCACACAATGCTAGCTGTATACTTTAATATAACAGAAAAATAATGCTAGAACTATTACGAAAATTTGGATATGAACTTTGCGCAAATTATTTAACAGATAAATTTATTCGCGAAAGTTGAAACTTTCCTTTGTTATACTGCGGTATTTCTGTTGCAAGTACCGTTTTCGTCAAATAGAACAGTCTTACTTACTAAAAAATCAGTGTGGAAATTTCTCAGTAAAAATTTTTTAAAAGATTAGATCCATCAAAAGTTTACTGTTTCCCCCCTTTTTTTCTTACTTCTGTGTTTGCATAAAAAACAGCTTTGTTTCTTTAAAAAAAAACAGATTATGCTCCTCTGGAAGCATGGAGAACAACAATTTTCTTCGTTTTATGTAAATTGGGAAAAACTGAGTTCTACAAAGTTCATTCAATAAAATTAATTCAATGTCTCAGAATTTTATAAAAAAATTCTTTGTCTGATGAATATTTTGTAGATATCTTAAAAAAGTTATTTACATACAATTTGCAAAGCTCTCTGAAATCTAGATATATATCATAAATGCGAAAGTTTGGGAGTCTTTTACGCAAAAACAACTGAATGGATTTTAATGAAACTTTACAGTAATATAACTTATACATCAGAATAACACATAGGCTATAATTTATAGCATAGGCTATAATTTATAAAGATATTGTGAGAAGTGTCCAAAATATAACGATATTTGTCAAGTAAGTAGGAAAAAATTCTGTCATCTTCTAGCAATTCTGGCGTGCGCTGCAAAAAAGCCCACCACAGCATAGATTTATCTTTTGTTTGTGAAAGAACTCTTTTTGTTTGGCGCTCGCTTCTAATTAATTCCTGTAAACAGCATAATCCCTAATTTTTTTTATTTCAGAATAAAACTAAGTTTTGAAGGGAGAGGTTGTTACAAATCTTTCTTTATTTGAATTTTTTTTTTTTATGATTTCATTATACACATTTGGTAGTAAGAAATTGATCTTTTTTTCAAAATAAATACTTTTATCGCTTCTGGTACTTACTGTAGATAAACTTTGTCTTTCACACTACATCATTTGGACAAATTTTCAAAATTTGTTTGTGGTTGGTAGTTAATTATAACGCTATAATTTTAATTGAATAGGCGGATATTGCATTTTTAAGTATAAAAATAATTATAACTAATGTACTGTATTTTTTGGAGTGAGTGAATATTAACGTCGCACTGTCCAGCTACACGAGGGCTTTTGGCAACGGACCACGTAATTTTGAACCATGGTCAAGTGACGTGGATGACACCTGTGCTGGCACCCCTTTCTCCTAACTACCACACCACGCCAACTTAGTAGGAATATTCTTTGAAATCCACTCTTCCAAGATATATGGCAGCACGGGTTTTATGATGAGTATTTTAGCGGGGTAGGCGAACAGTTTTGCAGCAGATAAGCGTTTTCAGCGGATTGCAAATATTATTATTTTTGTCCCGAAAAATAGTTTGTGTCAAAATTTAAGTGTCTTATGTTTTTGTATGTTAATGAAGACCTTAGAAGACGATTTGACTATTTATTCTAAGTGAACGGTGTATATAATTAATTTTACACACACACACAGTGAAATATCTTTAATTTATTATCTCTAACGGATTAAATTTTCCAAAGTGGAGTATTTCGTTTATGTACATCTCTTAATTTTCAATGTAGTGATCGAAAAAAATATTGCATGAAAAAAACTGCAGTAAATCATAATGTGGTAGATAAAGCATTAACGTGCATCGCTCACTTACACGGCGGGTCTTACAAAGCTCTAATAAAGCTCGAGCTATGAAAGTAGCTAGACATTTGCCACCTTGACTCAATCGTTATCATTTCGCTGTGTTTTTCATTGAATCGCCATTATAATTTAAGAAACGGCGTTGTTTGCGAATATTACAATTTTAACATAAAATAAATACTGCAGAAAGTAATATTAATGTATTATACTTTCAGATAAAACTTATTTACACTATTTTAAGCGTTCATTACACAAAACTTTTATCAATGTGTTACTTTTGCTGAGCAGAGATCAGCTTAGGGAGGTATTTTCAAAAATCGACCCTCAAGAGTGTTACGGGGAATTATAAACAAAAAAATCCTTTTTATCAGCTATTAGATCTACATACTTAAAATTTAACAAAGGTGTTTTTCTTTCTTTCTTTTTTTTTCTTTTGTTTAGCTGAGATATGCAAAAAGCTTTTTTTTGTTCAATTTGCAATTCACGTAAAATTAACTTCTAATTAAAAACTTCTTTATCCTTCAATCTGTGTTGTTTAATTTTTCAGTTCACCCGTGCGAAGAACGGATATACTAGCTAGTACTTTTATAATTTATTAATCCAATATCTTAGTTATACATATATCACGCTAAATAGTTTCCTAAATCACATTTTAAATTTTTCTAAAAATAGCAGAAGTACATATATGTTCTACACTTAAAAATTATACACTTTACAATAATTTTTGTTAAGGAAATAATAACAGCACTAAATAAAATTTCAATTTCTTACGATTTTCCGATATTTAGAAAAGCATCATCATTTTTTTAAAAAAAATTGAACTCAGAGCATCTAAACTACATATAAAAGAATTGATATCGCAAGGACTTTTAATTTTTTCAGTGCAACCTATCGGTAAGGCGTATGAGTAATGCGACCTTTATTAAGAACGGAAATAAAATTCGGGGTGTTTAATTATAATTTCTTCTGGATTCCGGCATTTCACAGAAAAATTTAAGATAATATAATCACGATTTTTTGAATAATAAAATAAAATTTTAATACACCTTTTTTGAGCTTTAGTGTTCTTTTATATATCAACTGAAATTTACTTTCGAAACAAAAGCAGCAAAAACTAAAAATAGTAAATTTTAATTAAAAAAAATGGTTATGAAAATACTTTTTGGTTCTCCTGTATAAAAGAAATACTACAAATTCTATCTTAAGAATTTCAATAAAAACATTTATTTTTATTCAATAAACAAAATGTTTCCTGCTGTATAACCTATTGTGCTGTTTGCTCATAAATCAAAATATGTTTATCTGAAAAACGACTAAATCGTGGTTTGTCTTTTACTTTTTAAAGCTGATCACTAGATGACACTACCAGCGTTTACTCCCTGGAATTTTTAGTTTTTACATCCTGCCTGAATCTTGAAGGACAAAACATATTTACCGATCCAAGGGAAATGCGCGCAGTGCGTCTGCGCAGTAGTAGTCATAGTAATGACATATTTTGTTTACGTTGTGGTTCGTTGTAACTGTGACACCACGCCCTGGGTGAAAGGAGTTGGCCGTAGCGTGTGTTTATTGATTCATTGAAAATAATGCATTTTGTAAAGCGCTTAACTACATTAAATTTAAATATTGACGTAAAAATAATTTAAGTTTTCCTCAATTCTATTCGTACAAAATGGCTAGATTTAAATCTAGTTCAGTGAGAATTGCTGCAAACGGTTTCGCGGCCTTTTGTTTTGCTGCTATTTTCGTGGCATTTGTAACCCCTTACTGGTTAAATTCAGATCGCCGGCACTATGGGGCTGTGTTTGTGAGACTAGGTTTGTGGGAAACTTGTTTTAGAAGCTTCCACGATCCTAGTGATTTAGCCTTAAAAAAGTACTATGCAGGTTGTCGTTGGATTCTCACGGATGAATATCAAAAACTCAGAGGATTTATTGAGCAGCGTAAGTACAGAATAAAAAAGAAAAGGAATTTTATTAGTAATGAATTCCTCTTTTTTTGGAGATTTTTTTTTTTATAAAAATAACCTGTCAGAATAATTAGGTATGAAGTACTGCTCTTGCTCATTAATATGAAAAATCATTAGTCTGTAAATAAATTGTATTCTTTTTTACTCTATAGTCATTTTTACCATAATTAATATATTCAGTAAAAAGCACTGATGAAAAATGCATGATTTCAATTCATCTACGAAAAGAATAATCTCTTGCATTTATTGCTGGTTAAAAAAGGAACTATATTAAATTTACTTTTATATCTTTTGGTGCTAAAAAAAAAAGAGAAAATATGATTCGTTTGAAATCATAGTTTTCCATTTGCCTTTGTATAATCTTATTCTACTAAACATGGATGTGACATTCTACCTGTATTTATATGTTTTTTATTGATTCCAGACATGATTTTTATACTTGATTATTTTAGTACTTTCTGAACTGTTATTGTTATTTTAAATTTAATATTGTAATAATGTACCAAAAGAATAGTATCCAAAAAATTTAAGATATTTATCAGTTATAAAAATTGACTAATTATACAGTTTTATGCTCATTCTTACTATAAATTTAATTTAGTTACTTTAAAAAATAGAAGAAAAATAGAATGTAAGGAACACACACAGTTTTTAATTACAAATCATTAGTTCCTAAATGTAATATCTACAAAATGATTAAGATAGTAATTGGATTGGAGTATTACTTAAATATATAAATTCTTATTTTTTCATATATTTTTTATTAGTTTTATCAGTTTAAAAAATGGTATATTTTTAATTGTAAAGATGAAAAAATATATTACAAAGTTATATTTGTTTGCATTAAGATAATTAGAATAACCTAATGAGCTATTGGCTGTAGAATTGTTATTTTAAACCATGATTACGTGTAGAAGATCACAACTTAATTGTTACTTAACTTAATAAATTTTAACATAGTGGATATTTGCATATAATCCCATCAATCATTTTAACTAAGCAAAAAGAGTTGCCAAAGTGTGACCTTTGAATGCAAAAAGGTACTTGTGGCTAATTAAAGGATTGGTTTTTATTTGGCTGATGTCAGTCATTTCACCATGCCAATGAGATAATTCTTCACTAACATATTATGTCAAAGACTTTGAAACCTTTTTTAATTTAACATACCCTCTTCAGAAATAGTTCGAAATATCTTGATTTATTAATAAAACAATGAGAGAAAAAAAGTGATCAAAGTAATTTTTTTGAGTATGTTATTTTGTGATGGTCAATTTTTGGTTATTAAAATATTTCTAAGAGATTAATTGGACTGAATAAATATCTTAAGGGACAAACCAACAAGTACATAAATAGGTTTGAGAGTTTATTGAAAATGGTTTGAGTTAAATCTATTCATATAACTATGTGTCTTTTAATTTAACTTGGTATCTGATGGAATTTATCAAGTTATATATCTATATAGTCTTATAAATAAATTTTTTAATAATTTGTATGTATTTTTATAGCCTTTTTTATTGCTGTTCAAGTTTTTTTCACTATTGGTTTCACTGCCTTATTGGTTAGTTGTGTCTTGATTCTTGCTGTCCATTTATGCATGAGTCCAGAAAAGGATGTTCTTGTGGTCAGATTAATAGCAGCACTTACATTGGTTGCAGGTAAGTGCACTTTATGTATTTTTTATCAGCTGTATTATTAATTTATTTTATAAATTAACTTTTTAAATGGGTGTTTAGTTCGCATATAATTGGACTCTTCCTGATCTTTTTCTACATTTATAGATTGAAGTTTAATATAAAGTAATTCATTTGTGTTAATTTTAAGTGGTACTTCATTATCTATGGTTATTAAACATTATATGTTAATTGCGGTAGCCTATTAATAATGGTTAATGATATTTCATTTGAGCCAAGTGTTTAAGTCTGGCTTCTCCTCCTTTGTGCTAAATGCTGCTCTTTTATTTCTATCTTTACTCTTTAATGTGATTCATTTTTTAGCGTAATAAATATTACTAATAGAAATTTGGTTGAAAATAAAAGGGACTTAAAAGGGTTAAACATGTCTTTGAGAAGAAATATAATAATCTAATGATACGATGAAAGAAATAAGCCAAACATGTCATTTTGGAGCAACTAATGCATGCTTGATATGATTTTAACCTTCTTGCTGCATAGTGTTACCTTTGCTACTTGTATTTTGCCCGTGGAAATTGCGAGATATGCAGCAAGAGGGTTAATAAGAAAAAAAAATCAAAATATTTTAATAAATTTGATTATCAAAAGATGAAGATATTTCAGAATGTCTTAGGAATTTAAATCAGTTAATTAAATTTTATGTTAAGTTCAAAATTTATCTTTATCCATTATTTAAACTATACAGAATTATTGCAGCATATTTACATATATTTAAATTTAAATATTACTTATGAGGTGTTGATCATTTGTGTTGCATAGAAAGCTGGTAGTTTTGATCTAAATAAATATTATCTATGCTGGTTCAATTTCTACAAGCTTAAAGTCATATTTGTGTACTTTTCAGAATAATAGTAATAGTTTCAGCCTTCTACCTGTTTAACAAAATTGCAATAAACTTAGAATTATAGATAGGGGCATAGCTACCACTGTATCGATGATATGGGGCCCCCAAGCTACAGGGGCCCCAACATGTGTAATTGCAGTCCCACTAACAGGGTTCCCATACCTTAAAAAAGGGCTCTGAAGGAATTTTGATACAGGGCCCCATTAGAGCTAGCTATGCCAGTGCTTTTAGACCAATGATGTTTTTTTTCTTTACTAAGGTATTATTTTAACCAAGTAAAAATTTTACACATAAATAGTGCCGCGTTGCGTGGTTAGGCATTCTTCACTACAACACGGTTGAATTAAATAACAATAACATTTATTAACTTTAAAGATTAAATGAGCAATTAAGAGGTAAGCTTTTAAGAACTACAACACATGGAACCAGGCACGCTACAATAATAATAGATCAATTCAGTTCAGTTTTGGAGTTGTTATGTTGAGCTGTAAGGTCGCTGCATACTCCCCTTCCAGTGTCAACGATACCTAGTTGGAAGATGAACTTTGCGACCAGAACGTGTAGATGGCTGGGTAGGCGTTGAAGCTGTTGGATCAGATTCCACAGTAGCAGGTGTTGAAGCTGTTGCATTAGGTTCCACAGTAGCAGGTGTTTCATTCTTGGTTTGAGGTAGTTGCAAGTCCTCAGTGTTAAGAAAGAAGGCAGGTTTGCATCTATCAATAGATACAGATACCCGTTTACCATTGATGTCAAGGAAAAACACTTTATCCTTCCTCTGTAAGACTTTGAAAGGGCCATCATAGGGTTGTTGAAGTGGACGGCGTAACATGTATCGGCGAAGAAAAACATGTGTTGCTTCCAACAGTCCTGGATGGATAAAAACTGGACGTTTGCCATGGTGTTTTGGTGGTTTAGGGTGAAGTGATTGCATGTGAGACTTAAGTTTCGAAACAAAATTCACAACATCATCGTCTGGCTTGGAAGAGTCAAACATCTCCCCTGGCAGTCGAATAGTGGTCCCAAAAACTAATTCAGCTGGGGTACACAGAATATCTTCTTTAAGAGAAGCTCGTAGACCTAGTAAGATGATAGGGAGTACTTCTGTCCAACGCTCAGTAGCATGGCATTTGATTACACTTTTCAATGGGCGGTGCAATTCTTCGATCATCACATTAGCTTGAGGGTGGTATCCAGTTGTACGACACTTCTGAACACCAAGTAGTTTGCTAAGAGCTTTGAAGAGTGAGGACTCAAACTGCCTGCCCTGTCAGTTGTGAGAATTGCAGGAGTTCCAAAGCGAGACACCAAGAGGAAAAGAAGGCCTCAGCCACAGTCTCAGCAGTTATGTCTTTGAGAGGTTGGGCCTCTGGCCATTTCGAAAAACGGTCAATCATTGTCAGGCAATAGGTGTAGCCATTTGATGGAGGTAGAGGTCCAATGAGATCCAGATGAACATGATCAAAACGTTGGGAAGGTTCTTGAAATGATGAAAGAGGTGATCTAGTATGACGATGAATTTTGGATTTTTGGCAAGCTAGGCAGTGTCTTGCCCACTTAGCTACATCTGATGAGATTGATGGCCAAACAAACGCGCTGCTTCATCAAATGCACTGATCGACGTATGCCAGGATGGGATAAATTATGCATAGCAGAGAAAACATCTTGGCGATGCTGTTTTGGGATGTAGGGTCTGGCTGTGCCTGTTGATAGATCACACATAATTTCAGTAGACGAATTGGGAAAAGTTACCTTTTTGAGTTCCAAGGAAGTTCCAGATGCTATTAGGGTGTGAAGCTCCTGATCAGTCTGTTGTGTCTCAGCAATACAGTCATAGTCAATTTGACTTGGGAAGGTGATTGCAGAAACACGAGAGAGAACGCCAGCAGCAATATTGTCAGATCCTGGAATGTGTACAATATTTGTGGTGAACTGAGAGATGAAATCCAGCTGACGGATCTGCCGTGGAGAAAACTTGTCACTTTTTTGCCTAAAAGCATAAGTGAGGGGCTTGTGGTCAGTAAACACTGTGAAATCTCTAGCTTCCAGAATATACCGAAAGTGTCGGATAGCCGAGTAGATAGCAAGGAGTTCACGGTCATAGGCACTGTAAGACTTTTCAGATGAAGTAAGTTTTCTGGAAAAGAAAGCCAATGGCTGTAGCTCAGAGTCCACAACTTGGTGAAGTGCACCTCCTATGGCATAATCAGAGGCGTCCACATGAAGAGCAAGCGGGGCAGAAGGTGAAGGATGAGCAAGAAGTGCAGCATCAGCAAGAGCTTGTTTACACCTCTGAAATGCTGTAATTGCCTCAGAAGACCAGTTTAAAGGCTTTGAGTCCTTCTTACCTTTAGAACCTTTTAAAAATTCACTTAAAAGATACTGTTGTTCAGCTGCTTTGGGCAAGAAACGTCTATAAAAATTTAACAGTCCTAAAAATTTTCTCAGAGAGCCAACAGTCTCTGGTTGTTTGTAATCAAGAACTGCTTGAACTTTGTCAGGCAATGGCTTAATGCCATCAGGAATGATAAGGTGGCCAAGGAAAATGAGTTCAGTCACACCAAATACACATTTAGAGATATTTAGTTTTAAACCATATGAGCTCAGTCTTTGGAATATAGTTCTTAAGTGAGAACGATGCTCCTCAGCATTTTCTGAGTAACACAAAATATCATCCAAGTAGACAAAACAAAAAGGAAGTCCTCTTAGTACTTCATGCATGAATCGCATAAAGGTTTGTGGTGCATTCACAAGGCCAAAACACAAATGGGTATATTCGTAAAGACCCCATGGAGTTGTTACAGCTGTCTTAGGAATATCACACTCAGCTATAGGGATTTGGTGGAATGCCTTAAAAATGTCTATTTTGGAAAATATCCTCTTGCCATGTAGTGCATGAGCAAAGTCATTCAAATAAGGCATGGGGTAGCTGTCGAACTCAGTAACAGAATTCAGCTGCCTGTAATCCCCAACAGGTCTAACTGTAGAGTCAGATTTGGGCACAACATGAAGAGGAGAACTCCAGGGACTTTTGGAAGGTCTAATAATGCCTTGAGCAAGAAGAAATTCAAATTCTACCTTCACTGCATCATACAGTTTAGGGTGTAGCCTTCTAGGCTTGGCAGTGACTGGTGGGCCAGTAGTAATAATATGGTGGACTGTGCCATGTGATGCTGATTTGGAAATTAAAGAAGGGTTGCTGAGGTCTGGATATTCCGATAAGATGTTTTTAAAACTAATGTTTGCATCTACAGTGAGGATTGAGGGCTGTACAATATTTGAAAAAACACAAGAAGTGAAAAGAGAAGTTTCCACATCCACCAACCTTTTTTTCTTAAGGTCGATTAAAAGGTTGAAGTGCTTTAGAAAATCAGCACCAATTATAGGAGATGATACATCAGCAATTATGAAAGTCCAGATAAAAGGTCGCCTCAGACCCAGGTTCAGTTCTTTACAGACCATACCATAGGCTGGAATTTTGGTATTATTAGCAGCAAATAAGGAGAAGTTAGACTGAGGTGAATTATTCATAGTTGGAGAAGGTGGGATAACACAGATTTCACTTCCAGAGTCTATGAGGAATTTCTGGCCAGACTTGCGGTCTAATAAAAATAACCGGCTGGTATGTTTCGAGGGCTCTGCCATTCCAGCTATGACAGAGCTTACTCGTTTTTTGCACAAATGCACAAGGTGAAACACACTTGCGGGCCTGCTCTTTATAACGGCGATGATAGTAGCAGATGCCACTTCCTCTATTGACACTCCTAGAGCGTGAATGTGATCTCCGGCGGTCAGAACTATATCGTTGGTGGCGAGAAAAATTGCGCTCTCTTGTCAGTTCAGCAACTTGCAGAGACAGCTCTTGGATCTGCCTGGCGAGAGAGTCCATGGTTGGCTGAACACTGCATGAAGATGACTGGGATGGTGGAGGAACAGTTGTGGAAGCACAGATAGTTGAGGATGAACCAACAACCTCAGAAACCTTATCAGCGATGATAGCCAGTTTATCCAAAGGCTCTGAGGATGCAGATAAAACAGTCTGGATATGTGGTGGCATTCTTTGAAGCCACAAACTTTGCAGAAAGTCATCCTGGAGTTGGCCATTAGACAGCTCTTTCATTTTTCGCAACAGGTGGCTGGGCTTCTCATCTCCTAGCTGAAGGTCAGTAAGCAGTTAATTTTTGAGTCTCCGAGTCGCTAAATTGGGTGATGAGCCGCTGCGAGAGAGTGTGATATTTGTCACTGTTCGGAGGGCTTAACACAATGTCCGACACGTAGGAGAGAGTTTCAGCATCCAGGTTCGCAACCAAAGCAGAATACTTAGTATCATCACTGGATATACCACTGAATGTGAATGCATGGTCGCATTGCGCAATCCATAGATGAACGTTGGATTTCCAAACGGCGGCAGCCGCAACGAAATACGAGCGACTTCAACGGTTTCATTAGTCATATTGTTGAATAAGCAGGAAGCGAAACGAATCTCGAGCAGATGCTTCAAGTGGCCTTGAGGAGAAGGAGAAAAAAAAAAATCTTTCGCTACGTACTGATCATCCGTAGTAGAAGAATTTGTATTGCATTCGCCAGTAGAACAGAATAGCTTACGTGTTTTTAAGTCCAAAAGGGGTCACCACTGCCGTGTTGCGTGGTTAGGCATTCTTCACTACAACACGGTTGAATTAAATAACAATAACATTTATTAACTTTAAAGATTAAATGAGCAATTAAGAGGGTAAGCTTTTAAGAACTACAACACATGGAACCAGGCACGCTACAATAATAATAGATCAATTCAGTTCAGTTTTGGAGTCGTTATGTTGAGCTGTAAGGTCGCTGCAATAGTATGAATCCTAGTATGCATTTTAATGTACATTATTGTAAGATAAAACCTTCACAAAAGACCGATTAGCTTCAATAAATTGGGTTATTATAACACAACTTAGTTTTTATTATAATTGTTACCTGATTATATAAGCTGTATGTAAGACACTAGTGAATAAATATCCTTTTCATAGACATTTATAAAATATGAAGATATTTTCTTTCATGTCATATTTCTAATAAGTTGGAAGGATGGGCAGGGAAGTTCAGAAATAGTAACATAAACACTTAGTTCTAAAATTTACCTGCATTCTATATTTTTATATCTATTCTAAAGGTATAGAAACACTCTTAAATTTAAAGAAAATGCAAAATTTTAATGTTATATATTTATACACAATAGAATTTCATGTACATATGCTCATATGTATAGAAAAATAGTACTTAAGTTTTCATGATCAAAAGTGAATTATTATATAACATATGTAAAATAAAAAAAAATACTTGTACAAAAAGATGGGAAAAGTTATTAAAGTATGTTTTTCTCACCAATTAGTGAATCTTTTGAAAATTTCTCCGATTTCACATAATTCAGATTTTTAACAAAAATATATTCAATGCTAAAATTTTTTTTAACTCATGCCATTTTTGAAGTATAAACTAGCTGGTAAGACAGCTTTGCTTAGTTTATCTGATAAGAGATACATGCTTTTGTGTCTTTTGACATCTGATATTTAATAACTTTTTTTGTACCTTATGTTACGAAATTAATGTGTTCATGAATAATTATATACTTCAAATTTAAGGGGGGGGGGAAGAATCCAAAACTTAAGATGTGCTTGGTTGAGTTAAATGCATTTCTTTATAAATCTAAGATTTTATCTTAGAATATTATTTTATAATATTGAACATATTTGTTAGCTACTTTTTAAATAAATATTTTAATTTTGAATGATCTCTTATTGGTGTTGATTAACATGCATGAAATATTGATAAAATAATGATCTTAATTTTCTTTCCACAGGTGTATGTTGCACCTTGGCTGTCATAGTATTTGGTGTGCACGGAGATGGTAGAGATTGGATGCCTGATCCAGACCACAATTATTTGTCATGGTCATTTGCTCTTGGAGTTGTTGGTTCTTTCTTTACCTATATTAGTTCAATTCTGTTTTTCATTGAAGCTAGTAAAGCAAAGAAAAGAGAAGATGCTTTGAATCACCATGTATCATATCACATGGAACAAACTCACACCAAAGTCTAAATTAATGACTTTGAAATGTTAGGAGTTACATTCCAGCCAATTGTATTTTATATTGTTAGTACAAAACTATGTTTTGCACAAGTTTTGTAAATAAGAAATTATTCTGTAATCTATAGTTAAGAATACACTATTGATTTAATATTTTAAGAAACAATTTATAGAGTGTCTGAACACTTTTTTAAAGCAATTGCTGTTTTAACATTCCAATTATTCCGTCCTGCACGTTGAATGTGTATAAGAATATCATTTTATTTTAAAGCTTATTTACATATGTATTACTTGATTTTCATGTCATTCCGTCCAAGTTAAATATTTATCTGAATCTCAATCTTATATTTTTAATTATTTATAATGAATTATTCTGTCATACACATTGAATGTGTATTATAATCTCGTTTTATTTTAAAGCTTATTTACATGAACATCACTTGGTATTTGTGCCATTCCGTCCAACAAAAATATATTTATCTAAATATCAAATTGTTTGTAATGGTAATATATGCTTATTGTTATTCTCACTTGGTGTAAAAACAAATGAATATTTTTTTTTATATAATTTATATAAATGCCTTACATCTTAAATTTATAGAATCAGAGGCATTATAAATATTTTTTACCATTCAGGAATTATGTTTAATAAATGAATATTTCTACTTTTTTGTGTTATGTATTTTTAATACAGTTTTATTTTGCTCTGAATGTTATCAATCAAATAGTTATTTTATGTCTAAATAAGTTTTTTATGTTTCTCAAATGTTTTAATCTAGTTGTGAATACATCAAGAATGTTATTTAAATCAGTGTTGCAAGTATCATTTGTACGGGATGATTTAAGTGAATTTGTAAGGGTGTTAGTTTTGTATTTTTTTGTGTATTATTTTAAATTTTCTTTAATTTTAAAGGAATGAAGATTTTTTTTTAAAATGATTTTTATATTGTGTAAAATAAATCATGTTTTTTGAAAATAATTGTCTTTTTATTTCAATATTTAGTTTAAATGAATGCACATATATGTTTTATTCCGTAAGCCAGAATTTTATTTTGAATATTAATTTTAAATACACATGTATAGGAGACAAATTCAAAAAAATGCTCTTATATACATTTACTAAAATACATTCATAACATTATTTTGCATTAAACAATTTGTATTCCAAATTTCATTCCTTACAAAGACAAGGATGCTTATCACTAATAATTTTTCATTTATATTTTTAATAAAAGAATTAATCACAGAAGTTAATAAACATAATCATACCAAATATTTGTTAGACTTGTTAAAATACTGTTATATAATTAACTGAAATTTTCAGTTTGTAATAAGATCTAACTTTTTTTTAAAATGAATTGAAAGGAAAAACATTTTACTTCTTCTTTTCAATATTGCATTAGATTTAAGATTGCTGTGCATATGCTATCGTAGAAAACATTTACATAAAGATGTATCATAGTATCACTTTTTTTTCCAAATTCTACTTTTCCCACTTAAAATTTTTAATTTTTTCTACATACAAATGAAGTGTTTGGCAAAAATATTTCATGTCATTTTCTTTTCATTGTATTATAATTTTAAGAGTAAACTTCATTATCATTTGAATTAACACTTCATTAATACTCTTACTATCAAATTCAACTTGATGTATCCAACTTAAATCAGTGAAACTCAGTATTTTTTATCCAGAAACCTGCTGTTAATATGTAATTTCTACATAACTTTTAAATTACTGCTTTATTGTAAAATATGAAAAATGTAAGGTATTTTAGAATTCTATATATTTTAATGTGAAGAAATGGATTCTAATATTTAAAAATGAAGTCAATACTCATGATTTAGTTATACAGACTTTTTTTTCTTAAACTTAGTATTATATATCTGAAAAAAGATGAAGAAAAAAGAATTTTCACATATTTCGGGAAAAATAGATGGTACTTATGAATTATCACAACCTATTGGCGACATTATATGAAACGAAGCACCTGGTTGCCAATTCAGTGCATACGACACATAAGAAATCAGGGTTGTCAACTTGGTGAGTTTTTAATAAAGTTGGCAACTGATGCAATATATAATACGAAAGTACCAAATAAATACACATAATGTTTTGTTTTAGTAAAACTAATTGATATATATATATAAATAAATTGAAATGTAATTATTAATTACTAGAGAACTATAAATCAGTACTAATCAAACTTATTAAAACAATTTTTTTTTCATAATTTGAATATTTAAAAAAATTAAAATGCACATTTTGTCCTTAGAAGTTATTCAGTTACTGTACGAAGGAAACTAGAGAGAGAGAACTACAACTAAAATATAATATTCTTGGAAGATCCAATCTTTTTAAAACTAAGTGCTCTCTCATTTTTTTATTAGTATTCTCTAAGTCCAATAAAAATGAAGAGTGCTGATTTTCTGCAAAGAGCCAAGTACTGAATTGAACATTTTAGTTTTTGATTTTGTGAAAAGTCAAAAAAATAAAATAACCTTGTACACATACAGAAAAATTTTTAACATGAAAACAGGTTTTTTAATTGTGTGTGATTTCTGATATAATGACTAAAATATCACTAATGAAAAGAGTAAAAGAGAGAATTAAATGGATATATTATCTTAAGTAATCAAATACAATTTTAATGAAAAGAAAACCGATTGTAATTTTATAAATGACATGAACACATTATTTTTAACTCCTGAAAACCACAATACATAAAACTCATGCTCCTCTTTTGGAATTCAATGCAATTTTATTGGTTGTATGACATTATACCCAACTACACAAAGCTTCATTGACAATTAAAAGAAAAAGAAATATTGGTATTGTTATATTAGGCGATTGATTTTGGTTTGATTTAAACTAATGTAGCTAGTTATTTTTGAGGAGTATTTTTAAAGACATTAACACTCTTAAATTATTACTCATATCTTTCAATTTTCATATCAAAGCGAGGTTAAAGTGTAGATTAGAGGGGGAGGGGCTTGGCGATGTTATTTCTTTTGGTGACCGAAATCGTTCGCCAAGCTACTTCATTTAGCAATTGATGTTTTTGGCGACCGGAATCGATAGCTATCCTATCTATGACATCTAGATAGGGATCCCTTTGGATTTGGTGACTTTCATCAATGACATCTAGATAAAAGTCATCAAATCCAAAGGGTCCCCTCCTCCAATCTACACTTTTACCCAAAGCGAACGGTTTCAATTCATTTTAACGCATGTCTGAATAATTTTGAAAGATGGTTGATGGATTAAGAGTATAGTAAGCTCAAGTGTAGTATAGGCAGGGCCGGCGCTAGGGTAAATTGGCTTTAAAATTAACTAGTTTATGAAGAAAATAAACCACGATTCACATTTAAACCTTATGAAAAATGTGAAATTCACACACGCAAACAAGGACACCGCTCACAAGCATAATAAATTCACACTTAAAAAAAACTTAAAACGTAAACAAAATCATTCTTTTTTTTTTTAAATAAATGGATACACATACAAAGTGCTGTAATAGAATTTTTTGCCATTTGTCGAAATATGTATGAAAATGCGGGCGGGCGCGAAAAATCAGTCCTGACAAGCTTTCACGCGCTTTTAACCGTGACTACAAAAGGAGAAAAGGCAGTTCTATTGTTTTGTTTTTGGAATAATTGCATTGCAGATTGGTTGCTAGTGAATTAGAGTGAGTTATAATACAATTACTGTTTATTGGGTCTTTTTTAAACTTGTGTTATAAAAGTAAGGTGAGTAGAATAATTAAAAAATATTCAGTTTTTCTCAAGAAATATTTAAATAGTTTCTACAGGATGTTTCTTTTTAAACGAGGCTTTTTCATATATTTTTAACCGACTTCAAAAAAGGGAGAGGTTATCAATTCGATCTTTTTTTTTCCTTTAATGTTTGGTCGACGATTACTTCGACATATCTCAAACGATTTGAATGATTTTTTTTGTTTGGTAGGGTGTTACGACCCGCATGTGCAGAGGGCGCTAGTAGTCCTCTTTGTTTACATTTTCGTCAGTATGCTTGTAATACAGCCACAGAGCGGACGTACCTACCGTCCTCAATAAACAAACATTTTTAAAGTATACAGTCCACGCCTTTTGCTTGAGCAGTCAAGTTATACATAACTCAAAGTCTGCTCATAATCCGTTATAGACATTTCTAGAATAACCACACCATTTGTGGTTAAAATCAGAGCTATCGACCTCACCCAGTTTTGTGGTCGGTGTCGAGCCCGAGCCAAAAATCAAAATGGCTCCAAAAGAACTATCAGAACTCACCGTGTTTAACAGAAGGAAAGCACATCTGCTCGGTCAGATCACACGCATTAGAAACTCCTTGGAAAATGTGGATTCACCATTGAACCAAGTTGAAATAAGAACTAAACTCGCATCGCTTTCTGAAGTGAAAGCAAAAATAGACAAACTTCGGACCGAAAGCTACAGGGTTCTTTCGGATGAAGAGCTCATAGATTTCGAGGCCAGTTTGGACACGATGGAAGTGGACGCAGATAATTTAGAGGTGAGTCTCAATACCTTACTTGAATCTTCTAATGTGGATACCTCTGAATTATCTGTGAAAAATGATTTTGCTAATTACAATGTGAAACTGCCATCCATTAATTTACCGGAATTTTCGGGACAATATATTGATTGGTTGCAATTTAAATCCCAATTTGTATCATTAATTCATGATAACGCTTGTTTATCAGACTCGCAAAAACTATATTATTTGCAATCTGCCCTGAAAGGCCATGCAAAACAATTGCAAACAGTAAACGATTCTTACTCATCTTTATTTGAAGCTTTAGAAGGTAGATACGAAAATAAAAGATTAATTGTAAATAGTCATATTGCTGAACTTTTAAATCCTAACAAAATAAAATTTGAATCTGCTTTTCATCTCAGAAGTTTAATAGATTCAATTCAGAGTCATCTTAGAGCCTTAAAACAACTAGAATTAGAACCTAACGCTTTGTGTGAATCAATGTTAATTTTTGTTATAACTCAACGTCTAGATGATGAATCGCGTAAACAATATGAAATGGAATTACATTCTAATGATTTGCCTAAGTGGGATAATTTTTTTAGACTTTTTAATAAAAAGGAGCCAAGCCTTAGAAAACGTACAAAGAAATTCTTCGTTGAAAAACAAGAACGAATATTCTCCAAAATTCAGATCATTTGTCGTGAAAAGCGATGAAAAAACCTGTCCGTTATGTCCTTTAGAGACACACCCAATTTTTAAGTGTAAAATGTTTCACGAGATGTCTGTTCAAGAAAGAAGCAACAAAGTGAGATCCTTAAACCGATGCTTTAATTGTCTAGGCCATCACCTTATTAAGAACTGTTTAAAACTGAACAGGAAATGTAGGGTTTGTAATGCGAACCACAATTCTCTTCTTTGCAAAACAAGTGTGCCCCGACCGATATCAGAACCACACCAAAACAGAAACCTCCCCTCTCCACAGAGTTCATCGGGGGTCATTTATGACCCGAGGCCCGCCACTGTAATAAACCCTCAAACCACGACGTGTCTTTACAATGAGGTTGGGGAGAAATCCATTTTGCTTTCGACCGCCAAGGTCAAGGTTCAGAGTGCGACAGGGGGTTGGCTTGTAATGAACGCGATCCTGGATTCAGGGAGCCAAAAATGCCTTTGTAGCTTGGAAGCGTCAAATTTCCTGGGGTTGGAAAAATACTCTATGAATTCAACTATTGTAGGCTTGAATGGAGCTTGCATTTCAGTGAGGAAAAGAATTTCCGCTGAAATTTCGAACGGAAGTTCATTTAAAAGAAAACTTAACTTTCTCATAGTCCCTAAAATTACTGGATGCGTTCCTACACAGCCATTGGATTTAACAAAAATAAAATTGCCTCAAAATATAACATATGCAGATGCGGAATTTAATATTCCCAAACCAATTGATATTCTCCTGGGAGGTGAAATATTTTATGAATTATTAAAAAGTAAACAAATAAAATTACATGACAATTCAATAATATTGCAGGACTCCGTATTTGGTTACATTGTAACAGGTTCCATTCAAAACGAACCATCGAACTATATATTATTTTTGCAATTTCATCCAAGATCAGGTTGATAGAAATTTAACAAAATTTTGGGATTTAGAAGCAATAGAATTAAAGCAGAGTCTAGTTGTGACCCAGACGACCAAGCCATACAACATTTTAAATCTTCAGTACGTTTCAATAGTGGTCGTTATGAAGTTGGGTTTCCTTGGAAGGGCCATACACAAGAGTTAAATGACAATTTTTCCGTAGCAGAAAAACGTGTTAAATCCTTAACAAGAAGATTCATTCGTGATCCAACTCTGTACATACAATATTCCGAAATTTTGAAAGAATATGAATCTCAAGGAATAATTGAAAGGGTTCTAGAAACTGAAAAACCAACTGATAGAGCAGTATTCTATTTACCGCACCAAGCGGTCTTTCGCCAAGAAAGCCTAACTACAAAAATGCGCATTGTTTTCGATGCAAGTTCCCATGAAGATGGACAACCATCTCTTAATGACTGTATATGGTCAGGTGGGAATTTAAACCCAAACATATTCCACCTGATAATTTCTTTTCGCTTGAACACGATTGCTATCACCGCAGATATAGAACGTGCATTCTTGCAAATCTCATTACGTGACGAGGACAGAGATGCAGTTAGATTTTTGTTTCCAGACATTAGATCAAATCAAACAGATCCCTACAAGTTTCAAGTGTATAGATTTAAGCGTGTGATGTTTGGAGTCAACGTAAGCCCCTTCTTGCTCTCCGCAACAATTAAGCATCACATCGAGAATTACCGTGAGCAATATCCAGCAGCAACTGAAATGCTTGACACTTGTCTCTATGTTGATGACGTAATCAGTGGTGCTGATGACATCTCCCAAGCCTTAAAAGTATCAAAGGATGCTGAAACAATCATGAAGAATGCCAGCATGAAATTACGCAAATGGAATTCAAATGATCAAACATTGATGAGAACTTGGGAAAAGGAAGGCCTTGAGACACATCCTCGTCACCCGGACGACAGTTCAAAATCCCTTCGTCAAAGGTTTTAGGGATACCATGGGATGTTGTCCACGACTATTTTACAATTGATGTTAAAGGACTTCTGCAATTGGACACGTCAAAACCCATCACAAAAGAATTGTGCTTCAATCAGCTGGGAAAATATACGATCCAGTTGGGTTCTTGTCACCCTACACAATTAGGCTCAAATGCCTATTACAAGAACTTTGGCTACGGAAGTTATCCTGGGATGACGAGCTACCGCCAGATATTCATGCAGTATGGTCACAATGGTGGTTAGAACTTCCATTTTTATCAGAGTTGAAGATTCCGCGAAAGATCCTCGATTCCAGTGGAGATTCAAGTGAAGTCCAAATCCATACCTTTTCCGATGCCAGTCAAAAGGCATATGGAGCAGCCGCCTTCTTGAGAGTCAAGCACAAGGACAGAGTCAGCGTTGATCTTGTAACATCCAAGAGCCGTGTTGCACCTCTGAAAAGGTTATCCCTGCCTAGATTGGAACTGATGGGCGCTCTGCTTGCTGCACGCTTAGCGAAGGAAGTCAAGAAAATCCTAGATCAGAAGTGTTCAACCAGAGCCTTTTTCTGGACGGACTCTCAGGTCACCTTACATTGGATCAAAGGTCCAAGCCATAGATGGAAACCCTTTGTTGCGAACAGGGTTCGCGAAATCCAATCCAATCCCTCACCGATCCTAACTCGTGGTTCCACTGTTCCGGCAAGGACAACCCAGCAGATCTACTTACTAGAGGAATCAGCGTAGACGCTCTTACAACCAACTCCAAGTGGTGGAATGGATCCTCGTTTCTACGTCAAATTGACTTCCAGACCAAAGGACTAGATGAAGCTATCCCAGAAAGGGTGTATTTAACGGAAATGAGAAAGAACTCAAATCCAAAAGAGGACATTTCCTTGACATTGACAGTGACTAAAAACAATTTCCTTGAAAACATTATTGATATTTCAAACAACTATGTAAAATTAATTCGTGTTGTAAGTTTTCTTTACAGATTCATACACAACTGCAGAACCAGAATTACAAAGATAAAGGGACCCCTTACTTCACAGGAGGTAAGTCATGCTGAGAACTGGCTGATCCACTCATTGCATGAAAGGGAGTTCTATGAAGAAATGCGCAAATTGTTGGCAGGTGAGCCTATTCCTATGAAAAGCAAATTAACTCCACTTAATGTTTTTCTTGATGAGAGCAACATCATTAGAGTAGGAGGCAGACTTGCCAATTCAAATTTAAATGAGAAGGCTAAATTTCCCATGATTTTACCTAGTAGAAACGTTTTAACTGATATTATATTGAGCCATTATCATAAAAATATTTGCATGCATGACCCCACTCACTTTTATATCTTGTTCGTCAAAAATTCTGGCCACTCAATGGCAGAAATAACTGTCGTAGAATTATTCATGAATGTGTGAATTGCTTTAAGAACAAGCCCATCACTATGAATCAAATCATGGCTAACCTACCGAGAGATCGTGTAACACCGAATTATCCCTTTAATGTCACGGGCGTTGATTTTGCAGGCCCATTCTTCATTAAGTTTAAAAATCAAAGAAAGGGGGCATTAAATAAATGTTTATGTACAAAATCAATTCATTTAGATTTTGTGACACATCTCACATCCCAAGCATTCATTGCAAGTTTAAAACGTTTTTTTGGTAGGAGAGGAAAGTGTGCAAAAATCACCACCGACAACGCTAAAACATTTGTTGGCGCAAATGCCGAAATTAAAAAATTGTTCAAAATGATTAAATTACCTGATCACACATTAGCAGAATTTTTGACAAATGAATCGATAGAGTGGAACTTTATCCCACCCAGGTCCCCAAACCATGGAGGGCTATGGGAAGCAGGAGTAAAGGCATTTAAATTCCACTTAAAAAGAGTCGTGGGGAACGCACATTTAACTCTCGAAGAGTTCATCACAATACTTTGTGAAATTGAGGCTGTGCTAAATTCCCGACCACTCACTCCTTTGACGTCAAATTTCGATGATTTCGAAACACTGACCCCTGGACACTTCTTAGTAGGTAGACCCCTAACATCCATAGTTGAAGCGCAAATAACTAATATAAACGAGAATCAGTTGTCGAGATGGGAAAAAGTAAAAAAAAATTACCCAACATATATATAAGCTTTGGAAACGCGATTATTTGAATAATTTACAAGAACGTCACAAGTGGAAATTTAACAAAAATAATGTTTCTGTAGGAACCTTAGTTTTAATCAAAGATGAAAATCTTCCTAGTACGAAATGGAGTACCGGAAGAATAACTGAAATTTTTCCTGGCACCGATGGTAAGGTCCGAGTTGTGAACCTGCGTATGCCAAACGGAAATATATTAAAAAGGACAATCAGAAATCTTTGTATATTACCTGTATGAATTTTGTTATTAGTAATTATTGTATGTGTATAAATTAACTTCAATCGTATTTAAGTATCATAAAATGTATTGTGTATTTTTCATTTAAGTACTGTAAATATTGTGTATTTGCATTTAATATTATGCATGCCCTTTTGCTTTGTAAATATTGTGTATTTTGTATGTAAGTATCGTGAATTGCATTATGTATTTGTATTGAAATTTCATTTCAATGGCTCTTTTACGACCCGCATGTGCAGAGGGCGCTAGTAGTCCTCTTTGTTTACATTTTCGTCAGTATGCTTGTAATACAGCCACAGAGCGGACGTACCTACCGTCCTCAATAAACAAACATTTTTAAAGTATACAGTCCACGCCTTTTGCTTGAGCAGTCAAGTTATACATAACTCAAAGTCTGCTCATAATCCGTTATAGACATTTCTAGAATAACCACACCATTTGTGGTTAAAATCAGAGCTATCGACCTCACCCATAGGGTATGTTACCTGATTGATACCATTGTTGAAAAGGTGGTTTAAAATGTCATCCCCTAAATTTAGGGGTTGATAAAAAATAAGAATTTCCGAAAATAATTAAAATTTCATATGAATAAAGCCACTGGGAATCCAAATATAAAATACAAAACCAAAACTTTTAAAAAACCTATCCTTTTCGCCTTTGGGGTTAATATAAAAGGGTGGTAAAAAAAATTAAAGTTTTCCGATTAAATAGGTAGGACTTTACTTTCCAAAGGTTTACTATCCAAAAAAAAAAATCCATAAGGCTTCCGATTTTAAAAATATATGAATTTACTTTACGGTACTTCAGTGAAGTCACTTAAAAATAATTTTATCCAATTTATTCCTTTTTTTTTATGTCAGTTTTATTTATTTAAAATTGTTATAAAAATGGTTTTTGAAAAACGCCCAATTGAGAATACATTAGTCCATTGATATAAACCAGTGTTCTTCAAACTGTGTTCCACAGAACCCCGGGGTTCCACGAATCAAAATAAAAATTCGAAGAAAAAATATTAAAAATGTGTGTGCAAAATATTCACATTTTCTATGGTAGCCTAGAGTATTTTTGTTAAACGAGTATTCATTAGTATTTAAAGTCGTGATTCCAAACGCTGGTCCCATGGGGGAAGGGACTACTAATTTTACTGCTTTGTATGCCTGAAGTCGGCTACTATTGAATGAGATAGATTTTGGCAGGGACTAGTCTCAACAAAGATGATGAAAAGCATGGTCAAACGGTCAGCAATACAAAGAAGAGGGTTGAAAATAGGAAAAGTTTGCAAGAACTTGAAGAGAAGAAACGTTGCCAATTTTTTCCCTAAGACTAAGTTTAAGGCAAGATAATTCAAATATCTCAAAGTTGTAGATCCTGTAGTATTTTCAAAACACACAAGTCTTTCCTTAATGACACAAAATGAAGAATTTTAAAATATAAAAGGTAAACTAATTGCTACATTATCAACTTATGGAATTTATTCCTGGGAAAAGATAAGCCCTTGAGGGAAATTTTGATAAGGGAACTTGAGCTGACAATTACGGTCAGTCACCATCATTTTTAACATAAAATGGCTACGATTAAACTTAAATATTTAAAGGAACAAATAAAAAAGCTTACTTTTTTATTTCTAAACAATATATTAATATATAGAGAGAATAAAAAAAAATCTACGTAGTCAGTAGTTAAAAAATGAAAATTATTAATCCTCAGCCTAATCAGTTTTACTGATGATATGGTTGTATACAAAAGATATCATGACTATAAACATGCTAATTTAATGTAATATAGTTTCAGGGCTGCGAGAAGCAAAACCATATTTTTTAATAAGTGATTGCGTCTATCCGTTTTTGCCGTCTATTTGTTTGAAATGCTTACAGTTTTTTTAAAACTGTAACTGTGAATAGAGAAATGTAAATATAAACAAAAACATTTCAAAAGCTAGCTAAAGCGTGAATCTAAACAAATACATACAAAAGAGCTCGCCTGTCTATGATTTCAAAATAATAAATTATAATTTTCATTACATGATTCTATATAAATAAATCTTGTTAAAATTAATATGAGTTTAAAGTCTGCGTTTGATTCATGTAAATCAACTCCTTTTAGTTTTTCTGTTTTTGCAGTTACGTTAGCAGGCTGCATAAGTTTAATTTTAGCATTATCTAGCCCATTCTGGCTTGCATCAAAACCAGAATCAGAGTCGAATTTCGTGAGTCTTGGGCTTTGGAAAGTTTGCTTCAGAGAGTTTCAAAATCCCTCTATTAAATACGATGATGTTTTCGACGGATGCTATTACTTCTATGGCCACAAATCAGAAAATATTCCAAACTGGTTGCAACCAGGTATATCGCAATAATTTTTTTATTATCCAAAACAATAATTGATGAAAAAAGAATGAATTTTCGAACATTACATAATATTTTTTTGAAATTCATGTTCAGTTGTTTAAGACATGCACAATGATAGAATCTATGAACATTTTCACATTCATTCTGCACTTAATGATTCATATTTATTGCTGCCATGTAACGTAACATATTTAGTTTACAATATGTTTTATTTTTTAAAGTAAATGATAATAGGAGCTAAAGTGTGGAATAAATACAGCATTTAGTATTCATTAAAAAAAAATTTAAACTTTGACCCAAAATTCCACATCTGTAATATTAGTTTAAAATATGTCATTTTACTTAATATTATAACTGGAATAAATAAAGTATCTATTATGTAAATTAAGTTATAAAATAAGTACACCATGCACTCACAATTGTTTTTTTCTTATCGTAATGTTAATATTAAAAATATATTGTCTAACAAACATTTTTGTTGCTCTGATTATAGTAAAATAATTATTGAAATGCAATGCAATTTGACATTAAAATAAAATATAATAATTTTTGTTTTTTTCAATTTCTGAATATATATTGCACTTTAATCAGATATAATATGAGTCAAATGTATATCTTCTTTACATAAATAGAACAGAAATTTTGAGAAGAAAACTAATTTATTTATTTTGAAATTTATAAATAATACATACTAAATATATACTAAAAATACTATACTAATATCTACTAAAAAAATAAAAGAAATTTTTAAACTCTTAAAAGTATTTTAAGATATAATTTGCTTTCAAATATTTATATATATGTAGCATTTAACATGAAAATTATATTGATAATTAAAATTAAACTCATTGAGAAAAATAAATGATTTCATCTTACAAAAATTTAAACTTGTGTAAAAAGATTACATCTATACATATTATTGTATTAATTTAGATAATTTATTATGAATTTTGAGGGATTGGGAAATATGATAACTACTTTTTTCACCTTGATTTCTTTGAATATTAACAAAAAATTTTACAAAAATTAATGGACAGGTAAAATGTATTTATTAAATAAAATGTTTATTAAAAAGGTGTATTATAACTATTAGTTAAGGTGCATTACAATTATTAAAAAAAATTCTGATTTAATTTTCCTATTTAAAAAAATATTTTATAACTAGTTTATTTGCAAAATGTGTAATTTCTATATCTGAAAAGTTTTAAATTCAGTTTTGAAATTTTAACTGAGGAATTTTAATTAAGTTGAGTTAGTGAAATTGTCTTCTTTTGAGATGGAAGCACATTTATCTCAAACATAATAAGTTTATGAGTTAAAAAGTTAGGTATATTGTCATTTAATATGCAATAATTTTTCTAAAATTAAATTATTCTTGAAGTTTAAAGTAGAATCCATGTTTTAAAAATGTAGTAAAATAGTTTCTTATTTTAGTAATAAATCTAAGATTTATAAATTAATTTATTAAATAATCAATGTTTAATATTTAAAAAGTTGATTCAGCTGTAATAGATTGAAGTTTAAAGTGTATTCATTGCTTTGATTTTTTGAAAATTGTAATAATTATTTCTCTTTTTTTACAGGCTGGTTTATTTTTGTACAGTGTTTAACTACAGGATCCTTAGTACTTGCTGTAATTAGTATTGGAATTCTTGTATTCATGCATTTTCGAAATGCAGTAGAAGTTAAAATTTTTGCCTCTGCAACTGTTTTTGTTTTTGAAGCTTCTTCGGGTAAGTGTATATTTAATGACAAAAAAGTGATTAAAAGTTATAGTTATTTCCTAGCAACTTTCTGAACAATTAGGTTGTGTTTCTTGATTTCCAAAATTATACTTAAAATATTTTTACATCAACCTTTGTTAGAAAAGTAATATAATTATTATTAATTATAAATTATGTAGGAGCATAAATAATTATGCAACTGCTTAAAAATAATTAAGTCATAATTAAAACAGAACATTTAAGATTTTGCTTTTTTGACTGAGAATAAAATTTGCTATTTTTATATTTCATTTAAAACATAATTAACACTAATAGTTTTAATGAGATATTCACTTTAATAAATATTTCTATAAGCAGAAAATTTAAAAAAAAAAAAAAAAAAAAAAAAAAATTAAACATATTGCTGTATGTTTTGATTTTATTCTTATTTTTCCAGAATTTTCACTTTTTTGAAAAATTTAGATACTAAAATCAAATTACTTGAAATTTTTATTCAGCATAATTATGTAGATATAATTTTAAAACATTTACTGGTAATTAAAAAATGATTTCTCATGAAATTAATTTATTATAGCATTAGTATTGAAACTACTTCTAAAATCCAAAAAAGAAAATTGTCTGTAGTTGTATGTACATGTTTTATATTAAATTTGCTTCAAATGTATTTATTAGTTGTATATTAAGCTGAATTAGGTCAGATAGACAGAGCAATGTGATGGATTAAATAGACATAAGAAATTAAAGTTTCTATAAATAATTTAAGCATTTAGTTTAGTTTTTGTAAAAAACACAATGATGTATCACATTTATTTTAAAAAATTAGACTTTTATTTCTGGCTTTTCTTACTAAGAGTGCTTACTAAGTTACTTACTACAATTTATTTGCATTGCATATTTTGTTTTTGATTAATTTTATTTTGTTCTTTTTTTGCAGCTTTGATATCTTTTCTTGCAGTTGCTATATTTGGTGCAATGTGTTTTGAGCGATCTTGGATACAGTATCCTCAATACAATAGTCTTTCTATTGGATATATATTTGCTGTTGTTGGGGCTCTTTTTCTGGGTTTAGGAACATGTCTTCTTTTATTTCAAACATTTAAATTAAGGAAACTTCTATATCGTAATATTGCAGTAAGGTACCATGTTCCTCACTCAGATACATAAGTAACTTTTGTGTGATATATTGTTAATCCATTAAGTAAAAACTTTTTATGTATAGGATGGCTTTTATTTTGTTATATGTGTTTAATACAAGCACTTGGTTATAAATTTATATTTATTACAGGACCTGAAGCATAAATTTGCAGTATTAAACTATGCATTCCAGACTCTAAATGCATTTGTGATATTTAAAAATGTTTTTAATATTTATAAGACAATTGTTTGTATATAATGATGATAAAAATACTATGTGATATGGTTTTGAAATATTTAATTTTAAAGTTGTCATTTTGAAGTGAATTTAACTATACATTAATTACACAGATGAAAGAATTATTTTTATTTTTTTGAATTTATAAAATTTTATAATATTTCAATATATATTTTATAAGAATTTTGTCTACAAATTTGAAATTGAATTTATTTCATGCAAATTTTTAATATTTAGTTGTTTTTCTGTATTATGAATATGATTTAGGGGAAATGTAGATATTTTAGTACTGAAAATAATCTAAAGAATTATAATTCTATATGGTATAAATTTTTGTGTGAAAGAAAAGGTTTGAGAGCTAAGTTTTTACTTTCCAAATTTTAATGCTAGTATTTTTACATTTTAAATCCCTCCTTTCAGAATTCAATATCAAGATTATTTAAAAGCTTGCATTTATACTGTGTACTGTAAAGAGTTTAGTTATTCTTAACTATGTCATTTGTAAAATTTTTATTACACATTACTACAAGTTTACATAATATTTTATTTCTTTATGAGACTTAAAGGAATGTGTCTAGCATATTGTCATCAAATTATAACAAATTATTTAACAAAAAAAGAACTGATTGGCCTCTTATCTATTCAGGGCATTGCATTTATAGATAATATCATTGATTGGTTTTATGTGCATTAGGATTATTGTTGGCTAAGCTATGTAAAAAATGTTATTAACTTACATGGGGAAAAAAACGGATCTATTGAAAATTCTATCAATGTAAGAAGTAAAAAAAGAGCAGATTGAATGAATAGGAGAAGGGTTATAAATAAAAAAAGCTCACTTTTTCAGGTGAAGAATGGTATCCCAGAAAGTGTCATTAATTTTTATCAAAATAATGACCCTATCTCAGGAGAGAAAGATCACTAGGACTCTTTGAGGTCATACTGATCTGAAGAACAAAAGCTTTCCAGTACTATAAATAATACCAATTTAAACAGAGATTCAGAATCAAAAGTCTATAACATATATTTTTTTAATTTTTAGAATATGTACATAACAGGTTGATAACTTTTCCTATGTCATAAAAAAATTAAAACTTTGAAGTCCATAATTACAAACTGGAAGATGTACCATTTCTTGCTTCCAAGTAGCTTATATGAATGGTTTTAAAACTTAGTATACACAGCAGCAAAGATTTTAATGATTTTTAAACATTTTTTTTTGTGTGAAATCTTTTATTTTTAGCGCTATTCCATTTTACTTGATTTTATTCTATTTTTATCAATGAGGCTACATTCATTTTGAAAAGTTTATGAAAATATACGAGAATTTAAATGAATTGTATTTTCTAGTTATTCTTTAAAAATTTCCATTCAAAAGCAATTGAAAGATCTCAGGAGAGACTAAAGAAGACATTAAGGTCATGCATATAGGAGATATCTATAATTCAGATTAACTAATCTCACCGATAAGCCATTTTTTTCCCAATTGGCATCATACCTTCCATAGTTATATTTAATAGCCTTTTGTTTTCTTCAAGCAGAAACCTACTTTTGTTACTTTTTTAAGCTAAAGACTGCAAATGCATTTGATGAAATTAAAAAAAAATTGATTTCTTTGCAACTCTTTGGTGCCAAATCCTATATATTTGATTTAAAATCAATCAGGGAATTCACAGGAGACTGTGTACAATTTTATTATTTACTTTTTGGTATTACTTGCAATTTTTATATTTTATTTAGATGTTTCTAAAATTTTTATTTGAAGCACAATTATAAGAAGAAGAAGAAAAAAAAAAGGAAAGATATATACACTTTTCATAATTTTTTTTGTTTCTCATTCTTAAAGAGGACAAAATTGGTCTACTAGTTAAAAGAGTTCGAAGGGGACTAAATTATGATGTTAATGGATTAATTAGTGTGGTTGTTGAATTTCTAAAAGAGAATTTTCTCATTTTTAATGTTCTTTTATTGCATATGTAATTTATTGTAAAATAAGAGGATGTGTGTGTATATATATATGTGTAATTAACAGTTTATAAGAATTATATTTTTATAGTAAAATCATAAATGAATTGAAATTTTTTATAAAACTTAAAATATATTTTGAATGTCATATGACCCAATTTATTAATTTTTTGTTTGTTTTGATTACACATGGCCAACCCACTACAATTATGTTTACTTTTTAATATTAATATATCTCAGCAAATAATTGTCACCAAGTATTATGCAAAAATTTTATGTGGAAAAATTATTTGACCCAGAATATGCCAAGAAGAAATACAAATATTTTGAAAACACAATTCATTGTAACGTGCTATAAATTATTTTCAAACCGTCCAACTATATCCAAGAAATTATTGTTTTGTTTTAATTTAGCTTGTGCTGTATGGCAACATTGTGTACTTTGTTTTGAGTTCTTTTTTTGGATTGTTCTTTACTGTTAATAAAGAGAGCTGTGATATAAAATCAAGCTGAGTATTTGTATTTTAAAAGATATTATTATATTTTATGACCATATCACTCATCTGGGGGTCCCTTGGATCATTTGAGTGAAGAAAACGGCGTCCGCAACCATAATTTAATTGTCATTGCTTAAAATTCATGAAGTAAACATTGCAACCTCTCAACTGTTGTAAATTCTTAATTTTATTACACAAGTATTTCAATTCCATCAATTTCAATTGACTTTCTTATTATGTATACTTTACTATAGTATGTCAATGGATTAATAAAAAAATCCATAATCTAATACAAATTACTCGAAGAATTTATTGTTATTACAACATATTCATGAACATTCAAGTTTATTATTTAAAAAGTAGTCAATATGACAGTTTATTGGCATTTAAAACAACAGCCTTTTGGTGGCTAAAAAAATGAAATGTTATATTCTTTTAGTCATTTTTGGAATTCTCATATTTATATATAAAATCAATAAATTCAATGAAATACACAAATAGCTCATGAAATGTCTACTTTAAATAATGATGTACCCAAATCCCCTGAAGGAGCCGTGTACTAGTTTGCAATTATTAACTATCGATGTACTTATTATGCAATATTTGGAAACCTATTATGAATCGTTTTATAAACTAGTGATTGAATTTGAATAGAATTTGGAAAACATGTCTACATTTACACTGTTATATTTCTAATTTTCTTAAAAAAGGTTTTATAATGAGGAATTGATCTGGAAGTTAATAAAACCAAGCTTATCCATATTAACTTCATATAGTTTAGCTATCTTTCAGTCATTAAGATCAACATCAGTTTTATTTAGCCGGAATAAGAATTGCCAAAGTCATCAATTCAACATTCTTATTTTATCACTGTAACTTTTATTGTATTTCTGAATTGTATTGGGTTGCCTGTCATAGACTGGTGATGGTGGTTATGCCTAGGTCTGGCATAGGATAAAAAAAAATCTTATTTTAAAATTCTCCCTTTATATAAGGAGTTCGTTAAATAAATTACTATTTTTTATATGTAAATAAAATATTAAGGTATCCAAATGATTATTTTTATTACTAAAGGAAGAAATCGTCAGCCTTCCAGATATAGATTTTTATGTAAAGAATTTTTTGTGTGATGAATGTTTTTATGAAGAACAAGTTCATTTGTTTCGCTATATGATGGTGTTTCATTTTGTATTATGAATCTCATTTATGTATAGAAATAAAACTTATTATTTATATTGATGTCCATGTTTTATTTATGTAAACAGTTGTTGAATAAAAAATTGTGTCAAGAATATATTTTCTTGAAAGTACATATATATTGCATATCTTAAACTTTCTCCAAAAGCCAAATTGATTTAAATAACTGGCTTATTGTTAAGAAAAGATTAGTAAAAATGATTGTTTAAGGGTGATCATATATTCCTGAATTTCATATATTAATGAAAAAAATTATGCCTTCTGTCATCTGGAGGAAAGATACTTTTTATATTGACTTTTGTAAGTATGAAAAGTGTTTTTTAGATGTATAAATAATTAAAAATAGTCTTTACATTTTTTTTTCAAATTCTATTTTAGTCATGAAAAAAATGTATGTACGAGTTAAATAAGTATTTAGTAACAACGTCAGAATATTTAATTTTAACTTTTTTTTTGCATTAATTTTTTTGAACGAATCTAATGCTTTTATGAATGATTATGCAATTTTTTTTATTTTGAAACTATTTTGCCTTTAATTTGTTCTGTATTTTTATATATGAAGAAAGTTCTATATTTTTTTAAGTTTAAATATAAAACTTCTTTATATATTAAAAAAATATTGGTTAAATTGAACGAGGTTTGATTTTCGATTTTGCTTAATGTTGCTTTTGTGTTCAAACTAATTTGATGAATTGTAAAATTATTAACCCTCTCTCTATTAAAAATTAACCGTAACCCTATCATTTTAAGACAGCTATCAAAATTTTTATTAGAGTGTAAGGGGGTTCAAAATTATTGAAAGGGAAGATCGTTGCTTGATAAGATTATACTTGGGTAAGAATGTAGTGGCTGTGTTAGCCTAGTGGTCATGGTGATGGACCTGTGACTGGCGTATCACGAGCTTGGGCTTAGTACCTCTGAAGACCCAGCGTTTAGAGGGGATGATGTATGTTAAATTTGTCAAGGCTCAAAGTCCTCCCTTTCGAGTGGTGTGGAAATTCGAAGAGAGGGGGGATGCCAGCTCAGGTATCATCCTCGTCACCTGACCCGTCACCAATAGCCCTCGCGTGTTGCTATATAGCTCGACGTTAACATACGGTTCACTCACTGGGTAAGAAATGCCGAGAATCTGTTCTAAGTGAATGAAGTTTATTTATGATGAAATAAAAATACTGAAAACGAAAATGTCATTTTCTTTTAACAATGGGCCGCGTTCAACTCACATAAATTGGCGACATTCGGTAGTTAAGAATGTCATGAGATGGAAACGACATTCAAATTATTCGTCTCCAAATCTCTGTATGACGCCATATGAGATTTTTCGGACACTGTAAACTTACCATGTAGCAGCACTTATTCCGCATGATAACAACTTTGGGTAGATTGCAGGGGCGTAGCTACCGCCGTATGAATGATAGGGTCCTCCCAAGCTACAGGGGCAAGCAAAAAATAGTGAACTTATAAAGAGGCCCCCTACAAATTTTCGATACAGGGCCCTCTGAGGACTAGCTACGCTAGTGGTATATTCTGATTAACCCTTTATCTACCGACGGCTCTTACATGTGCCGCTCACTTTAAAATGATATAAAATAACCATTTTTACGAATACTCTGACAATACTTAGCAGGAATATTCTTTTAAATCCCCTCTTCCAAGATATATGACAGCACGGGTTCTACGATGAGTATTTTAGAAGGGGAATGCGAATAGTTTTATAGCAGGAATTGCGTTTCAGCTGATATTTTGATTGAATTGCGGAGATCGTCCTTTTTGTTCCGAACAAGTAGTTAATGTCAAAAGGTAAGTGTCTTATTTTTTTTTGTATGTTAATGAAGACTAAAATGATTTGACTTTATTTTGAGTGAACAGTGTATATAATTAATTTAACAGTTGAATAACTTTGTGGTACTTATAAGTACTGACAACACACTAAATATTTTTTCGTCCGTGTGGCTTATTGTTGTTTTTTGCTGTGTTGTAAGAGTCATCACTATAGTGCCATAGAGTTATTCTTTTTTTGGCATTTCTTTTTATCTTATTTGTTTTGCTTTTTTAATTGTTTTATTTTAACGTTTTCAAAAAATCCTGAGCTTTAAATCTGAGGTTCTTTTTTTTTTACCACACAGTTAAATGAAATCTATTCTTATTTTTAAAAAAATTAACAACATTTTAATTTCTGTATGTGTAACTAAGAGTTAACAATTATTGGAGATTTTCAAAGTGCTATTATTATTATCATTATTTACTTTTCTTAGAATGTCTGGAAAAAAAGTACAGTCTTCAAGAGGCTTGGGATTTATTACAGAACCTACCATCTGAAATCAGTGATGTACTAACAGATGATTTTTCAGATGAAGAAGTCACAGCAAATAATCTGCTGTTATTTTCGTTAGATTCTAAAGATAACGACCAAGAGACTGAAAAAGACTCTAGGTGTAGTAGTCCATGTTAAAAAAATACAGCATTTCTTAGTTCAGGATGCAGTGCTTCAAAAAACATTCGATCGAAACCTCACTTGAAATGCACAACGTGTATTGAATTTTTGTGTATTCATGATAAAAACTGTTTCTTTGAATATCATCAAATTAAGTTTATGTGTAAAAGCTGTTTTTATGTGTAAGAAAAGTAAATAAATTTTAAAAATTTAACAGTCTTTAAAAATAAATATTTTGTGCTGTAAAATTATAGTGTTGTCTGGTTATTAAGCATTTTTAAAAGTTAAAACTGCGTTGAAAAAGTCATTCGGTCTCTTTTGGCATTATGAGAATATTTTAGACCTTTGTGAACTGACGGTACTTTAAAGTATCAATTTAATTAATTAGCTCTGTGAGAAATGGGAGATTCTTTCATTCTCGCTTAAAGATGTGGGAGAAAGGGAAGGATTGACTAGCCATATCCAAAAACACTCAATTTATTTTATCACACTATCAACAACGCAAGTTCAAGCAATTTTAAATAAGAGATGCGCTCATTCGAAACAATATGTGGATAAATAATGAGATACGCGAAGTATGAAAAAACTTTAAATACTTATGAACTTACTTCAGGTTCGAATCTCCTTTCTTGTCTATCTAAGCTCAGGTTAATCTTTAGTGATCAATCGTCACTTCAATAATTACAATTAGCAAATATCTGTGTAACTTTATCAAATCGATTAATATCTGATCCGCTAGTAATCTATCCTATCTCTCTCACTTTCTCTACAAAGCTTGAAAATCTAGACTATATATAGCATATCTAATTTAAGGAATCTTGTTTTCTTGTTCAGAGGGTTCGTTGGAAATAAAATAGTTTTCAAGGACCAAAGATTTCCCATGAGGACATATTAATGGAAAGGACGCGGATAGAGCCATCACAGCTCTACCGGATTAAATTCCCCAAAGTTGAGTGTTTGATTTATATTTTCCCTTAATTTTCAATGTATCGATTCAAAAAAAATATTGCATGAAAAAAATTGCAGTAAATTATAATGCGGTAGATAAAGGGTTAATAATTAATGTTTCATTAAGGAGTAACACGGTGGCTGAAGTACCTCGCACTTTGAAAACAAGGGTTCTAAGGTGCAGGGCTGTTGAGGTCGCTGGTAAGGCCGGATCATTCCAGAGAAAGGCTGCGTTAAGATGACATTGGGATACTCATAGGTGTGAGTCTTGACATGTCACTGTAGGTCTGAGAGTCCAAGTGAATTTGAAAGAGAATCCATTGGAGTGTGCTGGGGTGAGGTAGAGTGTTGAAGCCTGTAGAAGTGGATTTCTAGCGTCTGTGAAGCTCCTTAGTCTATCGACAGTCTCTCTCTCTCTCTCTTTAGGTTTCCTCTTTTGGTGTTTATTTAAAGGTGGAATATGTCACACTCACAAAAGTGACCCATGGGGCTAAGTCATTTCTGTTTGGACGTAGCCGGAATTACTATTCCGCTATTGGTCCTAGTCACCCCTCACGCGGTGGCCTTTGAAGTTGGAGATTGGCGTGGGAACTGCGCCGGTCACTCAGTCGGCTCGATAAAGGGAGGTCAAAGGTTGATTTGCCTTAGAACATAAGCGTTGGAATTGTCCGGTCTTGGATAATTTCTCACGTGAAACTACTTGACCGTTGAAACGTCACTAGCGTCAGACTGACCACCTGATCAGAAAATCTTCCCATGCACCTCAGTGGCCAAGATTATGGAAACTGAGACAGGCACAGTAAGCCTTGGCCCTCATGGGCTATAGCGCGACTGAGTTTAGTTTTTCAACATGTAATTTTGAGTGAGAGTTATGGCTATTGGTGATAGATCTCGTAATTTTGAGAGAACTTATGACACGCCAGCCACGAGTCCGTGACCTTGATAGCTAGGCTATGGCAGCTACCATGTGATTTTGAATTATTGGTTTTTATGGTCGCATAGATTACGAATTATTCTTTGTATGAGTGTGTGTGTTCTACATTAAAATTTAGTATAATTGGGGCTTTTATCGAACTGCATTAAATAACAGTTTTCTCTGTGAAGATTCATTTATATATATAATTCAACATTAGATAATTTACTTGTAGTTAGGAAACACTAAATTAGTAATTAGATTTTCCCTATCAGTTTTCTAATCGTTTTGTATTCAAATGTTATCGATAACTTGATTCAAATGAAATCGATACGATCTCTGATAAATGAATCGATCGAGCCTCTGATAAACGTTCCGATATTCAGTTTAATTGTACTGTTTAATTAAGCTGAAAACTATTTCACTAGATAAAAAATGACGGCGGATGAAGCGATTTTAAACACTGCGTTATAAATAGTTCAGTTTGTTCTGAGGGAATCGTATTTATAAGATATGATAAGTAAAGACTATGAATCCAGAAAAAAAGTTATCAACTTTTTGAATTTTCGTTTCTTATTTTGAAGACGAGAAACAATTTTTCCCAACAATAGGTTTCAAATATAGGAAGAATGGTGAAAACTTTGAGAATTCTTGTCAAAGGGAAGATTAAAAAAAAAAAAAAAAAATGAATCCTTATACTAATATTATAAACGCGAAAGTTTGATTGGATGTTTGTTCCTCTTTCACGCAAAAAGAACTGAATGGATTTTAATGAAACTTTACAATAATATAGCTTACACATCAAAATAACATGTAGGCTATAATTTATAAAGATATTGTGTGAAGTGTCCAAAATATAAAGATAATTGTGAATTAAGTTGGAAAAAATTCTAATATCTGCAAGAAAGCCCGCGACAGCATATATTTTTTATGCGTGAAGCAAAACTTTCCCTTTTGTTTTCTCTACGCCAGGCGACAGAGCGCGCTCGGTTCTAATTTATTGCTTTGATCAGTGAAATCACTATTTTTTTTTTATTTCAGAATAAAACTTACTTTTATACACTTCTGGTATTTAAAGTAGATAAACTTTGTCTTTTACACTATATCATTTGGACAAATTTTCATAATTTGTTTGTGGTTAGTACTTAATTATAGCGCTATAATTTTAATTCAATAGACAGTTGTTGCATTTTTTAAGTATAAAAATAATAATAACTACCGTACTCTATATTTTTTGGAAGTGTAGAAAAAGTACATACGAAGAATTATACCGAACAGAAAGTAATATTAAGGTATTACACTTCCAGATATAAATTATTTACACTATTTTAAGCGTTCATTACACAAAATTTGTAACAATGTTTTACTTTTGCTGAGCAGAGATCAGCTTAGGAAGGTATTTCCAAAAATCGACCTACAAGAGAGTTACGGGGAGTTAAAAATAAAAAAAAAATTCTTTTTACCATCTATTAGACCTACAGACTTGAAATTTAACAAACATGTTTTTTTTGTTCAGCTGAGATATACAAAAAGCTTTTTTTGTTTAATTTGCAATTCACGTAAAATTAACCGATTAAAAACTTTATCTTTTAATCTGTATTGTTTAATTTTTCAATTCCCCCGTGCGAAGAACGGGTCAGTCTAATATGTATATAAATATAAACCACAATGATTTATTTTTGGAATATAAAATACTTTTTTGTTGATAGAGATAGGGAATTTACTCGTATAGACAAACTCTTCGTCAATAAATATTGCATGCCCTGTGCTTTCGTAGAAATCGTTCAATATTATATCTAAATATTCAAGAAGAAACAATCCCTATTTGATTATCGAACTCATTAAATCTATTTGATGTTCTGTTTTGTGAAGTATTTAACGTGTGAAAATTGAAATTAACAAATATGCGTTTGTGTCCTCATGTAAAATATAGTCTACGTTGTAAGATTTAATTTCTGCAAAATTTATATTAATTACTATGGCTAATTGATGTCTTAATGGAACACGAAAGTATATGAAATCGAATTTAATCAAAAGAAAAACAAAGGTTCTATAGTATAAAAGTCTTTTAAGATCAGTATTAACTTATACATATGAAACTTGGTCCATTGTCTCGAACAGATGAGATCATAAGTATCTACGAAAGGAAGATTGTAAGATTTGTTTTTGGAGGAATTCAGGAAAATGGAATATGGCGAAGAAGATCAAGTTTAGAGCTCCATCAATTATATAAAGAATCTGACATTTTAACTTCATCAAAATACAACGAATTAAATGGGCAGGTCACGCTGTCAGAATAGACGAAGACCGCACTACTAAAAAGTCTTCAATGCCTAACCAATTGGCACACGAAGAAAGGGCAGGTCAAATCTCAGATGGATTGATGGTCTAGAAAAATATCTCCTAGTTTTGAGAACTAAGAATTGAAGAACACTAGCAAGAAAAGGCTGGCCTGGAAAAGGCTTCTTGAGAAGACCAAGGTCCATCCTGGGCTGTCGAGCCACTGAGGAAGGAAGGAAACCTCATATTAGGTAATTAACTGAAAACGAATTTGATCGGTTGTTTTTGATCGCAATATATTTTACTGTAACAGCTTGGAATGCGTTATTTCATTAAAGATGTTTATTTTTGCTATTTAGGAAAGCAAACAATAGATTCAGAATAAAATTGATGTTTATATGAATCTTTTTTAATGACTTTTTTTAGAGTATTTTCCATTTGGCAGAGAACAATCGTTGCACGTCGTAAGTAGGTGATTAAAATGGATACCCAGTGTCTGGGGGTGTAGCCGAGCACCCTGCACCTGGAGAATGTATCAAGGGACTGGTCCCCCAGGTTGGGAGTCAGGCGGGGGACTAGCAACCCCACACCGAAAAGAATCTTTTTTTTTTTGTTGAAACGAAGTTCTTAGGAAGGCCAGGGCTCATCCAGGGCTAACACGCCGGTGAAGAGAAAAATCATAAAAAGGATTCATTTAAGTATCAGTGTTTCAGTAAAATTGTTGCAGAATAATATTTGGAATAATACTCGAGATCAAAAAATGTCTTTTTTCTTTTAATATCCGTTAAAATCAGAACAGATAGAAAGTTGAAATAGCGTCAATTTGATATGAAAAGGGGTCACAACTAATTTCGCAGTTTTTTGAAAGACGAGTATAAAAATCGAATTAGAAAAGAACTTCAATATTATTTTGGTGAGAAACTTTAAAGACTTCAGTTTGATTTTGCTTATCTGCACATTAAGCATATGAGAACAAGATAAACATTACGTCTAGTATAACCGTATAAAGAGAAATTTCCATATACACGAGGTGTGGCTGAAAAGTAATGAGACTGGCAACACTGCAAGCGATCTAACAACGCTTCGCTGTTGTCTTGATAGAGCACGTGTATCAGTACCCTTCCATAGCTCAATGCGAATTTCAACTTCTTCAATTAATTACGTTATTTTTGTGACTGCTGTTAGCGAAGTTGTGTTTTGGTTGTGCGTCCCGCAAAATGGAACAGCGGAATTTGGAGCGACGTTGTGCCATTAAATTTTGTGTTAAGCTTGGAGAATCGGCAAGTGTGACGTTTGAAAAGTTAAAACAGGCCTATGGGGAACATTCTTTATCCCGAGCTCAAGTTTTTCTCTGGCTCAAATCATTTTTAGAAGGCAGATAACAGGTTGAAGATGAACACCGTTCAGGGAGGCCTTCAACTTCGAAAACAGATGAAAATATCGAACGTGTGAACACTCTTGTGAGATCAGACCGTCGCCTAACATTAAGAATGTTGAGTGAACAATTAAATTTGAACAGATTCACCGTTCATAAAATTTTGACAGAACATTCGCACATGCAAAAGGTCTGTGCCGAAAAACCTCGCAATTGAGCAGAAGGACATTCGAAAAAACAAGTGTCTTGATCGTCTTGAACGAATCGCTAATGAGCAAGACTTTTTTAGTCGCGTGATCACAGGTGATGAATTATGGATTTCTGAATACGATCCTGAGTGAGGATTGGCACACTACAAACTCTCCTCGACCAAAGAAAGCTTGAATGAGCAAATCGAAGATAAAATCAATGCTGATTTATTTTTTTGACAAAAGGGGAATCATCCACAAAGAATTTGTCCCTCCAGGACCAACTGTCAAACAAGTGTCTTATAAAGACGTCCTTGAAAGGCTCAGAAAAAGGGTCATTCGCGTGAGACCAGACATTGGAGACAAATGGATGCTCCATCATGACAATACCCCATGTCACACTGCCCTCTCCATGACAGAATTGTTTACCTCAAAAGGCATTCCTGTGGTTCCCAGCCCCCTTATTCACCTGACCTCAGTCCCTGTGACCTTTTCTTTTTCTTAAACTGAAAAAATATCCTCAAAGGACGTCATTTAGGGACTTGAGAAAATATCCTAAAAAATGTGACAAGCATGCTGAAGCATACATACCGGTGACAACATACCGGTTGAAGATTTCCAGCACTGCTATCAACAATGGGAACAACGTCTTCATCGGTGTGTAGCTGCACAAGGAAACTACTTTGAAAGGGGATAACATTGATGTTTAGAAAAATAAAAACTTTGGTACATAAAAATTAGTCTCATTACTTTTCTGACACACCTTATATCTTTTAAATCCATAATTAAAATCTTTTCGTTACAAAAATGAAAATCTGGAAAAATATACATCATTTGTCGAAGACATTGTTACATTATATCCAGTAAGGTGTTTACGAATGTCATTAAAATTTAAAGATCTGAGACTGTTTCAGGTTGTTTCGGTGAAACCTGTGGACAAACAAGACTTAGAGACAAGATTTTAGAGAAAGAAATACAGAACGCGCTAGAATGTGTGCTCCTATTGCACATCTCTATAGTAACCCTATCCCATATTATTGTTTACATTACTATTTATACAATCATAAATATAACAGACTGGATTTAAATGAAATTATGTTACCTGATTTTATGATAAAAAACAGAATTGGGAATATATAATCCCCCGAATTATAAAACGTGATTGAGAGTATATACAGGGTGTTGCCGAATTCGACCGATAAATTCAGAGGGGTGATGATAGGCAGCATGGGGATACCAAATCACCGTAGAACATGAGGTAGCAAACCACGTTTAATCGGAGTAATTCGCAAAAACAGTAATGAAAAGGGTCAATAAGAGGTAAGAAATACATTTATTAGACGCAAAGCAAGTTTACAATATGAGCAACGTATCACAGCTCTACGTCAGAAAAAAAAACGATAAGCGATTGTCACAGAAATGGTTCGAAGTTGCGGCCACGTAGGTCATAGCACAGTCAACACTGACAGAAGAAGGATTGTCGGATACGTCCAAAAACATCCCGTGTGCTGGCGATGTCAGCTGAAGCAGCGACTATCCATGCCGTACTGTAGCCGTCGGCGTCTCATACACAAGCGATTTAAGGTGTCCCCAGAAGAGAATATCCAAAGGATGGTGGCCTGGGGAGTGCGGAGGGCAAACAACAGGTCCGTTCCCGGGATATGTAGCATGGAGGTAATTGCGTACTGTAATCGAAAAATGTGCCGGTGCACCTTCGTGCAAGACAGTCCACCTATGACAGCTTGCTCTCCGCTTTTATTCTCCTCAGACATGGGAAATTTACATACATGAATTTTGCGTATTTCAACCTTACCATTTTGCTCCAAATCCCCGCATTCTTTAGGCCACCCTCCTCGTCTGGCACGTCGTACTCTCGACGACTTCTATTGTCGCTATTTGCCCCTATTCTATTATGATTTATCGTGCCTATGCTGCCTACTATAACCCTTCTTAATTTGTCGGTCGAATTTGGCAACACCCTTATGTAGTTAGGACACCCCTCGTCTGGCTCATCGTCTTCCCGACGGCTACTATTATAGCGATTTTCACCGACTAAAATTGGTTTGCGACCCCATGCTGAAAGTGGATTTATCGTTCCCATGCTATTTACTATCACCCCTCTGTCGTCGAATTTAGCAACACCCTGTATATACAAATAAACCATATCGATACAATGAGCTAAGTTTATGACGTTGACATGTTAAATGCAATCACGTGTTTTTTTATTTTTTTTTAATTCAAAACCAACATTAGACTCAGTGGCGTAACGTACACCTCCGCATTGTGAGGGGGCCCAGGGACTTGACAAAGCTTGACTGACGCAAAGTACGTATTTAGGCATGGGGCGCAAAACCCGAATCTGCAGGCGGTCCCTTCAGTTACGCCACAAATTAGACTAGACTTAGATATAACTATTTAAATTTCAAATTTGATAATTTGGTAAAAATGCTCAAGTATTAAGATTTTTTTTAAAAAAAAATTATCAAAATTAATAAAAATGCTTATATTATACGTGTATTTTTGTACCAAGAACATTTTGTTTATGTGCATTATTATTATTTACAAATATGCACTTAAAAGAAAGTTTCTGCTAAAAGCAAAAGTTGGCAACACAAACTGATTGGCTAGAAATACGTAATTGCATTTATCATGTGCCTGTGATGTCATATGAACTTATAAACTAATTGGCTGGAAACGCGTGATTATATTTATCGTGTAATTACGACGTCACATGAATTTAGTCTATTCTGCAAGGAATAAATAAATCCATTCTTTGTTATAGTATACATTAGGGGTACTCAAGCTTTTTTTTCTGCTGGGCCGCATACATATATGTTAGTTATTTCACACGGGCCGCAACATGAAGATAAATGGGAAAGGGGGGGGGGGATGCTTTAAGATCAAGATAACATTGGAAGTTTAAAATGTGAAAAATTGATCATAATATATATTATGACTCCTGTTTTAATTTTTTTAATTATTTTAAAAATATATTTTTATTTTTGTTACTAACACTAAATTAGAAGCATTTAAGAAACACTCCTTCACAATTTATGCATCAGTAAACGGTTTTATATGATTACCAATAATACGAGTATAAAAAACTTCATGGAATGCCTTTGTTACCGCTGTGATATTACCACTGACAAAACACTTTGTTGCAAGGATTATTCAAGAAAAAGCCTATTTATTACCTCTTGAAAGAAATCTTCGAGGAAAAGTGCCATTGAATGATTCTTGTTTGTTGGTATTTTTTGAATACAGCACTTTCGTGGCAAATCAAACAATTACAGATCCATGTTTACTTTGTTTTTCGCTACAAAATAGTCAACTTCCCAATCGACTTGAAACGATATATTTTCTTTGAATGTTTTTCGCTTGTAAAATATGAAAAATAGTTAAAAATTTATTCCACCCACTGTGCATTCCACTGTTGTCTGTTATCACTAATCGTAACTGTTCCAAATAGAAAAAGAATATCAATTCGTACCCGCACGACACCGACAACAAAAAGAAAAATTAATATATTTGATTTCTTTACAAAGAATTTCCCACCAAATTTTTTATACAATGTTTTCAAATAAGTGAATTTCTCAGAGCAATGGGCCATGACCGGGCCATTTAAAAAGGCTCGGAGGGCCGCGGGTTGAGCATCGCTAGTATACATGAAAAAGAATGCTAAATCTCGATCCGAAAAGTAAAAACACTCACGAAGTTTTTTGTTCCACAAATGTTACTTTAACCTAAATTAATAACTTAGAAATACGAATAATGGTTAAAATATTCCAGTCGAAACAAGACGGGTGTATGGTGTGACTTACAATACAACACTTGACAACATATTGTATCGAATAAATTACAAATTAACTCAGTGACCTTTAGTATACCACAATACAACTATTCGATATACCTTATGATCTAAAGGAAAAAAAGAACAATGTATACAGTTAACTATAAATTTCAACAGCCACTTACCCGGAACTCTATTTTCTGCACAAAGATGAAAAATTTGGTCCAAGCTTTTCAGTGGAATGTTGCCATCAATTACAACCAAAGGTGCGGCAGACATGATGGATCGCTGAGCTTCCACCTGTCCCATAAAATAAACTGTATATTTATTTGTTCGCACTTGATGGATCCTCCCTTTCCGGGAGGACTTGCTATTATTAATGGGTTACGCATAATACTATTCAAATTATAATTTTTCAGACACGGCCGCCTTGAACATGTCTGTCTATTTTTTTTATAACTTGTTCCGAAGACAATCTTTTACATGTCACGGTATGATAAAATTTGCATGTCTGATCGGTACTAAGACTTTATGGTTGTGTTTTTTTAATATTTAAATCTTGTAAATTATCTTTATAAGATGATGTGCTATTTAATTTCTCATTAAATTACATTTTTTTTTTTAAAAAAAATTGTGTATAAGAATATGCATAGGTAAGAAAAATTATACAGAAACAAATAAAATTTTCAAAGTCTTGGTATATTCTTCAAACTTTGTTAAATGGTTTTTAAAAAATTAACGGATTTAATGGCCTTCTTATCTAAAATATAATGCTCCTTCAGTTTAATCTATTATCACATACTGTTTAGTTGTAATTAACCAACAACTATCAATCTTGTAATTAATAACCACTTTGCGTAATGAAAGACTGCTTGGAAATTTCTTAAAAGCTTGTAGAAAGGGATTTTCGTAAAAATTAATAGCACTGAATTCTAAAGCAGCTATTGTGAGAATGAAAGTCCTCCATATAAAAGGAAAATAACTAAGTAATTAGAAAGTTTGACTACACTGTTTGCGTGGGTGGATTCTAAACTATTGTCTGAGGAAGGGGATTTGAAGCAACGGCATACTAATGTTATAATTTTTTATGAAATGAGCACATTATTGCTTAATTTTCTAATAAATATATATGTATAACTCTTTATTTTTGGAAAAGAGGACATGTTTGCACACATTTTTTTTTTTTTTTTTTTTTTTTTGCAAGTCGTGGATAAAATCAAGCTTTTAAAATTTCCTACAAATGTGTTTTTCTTTTGCGTATACGCTTGATTATGGTATAATTACTTAAACAAGTTTGATATTTTTGAAGCGCATCCTAAATTGGGCCATGATGGGGGATTAAGAGATTAAAGCAACAATCTCAGGTGTTATCCTCATCACTAGAACTTGGCTTAAAATTATTTCCATAGTCAGTAATTTTAGTGTAGCTTTGAAAACATGGTAATTAAAACTATCCAATCTGGAACTAAACATGGTTTTTGATCCGGCTATCTCATGGGGTGTAACTATTCAGTAATCATGGTCATAAGCTCCGTAACTGACGCATTCAAATCAAATTACAGATAAAAATCCCGATTCCATCGAAGATCTGTGGCCGTGGTAACCGAGAGTCATACTGTGAACATATTTAACATTTAATCAGTTTGAGTTCTTATCTATTAAAGACCTGTCGTGTAGCGGATTTGATCCATGTTAAATTTGTCACGGCTCTAAGTCCACACATTAACGTGGTATAGAAAATAGAAGAATGAGGCTCAAGAGTTTAATATTCTCCTCGCTATCTAGTCGAAGCTCAAAATTACTAAGTCCACCGTTAATAATCTTCGTTCAGCTACAAAGTCGCTAAATCCATTTAATACCTTTCAGATGAAATAACAACGCTGGACGTCTCTGGGAAATGAAACGCGAAGCGTTCCTCCATCCCATATCTGAAGAGTTGAATGTGGCCTGATGTGGTAGGGCTTTTATGAGAGAGACTCTCCTGATTGGTTGAGAGGATGTGGTAAGGAGGTGTGGTCAACGTGATTGCTTTCGAAACGAAAACGAAAATTAGATGCCTCGGGTGCCAGCGAAATGAATCGCTTATACCCAGAATCAAGGAAAAAAGGGTGAATGAAAATGCAGTATCAGACAACACTGCTTCCGAGGCATCTGAAGTTGTCGGGAAAAACTCCTGAAGTTGCATGAGAGTCCTGCTTGCCATTGGCTGTGATAGCACTCTATTGGCTGCCCTGATACTTTGGAACTTAGCAATGGGGAGTGTCTAAAAGGCTTACCTATGTGGGATTCCATGGTGGAAGCAACATAATAAAAAATTAATTTAAAGGAAATAAAAATAAATAAAACAGAAAGAATAACAAAATTAGCAATTATTACTCACCACATGGTGAGTGATTAAATTAATTGTTAGGGGGGGATTATATATATAAGAATCCAGGAGAATTCTCCTGGGTCTTTTATTCAGATGAAATAAGGAAATTGTGTATAGCTGGTTAAGTTGAGCTCCATGTAATGTGGTGTGAAAACTAGGAGAATGAAGTATCTATTAAAGTGTTGTAGTCACCATTTGATAGTTGTTCACATGAATGCAAGGCTGTGTGTGATGTAAATTCAAGCTGAACCAATCAAAATTAAGCCAAGCTATCGCTTTTGCAAATAAGGAGAATGATATACCGCCTTAAATAGTTCTTCCTCAGAAAGGCTGCAAGTTACACACGATATGTCGCTAACAACCAAATGTAACCAGCGATATGAAAACAAAATATTCGCTAAAGCGGTCAAGACTTCGTAATTTACACAATTACGAGGGATTTGGATTTAGAATAAATTTCATTCTGGAATTATTATCAGACAAACTATGACAGGGACAGACATACTAAATTTTTTACAGACATAGTTTGATTTAATTATGTAGTACTTACCACAGCCAAACGATGTTAGTGAGTGATGGCTTAATTCATTCCCTTGATTGGCCGTACACCGTACGAGCAGCCGAAAACTGGCCACAACCAGTTTGCCGTACTATTTTCTTCCATCTATCTTTCATTTACGCATATTTTTCTCTCTTATAGTGAGATTATTAGTGCTAGTATTTTTAAGACATGCAGTTTGTCCATGGTACTGAAATATTTCTCATCCAGATTTTCTTAGAGATGAAGATGGTAACGTTTCTTTGAAGGCAGAAATTTAGATTCTTGAAAATATTCAATAAAGAACAGGGATTGGTAAAGCAATGTGCGATTCGTTGCTTGAGAAATTCAAAAAATATTTATTACATTATTATCCCAAAATTTTATTTGCATTGTGATGGGAATATTCAATAAAGAACAGGGATTGGTAAAGCAATGTGCGATTCGTTGCTTGAGAAATTCAAAAAATATTTATTGCATTATTATCCCAAAATTTTATTTGCATTGTGATGGGGGCAGAGAAATCGATATTATCTCTGCCTCCATCACAATGCGAGACCGACCACACGCACAACAGTTTGAAGAAAAAAAAAGGAGTTGCTAACATGTAATTTAGTTTGTAAGTATGAGAGAAATCATTTTAAGATATGTGAAACATTCTTCATAACATGTAGAGTGTACTTATGGAAAGCAAACATTTAGGGGGTTTTGTGTTCAACAATTATAAAGCGAAAATTAATGTGAAAACTTTAAAATTGAAAGTTAAAATAAAATGCTTCCATTTTCGCATTCAGATAAGAACTATGCTTAGTTATATGCAATAAAAAAATGTGTCTTTTTTGGAATGCTTTGGGCACAAAAATTGACCGCTTAAGGACTTAACTGACGAATGAAATAAAACTTCACTTTCCTAATTTCCACGTCATATTACGTGATGATTTTAAATTCCTTCCACTGCAATGAATTAAATTGAATTTATTTTCATCGGCAAACAAAGCATTAGACCAAAATGCGCTATCTCTATTCAAATGCTCCCTCGCAAAAGCAAACTTAAAAAAAGAAAGTTTTGCTGATGTGTGTATGGTTTTCTTCCGACTATACTCTGGATTTAAAATCAACACGAAGAAAGATTCTGAGGATAGTTTTTAGATAAATTATTTTGTGTTGAAGTTCTTTCTTGAGCGTTGTAGCGATACTATTTAAAGAGATTTTTCTCTTTTCTACGAGTCAAACTTTTAAACGGACACATTTTGGAGCATTTATCACGCTACCAGAGAATTGGAAATTTTTTCAATTCCTACTATTAGAGTGTGCACACTTTCTCTCTATATATTTATTTATATATTTATATACCTTGTTCACATTTAAAATCGTTCATAAAATTGTGACGAATCTGTACGGCACCTTTCCACTAATATTCTTAGGCGTCTTTGGGGATTGTAAATTCGCGTATATTTCCAATCAACTTTAAAAGGAGAAAACGGGATATGCAAATCAAATAAGGTATTTAAGAAAAGTGTTGTAAGTTAGCTTTGAGAAGGCGATTGAGCCAGGAGCAGTAGTGACGAGGTTAGGAAGATTCAAGTGAATTACGATATTGAAGCATTGCTATTAGTACTCAACGAAGGAACCTTAGGAAGTTCATATACCTGAAGAGATCATAAGTACTACCAGGTGATATATTCTAGTTAAATACCGCTTACCAAAAGCGTTAGTTTAATAAAATTAGTTTCAGCTAATGAAAGCTACTTATTCAAATTGCGTGTATTTCTCAGACCTCCTGTTCCGGTAAACCCTTTTGATATTGCGCGTAGTTATTGATTAATTTCATATTTCGTAATTTAATTTAATATTAAAGATAAATCCCTTTCGTTTGACGTAGACATATAGATACTATTTGTCATTAGAGTTCTTTTGATATTTGAATCAAGTGAATAAATATAAGTTATTATTATACAAATGGCGTCTGGTCATTCTTTGCCTCAAATCAATCTTAGTGTCCAGGGTGGAACCCAGGGGGGTCCACACAAAATGCTTTCTATTCATTCACTCAAGTTCAAATACATTTTTTAAAACTAATAATAATCTAACAGCATATATAGCAAGGAAAATCTTTCACTGCGTCCCTGTAGCGCAGTGGACTTCTAATCCAAAGGTCGCGGGTTCGAATCCCACCTGGGATGGCCTAATTTCTGAAAATGCGACTTCTTTTCACTGTATTATTTTTATTAGAATAATTGAATTTAATTAATAAAAACAAATAGTAACACACAAAAATAATAGTCCAACACCATATATAGAAAGGAAATTCGTTTTCTATTATGCCACTTAATATTGTGATTCTGTCATGTGTATATTCATATTTATATTGATGTAATTATTTAATAAAAAGTAACTAAAGTAAAATTTTTCTCTTTGTTGATCTAAGTAGGAAGTGACTTTTTTTTCATAAAACTTGTTTCATCTTAGTTCTTACTGAGTATCAACTCTTGTTCACTATTTAAGCTTATTTCAGCGATTTATTCTGATGGTACAATACGGTGGATCGCGATTCTATGGAGAAAAAAATATTAATAGAAATCTACCTTTGCAGAGGAAAGATGTTCTGCGGTATGGAGATAAGGAAAAAAATAATTAAAAATAATAATTTCAGAATTTATAATATTACTACAAAGGAGTTGAATTTTGGAAGAAATGGAAAGATTTAATAATAGTTAGATGATTTCGGACTCAAAATAAAATTATTTTTCTGCAATATAAATAATCAAAAGCCATGGTTATTGATAAATAAATGCTGAGTAGTGAATAGTATAATGAACATTGCAACAATTCATGTGTGACTCCAGCTCTCTCTCTACTCACCACCAATTTCAAGCCTTTACCGTCTTCCGCGCTTCATTGTGTTGCCATTTCGAAAGGAGACTTTTTTTAAAAAAAATTAACAAGGTGTTAAATGTACGCGATGTTTTTTTCTTGTAACTATTTTATAGGTAACCACTCAGTGTAATAAATGTTAAAAAAGTACTGAAATACCTGTTTTTCCTTAACAAAAATTACTTTGACTTTTTTTACCATAAAAAAGCTCAAGTATCTTAGCTTCATTCCCTTGTGTCAGTAGTTAACATAAAAATTATTTTTTTATTTTATTTTTTCCTTCATCTATATGGCAGAGAACTTCTTTTCCACACAGGTAAGTTTTGAAATTCTGAAATTATTTTTTAGATGCATTCTATTGCATAAACGGACAATTTTTTTCTTTCTTTATATAATCCTAGTCTCCACACTCTTACAAGCTATTTCAAAATTTCGATGAATAAAGGAGGAATAATTTAATTTTTAGAGCTACTTCATATACAGTAGAATGTCTTTTATACGAACGTTTGTTATCCGGAGCGTCAAATATCCGGACCAGTTTTTTTGTGTCAACTACATGTACTGTATATGAACACGTTTTCGAAAAGTGCAATGCTCACCAGTTGTTTCGCGTGAGGCCGAAAGTGACGGGAAAACACAAGGTCAGGGATATTTGGGGAATTTCAGTTGCGTGATTTGGTAATCAAATGGTCAATGACGACTACAAGGAGGAGATTAACAACTTTGTCCAATCGATCCCAGGATTTCAAGAATGCGATGAAGATGTAGAAACCTGGATGGCATGCGATGCAGAAGACTGTGGATTTCAAATGCTAAATAATGAGATTGTGACTTCTATGCAAGAAGAATCTGACTCTGTCAATGATGAAACGGATGAAGACGAGGACAACAACAACGAAAGTAGCAAGGGTCCATCAAATGTTGACGCCTTATCTGCGTTAGAGACAGCTATGCTGTGGTACGAACAGCAATCAGAGTGCTGTCCTACTGAACTACTGCTTCTCTAGAGAATCGGAGACCTTGCAGCAAAAAAACGAAGGTGTACAATGGTGCAGCGAAAAATAAGTGATTATTTTCTACAATAAAGGTAAAATTGCGACATTTTACACCTATTTTGCTTTTTCTTCAATCACGTTTCCCGCATGTGATGATTTTCAATATTCTTATAGTGTCCGGTTTCATATACTACATGGATCACACTCGGTTTTCGGTTATCCGAAAAATCGCTTATCCGAACGGTCTTCGGTCCCAATTGATTCGGATAAACGACGTTCTACTGTAGATCAAATTATTACTTTTTATCACCAAGATTGATATGTACAGAATGACAATATATTTCATTTTTCGTGAAATTCAACAATGTGTTTTCACTATTGTCTCCAATAAAGATGGGTTGAAAAGTTCTATTTATTTTTGACAGTTTAATTTGAATTTTGTAGTTATTTTTATAATATTCTGAAGACTGGGTCAGTAACATTTGCTTTGATAATAATAAATTGTTGAATCCCTCCATCCTCATTTTTAGGGCCACAGTAGCTTAGAGGTAAAGGTAACGGACTCGTGGCAGGCGTGTCATGAGTTCGAGCTTTGTTCCGCTGAAGACCCGCCGTGCAGAGCGGGCCGACGCACGTTAAATTTGTCAAGACTCAGAAGTCCTCCCGTGCGGATGGTATTTAGGAGAGGGAAAGGAGGTGCCAGTTCAGGTGTAGTCCTCGTCACCTGACTATGGTTCAAAATTACAAGGTCCGTCGCCAAAAGCCTTCAAGTAGCTGAACAGTGCGACGTTAATATTCACTTATTCCTCATTTTTTGAGAAACTGCAAAGTGTGCCTTCATTTAAGTTCGTCACTATATATATTCTGATGTCACATTTCTGTAAAATTATTTTGCTCCGACTGTTAAAAATCAAAATTTGACTCGTTCCGTTTCTGAGAAATGAAGGAAGTGTAAAAACAATCTGTGATTGATTATGTATTAAAGAATAAAACAGAACATAAACACGATATTTTTCTGTATACATTTTCTTATTTCTCATTTATTTTGAAATATTAAAGATGATAAATAAGCCAAAATAAATAAATAAAAAAAAAGAATAGTACGCGCCGACTTTAATTGCATAGAAGAACTCCTATTGATTTATTCAAAACAGAGTTTTCCAATAGTCTTGAAAGTAATTTCACCTTCAGACGATCAGCGCGATAAAGGAAAACAAAATTTTTTTAGAAAGATTATAATAGTTAAGGCTCTATTTTTTTTAAAAAGCCATTTTATAACTAAATGAATGCTTTGTGGATTTGCAGATTTGAAAAAAATTCAACATTGGCAAGAAAAGTAAAATATAAGAACCTTTTTCCATCTCTTTTTTTTTCTGTGAGAGGTTTATAGCAATCAGTTTGATTTTAATAAGTCTGAAATGAAAATTATACAAAAATTACTTCGAGATTACAATTGAAGTAAAACTTCCGCAAGTTGATCACCTAAAGGACTAGAACAAATCAATTAGATTAAACAGAGGTGATCAATTTATGGTGCTAATTGCTAATTGAATGACTGTTTATGGTGCTAATTGCTAATTGAATGACTGTTTATGGTGCTAATTGCTAATTGAATGACTGTTTATGGTGCTAATTGCTAATTGAATGACTGTTTATGGTGCTAGTTGTTAAATGAATGACTGTTTATGTTGCTAATTGATGAATGCACTTACAAAAACTCAAAGAGCTATGAGGAACCTTAATTTTGAACCACGGTCAAGTGATGAAAAGCCTTATTGGAAGTGAATGAGAGTGAGTGTTTATTAAGGCTGTTTTCGGTTAATGTTACACAATAGGACCCGAATTTGGAAAATTTTTTCAGATGTAAGAGAAATGAAAAACCTAATATGATATTCTGGCTTCACTGTCCTTTAGAGAGCAGCATTTTTTTTTTTTTTATCATTCTTCCCATTTTTAACCGAGTTGATTCATTTTTTCTGGTATAAAATGTGTTTCGCATTTTTTATCCCATACCGTAGTGTTAAATGGGCTTTGCCTTCAAGCATTAAAACAAAAAAGAAATTTTTCACGGAATATTTTGACACTTTTAAAAACACCATATTGTTAACAGAGCTACGAGTTATAATATTGCAAATTTCAATGAAAATTGGGTCATTTTTCGGTCTGAAAATGTGCTTCGCGTTTAGTTAGAGCTCTCGCACTTTTACCGAAAACCGCCTTAACGTCAGACTCTAAAGCAACACCAGGGCTATTGGCGATGAACCTGGATATCGAACTGCTACGCGCCAAGTTGTTGTTTATGTTCGCCAAGATGGGCGATAACATTACAATATGGCTACCTTGATATTTTTATCGTATGATCATGTGGTTGCCTTGGAGATGACGTAAATTCCCCCGCTTGTAACTCTATTAATTTCAGAGATTTTAATGTGGCCGCGGTAGCTGAGTGGTATAGGTATCGGACCGTGGCTTGCTTTGTCACGGGTTCGAACCCTGTACCACTAAAGACCCGCCGTGTAGGGCAGCGATGCACGTTAAATCTGTCGAGAGCTGAAACGTCCTCCCGTTGGTGAGGTGTGGTAGTCAGGAGAGGGGGGTGCCAGCTCAGGTGTCGTCCACGTCACTTGACCATGGTTCAAAATTACGTGGTCCGTCGCCAAAAGCTCTCGTGTAGCTGAACAGTGCGACGTTAATATTCAATCAATCAGAGATTTTAATGCAATTTCTTAAAAAATTTAACCATTTTCATTGCATTTGTTCTTCTAGATACTATTTGAGTCTTCTGTTGTATTTTGTGCTATCTTCGAATATCGATATTTCTAATATCATTGGAATACGAAGGCTGAGCTTTTAGTTATTGTTCCAAATTGCGCATTTTCATTTGATTTTACTTTTAAATAATGCATTTGAAACGTTTCTTGTTCGTTGAAATTCACTAAAGGAACTCGCAGTTTTTAGGGAATACTGCAAATTATCAGCAATTATTGATATTCTTCACTGATTAATTTTAATATATATTACGTGTATAGTATAATGTTATTATATAACACAGTAATTTATATAGTATATAATTATTATATTACATTATTATTATATATAATAATAATTATTACAATATATTATAATTATTATCATATATAACATAATATAATTATTATTATACATAATTTATAATATATTGCATTGATATTGATTGATCTTGGTTATTTTCAGTCTCTTCCTATGTTCTTTACTTGAAATGTATTTCAATATATTTCAAAACAGTTCTTTAAAATCCTTTTCCTGACAATTTGTTTCAGCTAGACCGCTATCTTCGATTCCATATCACTGGACAACAAGCGGTGCAAGGAGCGATTAAGGAATCGCGCCAAACAGCGCATGGCACTTCTATATAAAATTAGTTTCAGATCTTGTAATTTGCGCCATAAAACCCCACATTCACTCACAGATCTTGTAATTTTAAAACATGGTCGACTAAAAAAGCGAAAAAACTAAAGCGAAACCTGAGTTGTATCCCCTCTATCTAAATTTCCATATTAAACCATCGTGAGAATTTTGAGCCACCACAGATTTGACGTGCATCATACCCTTTTCTTGGTGGGTTTTTAATGGTGTTAAAACGACTAGATCGGTACAATGAGGGTCAAAAATTCATGACCATAACCATTCGGCTAACGCAGCCATAACATTTCATTTAGAGTTGTATAAAGAGCTTAGGGAGACGCATATCGTAATTATAAAGGGAAAGAATAATGAAAGAGAACTATGTTTTGCTTTCTATGCTTTTACTTCTCTCCCGTAAATCTTTAATGGTGTCTTTCTGTCTAGTTAAAATAATTTCTAGATGTACTTCTCCATGATGGCTTTTTAATTAGAAGAAATTCGAATTTACCGATTTATAGCCACCAAAATATTATGATTTTCTAATAATCTAACACATTAGAAACAGTAGTATTAGTACATTACAACCATTTTTATTTTCCCTCTTTTCTCTCTCTCTATCACGTGAGAGTGGCCGCGGTAGCCGAGTGGTATAGGCATCGGATCGTGGCTGGCTTTGTCACGAGTTCGAGCCCAGTACCACTAAAAGACCCGCCGTGTAGGGCAGCGATGCACGCTAAATCTGTCGAGAGCTGAAACGTCCTTCCGTTGGTGTGGTGTGGTAGTTAGGAGAAGGGGGTGCCAGCTCAGGTGTCGTCCACGTCACTTGACCATGGTTCAAAATTACGTGGTCCGTCGCCAAAAGCCCTCGTGCAGCTGAACAGTGCGACGTTAATCTTCACTCACTCACTCACTATCACGTGAGGGCTGTTTAAAAATATACGTTATTTGGCAGAAAGAAATTTATTACTTACCCAACGGTATTGGGACCTTAATCTTTATCAAAGCAAAGCCATTGTACTTCTACACACTAAGTCTGCCGATACTTCCACTGCAGAAAACACTTCAAGGATTATTTTAGAATTATACTTTTCTCCGACGACACGTTTTACATTGTCTGTTTTGTACTCTCAAAACGGGATTCTTTCAATGGCGTGGTTAATTTAGGAAACAATCAAAAATCGCATGGAGTCATGTCTGAAGAGTAGTTAGGTTGGGAACGACTGGAATCTTATGATTCACCAAGAAAGTCTGGATGAGGTACGATGAGTGAGCTGAATAACTGCCATGATGCAACTGTCGATTTGTGCTGTTCAGAAGTTTGATAACTGCACTAAACTGCCTCACAGAGTCAACGAAGAGATTATTGATATTACTCTTTTGTCACCATTTGTCCTTTCGGAACGTATTGGTGATTCATCATTCCACGGATATCAAAGTACACAGAATCAACTTGATTTTGCTTCGCACCTGTCACGTTTTCTTCGGCTTTCGGGATTAGGGTTGCGGTAGCCCAGTGGTCAAGGTATCGGATCATGGCAGGCATGTCATAAGTTCAAGCCCAGTACCACTAAAGACCCGCCGTGTAGGGCAGCGATGCACGTTAAATCTGTCGAGAGCTGAAACGTCCTCCCATTGGTGTGACGTGGTAGTGGCGAGGGGGTGCCAGCTCAGGTGTCGTCCACGTCACTTGACCATGCTTCAAAATTACGTGGTCCATCGCCAAAAGCCCTCGTGTAGCTGATCAGTGTGACGTTAATATTCACTCACTCGCTCGGCTTTCGAGACTCAGGATGCTTCTATTGTGATGACTGTGCTTTTGTTTTCAAATGCGTACATATTTAACCTACTTTCAGTTGTCACGGAGTTCAGATACATAAGAACAGTATTAATAGTGTCCAGCAGCTCTTGTGCAGCCTCAAGACGGAGTTCTTTGTGTTCTGCCGACAGTAGCTTGAACATACCTTCTGCAACTCCACTGCGCATCTTCAAATCTTTTAACAAAATTGCATGTGCAGAGTTTTTACTGATCTCTGCCTTTTTAGTCATCTAACAAAGAATCAAATGATAGATCCTTCCTTATCGCAGACATTTTACCATATAAACAATAGTTGTTTTCTCAACAATTTTCGACCTTCTCAGAACTTCGGTCATTCTCCAGCAATGTGCCATCTTTTTTAATGGATTGAACCCCTCTTCCATTTGTGTTACTCTTTTAACATCATCTCTAGATATTTGATGAATCTTACAATTGTTTCCTTTGAGATTCACGAAACTTTTGAAAAAATATATGATGCAGTGCCCGCATTAAATTCGCGTTTAGTCATCATAAAGTAAATAAAAAACTAGACGTGAACACACATAAAACTGTACCTCACATGCATATTAAACTGTTAGCTTTTGCTGTACAAAGTGGCGTCGTCCTAGCATTTCTACTGTGCGCGTGAAGGTTCAATATCGGATATTTTTTAGACGGAGACCTCGTGTATATATAATAGTATATAATCTGGGCGTTTAAATATATTTTGAATTAGAACATGTACTATTTTTAATTGGAAAATTATCAGCATTATATATATATATATATATATATATATATATATATATATATATAAAGGTAAGACTTTTCTGGAATGCGATTCGTTGAATATATATTTTGAGAAAACTTTTTATCTTCTACGGTTTCCTTTACGAGAAATATTCATTAAAAATATCCATAATTCCTATAATTTTTTTCGTATACATGCTGATAATTCGTATAAAAACGCAAAATATATAAATTCATAAAATCAGAATGAGAAACAGAACAAGTAAAATTATTGCCTAGTCATTTCGGAAATAAACAATAGCATCTCGTAGTGTCAGATTCATTAAGTTTGATTTAGGAAGTGCGTGCTGGGAAATCGCGTTCCATGCAATATTTCAAATAAAAGTAGCTATTTTTCAAAAAGAGTGTTTGGCTACAACTAAACGATTGACGACCATAAAGGTTATCTTATGGAGCAGCCAGCGGAAATATTTTTGCTACTACGCCCACTTGATGTGATATGAAACGGAGATAAATTGTTCAAGAAATTAAAAGAATTTAAAATTCATTTAAAACAATATTTATAATTAATATGGTTCTAGAACCTTTCAGGTATCATATTCGAGCTTTTTTTTCAGATGATTTTTATATAGATAGGAATTTAAAACAAAGCATTACTGAAAATAAATGATCAGATTTTATTTAACCAGTTAACCGTAATTAACGAGTACACCCGTCATGGGGTTGCAGGATTTTGTGTATTGACGACTGTACTCGTCATACGTAAAAAGCAGTGACCATTGGCTATTTGTATTTTTGAGAAAAACGAGAAACACATATTCTCAAGTTTCTAGATGTTTTAGAATATTTTGAGGCCAGGCCTGAGTAAAACAAATAAAAAAAATATGAAAAATTTAAGATGGTTTCACGTGTACCTAAATGCACCGGCTGAAACAGCACATAAGTTTGCATAATGAATTTACTTTTATGCGTTGATAACGTTTTTTAGACGTTAGCCTAAAAAGGGCAAAGGAAAAAGTCCGAAAGTTACTTTATAATAGGGTTCCTTCAAGTATGGTGATCCATGGGACAAATGCATGATGCCGATCAGGTGCTGAACCCATCGTAGCTGTTGACTCGAAGTTACCTAACCATCGAGATGTGTAAGTGCCGAATGTTTCATGTTACAACCATGCGCTGGCATTAGAGTGATGGCTCAATGCCGTGATGTCGAAAGAACATTTATTTTATTGGGGCGGGAAAGGCAAGGATGCTTTCTATAGGATCAACCCTACAGCACCTTCTCCAGAACTTTCTAAGAGTCAAGAAAATATAGAGGTAGAAAATATTTTGTCGATAAAGAAGGAAGTAAATCAGTGTGCGTTTAGGTGTCTCAGTCCGGGAATTTTGACGGTCACTAAGATTCATAGATATCTATAAAAACTTACGGTCAGAAGAACCGTTGGCCTCACGAACCCATCCCCAAGCTGAATTATTTTATAGTCCCGTACATATAGACTCTTGATACAATAAATATTAGTAATAAAATTGGCTTCTTTATAAAATAAGCCCACCTTTTTAACCCAATATTTTAACAGGGCAACCAACTCTGTAATTGACGAGTATACTCGTCATCGCTCGATTTCCGTGACTCACACAATTGCTTGCTCTCAAACTGGAGAGCCAGAGTTAACTGTTTAAGTGATGTAGCATTAGAACTATTGGGAATGCATTTCTTAAATTGTAACTTAATGAAGTGATTGTGCTTCCCTCTCAATTTCTGCACAACATGAGTCACTTAGTTAATCTGTCCTGATCGAATGAAGTTATTAGAACGTAGTTGTCGATACAAATTGTAGTTCTATTGAAGATCAGTGTATGTACTCATATCTGCTGTCAAAATTAAACCGAAAATTAACCAAGTGGGTGATAAGGTGTTAAGAGAGTGAGATACTAGCCCAGAAATCGTCATCAACACCCGGTATGATAAAAATTAACAAGATCAGTTAGCTATATCTTTAGAACAGCTGAAAAGCAACTGAATTCCAACACCGAATACCATTAAATAAAGCCCTCAATGAGATTTAAACCAACTCATTTTTCAACATGTTAGGGTTACATCTAAAAAACTTGAGTTTCATGGCTTGGCGGTCATGGATTAAAAAATTTGAGCGTCGAAATCGGGACTTCTGCAAGCGAAATTCTTCGAGTATTGTAGTAATCACACACGGCAGAATTTTGATGATTAGAATGGGAGATAGTAATCTCAAGAAGTTATATCCATTAGTATATCGTATTTCAAAAATGTGACAACGATGGCCTTTTATACAATTTTGTAGAAGGGACAATTTTACAGAACTTACTTATCAATGTTTTATGGAAATAGATTTTGTGGAATTTATGATTTTATAATCCGAGTTCCACAACTCCTTTTAAAGTCGTGGTTTTAATAAATGCCGCTATTTAAAAGAAAATGCTCGTTGAAAAGTAGCTATCTATATAAAGATTTAAAAATTTTACTTGATAACTTCTTCAAATATAGTTATTTAAAAATAGTAATTTTGCCATTTAAATGATCCCTGCTTAGCAAAATTTGAATATTTGTGAGAAATTCTTTTATGAACACTTATTTATCACATCCCAAAATCATTTCGTTAGTTTCTGTTGATTAAACAATTGTTTAATAGTATTGTAATAAGAAGCTACACGAGGGCTATTGGTGACGAAATTCATAATATTGGATCATTATCCAGTGACGAGGAAGACTCTTGAGCTGTAACACAGCGCATTCCTCTCTCTAAACATCACACCACGCTGAAATGATGAATTTGAGCTCCAATAGATTACACGCGCATAATCTTCTACATACGACGTATCTTTAATGGAATCTGGGCTCAAACTCGCAACTCGACAAAAATATTGCATTTTTTTCATCGATCAGTTAAGAAACAATACATTAAGAGGTATTTTTTTTAACTTTTTGTCCACAATTGCAAATAGTCAAGTTTTTGCATATTGTACTGGGTGGTTATAATTAATGTTACACTATTCAGATGCCTGTATAACCCGTTCTGCTTATCGGATTTTGATGAAACTTGGAATATATGCTATAAAAATATATGGGGAAAAGTTTTCTGCAATAAAGAAATAGTTCAAAGAAAGGAGAAAATATGGTGTCCAAAGAAGAACCAAAAAATATGTCAGAATCGTTAAAATTTATTCACTTACAGAATATATTCAATATGTGCTCCATTGAAATCAATAACGTGTTGAAAGCGCTTTACAGCGTTTTCAATGGTAGCGCGAAGCAACTCACAAGGGATTTCAGCCACATGGTGTATAAGGCTAATTTTCAAATCAGGTAAATCCTAATTCCTCCCCCATAAACACGGAGTTTTAGAAATCCTCCGAACCAGAAATCACAGGGATTTAAGCCGGGTGAACGAGATGATCACGTATCCGGAAAATGTCTGGGTATAACGCGATTATCGCCAAAGTTAGCACTAAGCTACTTTGATTTGGCGCCTAATGTGAGGTGTTTCTCCATCTTGCGTAAATATAGTGGTTTGCAAAGAAGAAAGAAAAAATTAAAGAAGTGGTTCCAGTGAAGCAGGAATGACCTGATGTTGAATGAGTTCACTGTACCGTGCCCTCATGACAGAGCATCTTTTAGGACCTTGTGGAGTGGAAGTTTTCAAGAAAAGAAGTTCGAAGATAAACTCAGCAGTAAATACGCACCAAGCGCAGTTACGTAATCAGAATGCAGTGGTTGTTGATCCAGGACATTAGGAAGTGAAGTACCCCATATGTGGCAATTTTGACTATTCACAGCTTCATCTAAATAAAAGTGTGCCTCATCTGACTGTAAAACTTTCTAAAGGCACGCGTCATAAACTTCCATTCTCACCCAAAATCGGCAAGCAAATTCAAGGCGTGTTTTGTGATCTTGAGGTTTCAGTGTTTGCATCACTTGGATCTTATACGGATACCATTTTAAAGTGGATCGCAGAATTTTTTGTACTGTCGACCACGGAATCTCCAACTCGGGTGACACTGATCGATCACTTGCTGAAGAATATATGGAACTGGAGGCTTTTTCAACCTCATCAGTAGCGCCTTCTTCGACAGTGTCAGTCGCAATCTGTTTCCATTCTCTTCCGGGCAGCACACCCAAATCTCCAGTCTTTTCAAATTTCATAATCATCTTCCCCAAACTAATCCTCGACATGGGAGCCGCGTTTATCGTATCTTTTAAACAACGATATTCATGGAGAGCAACTAAGTGGTTAACAGTTAACTAAGTTGATATAACAGTTTTACCAGTAAAGCTCGATCTTTTTTATTGTAAGGGCATATTTAACGATGACAAACGCACACTGAATGATTCTCTGACTATGACTGCAAGTTTATACAGAGGTTTTAAGAATAATCGATAAAAGCCACCAGGTGGTCAAAATTTGTACTAATATTTTTTATTGCGGAAATCTTTTTCCCATGGTCTATATAGCATATATCCCAAGTTTCATCAAAATCCGATAGGCCGAACAAATTCTAAAGGCCTTTGAATTGTGTAACTTTAATTATAACCACACCTGGTACTTTAAATATAATAACTTCTACAATTTTTCAGATTTGCAAGTTAGTACGAAGGTTAGCCTTTCTGACATTTGTGGTGTTGAAAAATAGTTCCTGACTTATAATTCTCTACTTATTCCACTGTTTCCGGTAAGAACTCCTAGGATCTATTACGTCAAAGAAAGTCACGTGGAAAAATGGGAACTGCTGCAAGTTAAATTTAACTTCTTCACGTAGTGCGGTGTGGAAGATAGAAAAGAGTTCCCCCAGATCAGGTGTCGTTCTGTCCGTAAATTATAACAACGAAGTTCAATCTCAATAGTTCAATGTGTTGCTTTAATGCGACATTATTAAACAGACAGGATTCTCCCATTTCGTTAATTATTTCACATAATTTTTGAGATTATTTTAATTTTTCGTAATTTGCTGTTTATTATGAAATATACAGGGTGATTCAGAAAGAAGTATACAATCAAGAACAAAGTAAATTATTAAATGATGCTTATTACAGAATTGTATAGGATTCTTTTAAGTTTTGTTATAGGCAGTCACATATGTTCTATGAGTGAACCCTTTGACACACGACACACATTAAGTCGGTAATCAATTCCCGCCAAAATACGTGTTAAGGCATCTAAATAAAGTCCATCAATTGCGGCCGTGATACGCTGCTTCATCTCCGCTATATCAACAGGAAGGGAAGGGACAAATACACTCATGTCCATAAATTAAGGATAATTCAGAATCACACAGAAATTGAACTCTAAAATAAAAATTTCACCTGTAGAATTATCATACACTTCTTGAAGAAGAATATGCAAACTGCAGGAAACCATTAGATGGCGCGGATAGTACGTCGCAATGACGAGAGTGTAAGAGAGGAGTATATAAGGAATAGTGGCAAAGAAGTAAAATTGTTCACAAGCGCTTTAAAAGCTTTTAAGTGCAATAACCGCATAGTTATGGCACAAAGGAAGCATTTGGATGATTTTTTACGTGGTAGAATTATTGGACGACTGGAATGTGGACGTACCCAGCTGGAATTATCCGAAGAACTTGGAATCGCCCAGAGTGTCATCTCTAGGCTTTGGTTAACGATTCCAAGATGATGGTAATGTGAGAAGATGTTAGAGCACAGGTCGCCCCCGAGTTACAACGCCGAATGAGGACCGGTATATTTGGCAGTTACTGCCAAAAGAAACAGACGGAGCACAGCATCAGACCTGTCTCGTCAGCTCTCTTCAGGTACTGGTACGACAGTTTTAAGACAGACCGTGTACAGACGCTTAGGGCACATTGGTCTATATGCTCGTAGGCCTGTCAGATGTGTTCCACTTACCGCAACTCACTGTCGCCTGCGATTAATCTGGAGTAGAGAACATCCATTGTGGACACCACAATAGTGGTCTTGTGTGATGTTTTCCGACGCGTCCAGGTTTAGTTTGCAGTCTGATTATCGCCGGACTTTAATATGGAGAGCGCCAGGTACCCCTTACCACCAAGAGAACACCATTGAACGACACCGTTACGGTGGTGCAGGATGGCTCGTTTGGGGAGGAATTATTCTTGGTTCCAGAACTGACCTGCATGTTCAGAGTGTAACGATGACAGGCCACATCTATCGGGATGTCATTCTGGAACAATATGTACGTTTGTTTCGGGCGCCATGGGTGCTGAATTTCTGTTTATGGATGACAACGCCCGTCCTCACCGTGCAAACATTGTAGACGAATGCCTTCAATCGGAGGATATCACCCGTATGGGTTGGCCAGCATACTCACCAGACTTGAATCCAATAGAGCATGTGTGGGATATGCTTGGCCGACGAACTGCAGCCCGTCAACCCCCTCCCACCTGTCTACCGGAACTTCGGAGGGCATTGCTTGATGAGTGGTGTAATATTCCCCAAGTTCAGATTGATAATTTGATACTCAGCATGCCTAGGCGTTGTAAGGCCTGTATTGCATCGTCCGGGAGACATACTCCGTATTAACCATCATACTAACCATGTTATACTGTTTTTTGTAAATAGGTTCTTTTTTGAAATTTGCTTTAGTGAGTAAAAATGGCAATTTTTATTAATTACGTCAAACACATAGCATCTTTTTTGCTCTTTACCTTTTGTTTAATAAATAGACTTTACAAATAAGTCAAATTTGTTTTGCTTCTGTCTCTTTCTTTGCCTGAACTTCATTATCCTTAATTTATGGACATGAGTGTACATCAGAAATGAAGGACCCGATTACAACAATACAATTCCCAGATAAATAAACAGAAAATGATAATTAAGCTGCCATTGTGTAAAGATAAAATATGAACTTATTTTCGTACGTAACGTTTCTTGACGTTAAGTAAAATTTGTTTTCACAAATGTGTTCAATGTAACTTTCTTTATTTATCCGTATAATATAACGAACCTGGTCGCCCTGGACTTTTGCTTTTACACAGGCATACAGTTTCCTGGAGAGAGAACTATTTATACCACCTTCTTATACTGTTAGATGCTGGTGCATTTATATTGTACTTTTTCCGAAATTCCGCTGAACCGTGATTACTCTGACAGACTTTTTGCAAACGAGAGCACACAAAATGCCTGCCCCGCTGCGACGCCATTTCCACTTCTGTTCACAATTACAACATTGCTGCCACCTATTTGACAAAAACAATACCACAAACTCAAAATTTCATATTTTATCTTTAGAATGACATATTTATGATCCTTTTCTGGTTATTCATCTGGGAATTATTAAATTTTGTAATCGGGTCATTCATTTTTGATAACGCTGTACTACTTCCTTTACATACCCCACAGGAAGAAACAAGATGTTAAGTCTGGACTTTTCTGGTTGCCACCAGGTAAGTGTCACGTTGTAGTCCGCGGCTTGTCCAACCCCTCGGAGAGAGATGTTCATCGAGGGTAATCTCGCACATTGGACAACCAGTATGGTGGTGCACCGACCAGTCAATATGTCGTCAACTAAATTGTCAATGTCGTCCTACAATTGTGGCATCAACCAAAAAATTAACTCGTTAAAAAGTTGCTTCTGTGACAGTTTGGTAAATTCAAGAACACAAAATACCTTTTCCATTGCAGACACCTCATTTCGACTGGCTGGTTACATGAAACGTACTCTATTACTTGCGTCACTTTCATTATACGCGAGACACAAACTTTAAGAGTTCATCTACTTTACGGTTCGCTGAGATGGCGTGTATCTTTGACTATTATTGTTTTAAAGCATCTGGAAGGTGCTTACTTCTTAATAAATGCTCCTTATATTTATTTAACCCTCTGACCGGAACATCCGTCTCTCGGACGGGGATGATTTGCTTTGATGCCTGTAGATTACGCTGTGGTGTGATTTCTTGGGGGTGGGCTGCCTTGACATCTTCCGTTAGACTCTACCTACCCAGTGAGAGGATCACGTGGTGGTACATGGCGATTTTTTTCAACTCACGATATGTGCGATTTTTCTTATCTATCACCGTCTATCAGACAGATATTCCTAGTTTTTTCGTGTTTGGTAGTATTACTCAATTTCTACTATTAGGTCACACTCTCTATATATTTATTTACTAGCTGCATGGCCCGGCTTTGCACGGGCTTTCTCTTTCCCTCATGACGCCAGCAATTATGTGTGTGTTTGTACGCGCGCAATGTGAGTGATTTCTAAAATTATTTCATTAAATTTCCCTTTTTCGAAATTTGTTCCACATATTTTCGATTTAAGACAGGTTTTCCCCCCCTCCATCTAGCCCGGCATAACACGGTTTTTTTAGTGTAAAATTACTGTTTCCTCTTCCCCTCCCCCTCACAGATAAAATATAGCTTCAATTTCGATCTATGACTTTTAAAAAACAATATTGCATTAGTTAAAAATTATTAATGTGAAGCAATAAAAAGAAAACGATTCTTTAGTTAGCTTAAAAATGTCTCTGAAATGTGTATTATTATCCAAAATAATAGACAATGTACTTTTTTAATTAAATAATTAATTTAGTAATGAATTAATAGAAATACTTTTAAAACACACACACACACAAGTTATAAAAAAACAGTATGGGGGAAGCGTAGATATATATTTACATGTATTGAAAAAAAAAACATTCAAAGAGAAAAAAAACTAAATGATAAAAACATTTTGATATTTTATTTTAATTTCATAGTTTTCCTTCCACTGTCATAGTTAAAAATTTTGTGTAATGAACGCTTACAATAGTGTAAATAATTTATATCAGGAAGTGTAATACATTAATATTACGTTTTGTTGTATTTATTTTATGTTAAAATCTTGCCACCACTTCTCCCTTCGAAATCTAGTTTTATTATGAAATAAAAATAGTGATGACACTGATGAACGGAATAAATTAAAAGCGAAAGCGCACTGAGGTATGGCGTAGACAAAACAGAAGGGATAAAAAAGATAGATGAATGCTGTCACGGGCATTTTTGCAAATGGCAGAATTTTTTCCTACTTTCTTGACAATTGTCATTATATTTTGAAAACTTCTCACAATATCTTTATAAATTTTAGCCTATGTGTTATTCTGATGTATAAGCTATATTACTGTAAAGTTTCATTAAAATCCATTCAGTTGTTTTTGCGTGAAAGACCCACAAAGATACTCACAAACTTTCACATTTATAATATATATTAGATTTGTTTGTTTGTTTATTTATTTATCTTGGTGGAATTTTCAGTCGTTAATAAAATACATTTTAAAGCGCTCAATTGAGTAGATTATTTTAGTTGTACATGATTTTTTTGGATGACAATACAATAATTTAATTATAAATAAAAATTAATCGATTAAAACTAATTATTTAAAGAATAATTAATACAGCCACGTTAGGGACTTAGCGACCCTTTTGGCGACTTGTGTCAAAACTTGAAAAGGTTTTTTTCTCACGTGCATTCATTTGAAATGAAATTTTATAAACATGATTGTTTTGGATGACAATACGATACTGTAACGATAATTAATAAAATTTAATGACCACTTAATGTTGTGATTCTGTCATATGTATTTACATATTTATATTAATTGTAACTATTTAATAAAAAGTAGCTAAAATAAAATTTTTCTTTGCTGATCGAGAGAGAGGGAGAGAGAAATAGGAATTGAATTAAATTTTTTTATATTGTTTTTAATTACTTTTACATGAAAATAAACAATTTTTAATAAGTTTTTATAAAAATACTAGCCACAATTCTAGTGATAAAAATATATTGTTGTGCTTGATTTAATCCCACACATCTTATTTGAGCCATACCCTATTTCATGAGCTATAAGGACATTTAAAACAGTCCTTAGGGTAATAAAATTAAAAAAAATTTACGTACCCGTCTGTCAGACGGATATTTCTCAGTGCGGCAAAAGAATTGATGTTCCAGCCAGAGAGTTAAGCATGACCAAAATAAACATAACCATACCAGTGACTACTCGTATAAACACTCAGTAAATATGTGTAAAGAGGGGCATAGACTTCAAACAACACAAAATAAGATTTTCAGCTTCAAATAAAATTCTTTGCGAGACAATTCGCAGACAAAAGACGTACAACTTTTACATTTAACAAGAAGTATAAATTCTTCAGGGTCAAACAGAATGAAAAAAAAAAGGAAGCGTCTCGTTTCCTCGATAAAAATTTGGTTCAAAGTTTCGTCACACACAGAAAAAAAATTTAATTTAAATCCTTGCTTCTTTTATTTAGGGAACAGTGTGGGGAAAAAAACTCTTTTTAAAAGTGGTCTGGAAGTTTTTCGTACAAGGTAAGGGAATTTCAATGTTGTGGGCAGATGTCATTGCAAAATAGTTCTTGAACAAACATTCCTGGACGCATAGACAGAAAAACAAAATGTTCCTATTCAGCCATAAATTTGCAGTTTTCTGAAAATGTTGTAAAGAAAAATACTTCTTGCTTTTATCGTTTTAGAAAATAGTTCGAATACTGAACAGAGGAGTAAACAAATTCAAGTCCAATTATTTGACGCTTTCTGGCTGCCAGACATTCTATCTGATATATATACAAGCGCTAACTACAATTAATAATTCTTTATCATTTTGAATTATCGTCGGATGACGAGGCTGACACCTGAGTCAGTTGACACTTCTCTCGCCACATTCACGTCAACTTGAGAATTTTGTGTTCCGCATCTTTAATGTGTAGTACTTTTTTACAAAACGGTCTTTATTGGAGAGAGTGCTCGAAAAAGATGTTCGACTAAAGTATCACTGACGACGAGCTTGATATCTTTATACTTTTTTAATTTTATTTCGCTAGATGGCGCCGCCATTAATTTTATTTAGTAATTCTTTAATTCAGCCTCTTTTTTGTGTGTGATTATTTTAGTCTTTTCTCTTTCCAATAAGATATATTTTTTTTAATATTTTTATATGGTTTTCATATTTCCTTGGTTAAACTGACGGAAAAAAAAATTCCAACACCAAGAAAGATTTGTGTTCAAAAAGTTGTGTGCGAATTATCAAGAGAGTAGGAAAAAATTCTTTCTTAACCTCTCGAACAGAACTTTTTCATCCCTCATTCAATCTCTTACATTCCTTATTGGAAATAAAATCGTTTCGCATTAGGTTCCCTCAGACACTGTCCCTAACACCATTGGTTCTGCCGCAGCTGTATTGCTGGGAGGATGTTTTATTACAGGCAGTAATATTAGCTCCTGATGAAGGCGGCATTGAAACGAGCTGGAAAAGTGCTGGTGGGACAGATGCTGGTAAGGCTATTGGAAATGCCGGGGCGCAGATGCTGGTGAAGCTATTGGAATTGGAGAGACTGCTGGAGTTAGATCATGTCTCTACGTTGGTGTCGCTCTCTGGCGATTTCAGTCTCTTTTTGAGGTGAAATACATCCCGCCAACAAAAGTGACACGTGATGTTTAGTCACTTCTGTTTGGACGTATTTGCTGAAACCATTCTTCGATTGGTCCAAGTCCCCTTCGCGCGGTGTACTTTGAAACCGACGGCTGGCGTGGGAACTGTGTCGGCATCTTATTGTCGGCTAGATCAAGGGAGGTCAGAGGTTGACTACCCTTAGGATATCAGCGACGGGGTGTCCACCATGGAATACTATCCCACGAGAAACTACTTGACCGCTGAAACGTCACTCGTTCCCGACGGAAAATGGGTCTTTGGTGGGGTACCACCGCAGTTCTTTAAGGCAGGGTCCAGTCCGGCCGATGCCCTATTTGGTGCCACATGCTATAAGTCACACAGATGAGTCATAAATCGTCATGTCACTCCGACGCAAAATACACAATCAACCTATGCATATCTTCTGCACAACAGCTGACCATCCTTTCTGAACACATGTGTAGCAAGGCCACTTGTTAAACGAATTGATATGGATGGCTGACAACAGGTGTGGCTTATCTATTGTCCACTTAAAGAAGGAAAGCAATAAAAGTATCTTTTTGCCAGAGGAACCAAGAAACATCAAGAAGGGATGGCAGACAGATGTTTATCAAAGGGGCTACGTTACAGGTCAGACACGCAGAGACAATACTCCACAAAACATGTAAGCTCCAACCTGTTTGCTACAAAACTCTACATCCTAGTGATTATTCGAATTGTCGAAAGTTATATGCGATAGCTTCGAATTATCGCGTGTTATAGTCTGGCCATCCACAGATTTTACTTCGAAATATTGAGTGTACCAAAACGTACTGTTTTAGGTCGAAATATCAAGAGTTTTTTTCTAGGGGCTAAGCATATACTTCAATTTAGTGAGAGGTTTGTATTATCAAAGGTTTGAATCAGTGAGAGTCGACTGTAGTTGAAAAATTTTGAATAAAAATTTTTTATACTGTCAAATATTTTAGACATTCATTACCCCTTTTCTACTTTCTTTCCATAACTCCTAAACTTTTCATCAGACTTACGAAATTTTGTTTACTTCCGAGATGAAAAACCTGATATGTCGCGAAAAAAACCCCTGGTGTCTATGATAATACAACTTTTTAATAATAAGTTAATTAGCAATATTAGTTAAGTTAATTTATCAATCCATTAAACTCAGAAATTTAAGTTCTTCCTTTAAAACTTATAGTATAAATTTATGAGAATTGCGAAAGTTTTAAAAATATTTCCTATAGTTTAAGGACCAATAAACCTCTACCCCAGTTTTAATCATATTATGCCAGAAAATTTCCACAGAACCTCTTCATTCTTTACAACTACAATTTTAATTTTAGTGCCAATTCAGAAAGAAAACTCTTGGACTGCCTTTTTATTAAATTTCATATTGGAAAAAGTTCTCCGCTCTTCAAAAATTTTGCTTTTACTCCAGAGATGTTACAACTGAAAGCCTGATTCAATATAACAGGGAGAAAAACCTTTTTTTACATCCGTCTAAAATTTTTTAAAGTAATAGAGAATAGAGTCTATGAAAATATTAGTATTTAATCACTTTAAGTGTATAGAAAAACGATTGTAGACGATGAAAAGAAGAGCCAATCCACTATTAAATGGAGATGCTAAATTTAAAATTTTAACACGGGTGGTCGTTTGTGAAACAGAAAGCAATAATACTGATTAAAATTTAAAAACTAAAATCAATCTCTTAAAGAACCCCCCCTTTTTTAGTATAAGTATTTAATCAAGTTTTTAGTGTGGGAGAGATATTAAAAGTGTACCCGCTAGAGAAAAGAACATTATTATTTAAAAGTTAATAATTTTTAAAGAATTTATAACATTTCCTTTTTCAATATTTACTCTTTTTACTGTTGTCGAAGTTTGACATTGTTTTATTTATCTTCGTCTCTGTTGTAAGATTTTAAGATGCTTATAAAAATAATCTGAGTTATGTTACAATATTTTATATCTTTGTAAATTATGAGTGTAATATAGTCCTTTTCAAAGCTAAAAATATTTTAAATATCATGAGTTGTGGGTATAATAAGTTTAGTAACAAAATAATTATTAGATTTATTATAAACCATGTTATGCATCCAAAAAACTTATAAAGTTAAAAGAATGAATTTATAACAATTTTTATTTAATGATGTTTTTTAGGAAAATTAATGAATTTAATTTAGAATTATGTATTTATTAAAATCATAAATTTCATGCGTAATCGGACATAGATCCTCAAAATTTTTTTTTTTATAATCTACAATACTCTTTCATTTTAATCTACACTCATGATCAAAACTAATGTCATAAACATTAAATCTGTGAAAACAGAAGAACTACGAGTATTTACTGTGTTGCCACTAAATTTGGCTCAGAGACATATTACAATGATAGAAAGAATATAACAACATAACAAGAAATTAGGAATCTCATCAAATCCCTGAGGGAGATGGTCACTTGACGGGAGATGTTACAATAAAACATCTCTTCAAGGTCATTTCCCTGATAAAAGTAAGGGATTTGAACGAATCCCAGAGCTGTTTCAGTGAAATGAAGAAATAATAGTGTCAAGAGTTTAAAAGTGCTTGTTTAACAAATATGGTACATTTTTAAACGTAGAAGTAATTAATACAACAATAGTCAATGAAATACAAATTATTTATTCGAAACTAATTAACAAATAATTAGAAAATTAGGCTGGTATTTTTTGACGTATAACATCTTTCCTCTCGGTTGCCTGAGCACTAAAATATCAATCCCTATTTTAATCCTATGGTGCCATTTTTTTAAAGATACGGGGTTGATATTTAGGGGATCGATAATACTACCTGTATGGTTAGGAAGTACAAGGACTCGACCCCCCAGGTGTCTCCCCTGTATAACATTTTGCCAATGCAAATCCTGACTAGTTCATTTCATCATTTCACTGAAACAGTTCGGGGATTTGATAAAATCACTTGCTTTCGTCAGGGAAATGACCTTGAAGAAAGAGACGTTATTTCAACATCTCCCGTCAATTTATCATATTCCTTAGGGATTTGATGAAATTCCTAATTTCGCCATTTCCCTGTGACATATATACATGCCTCACAACAAGCTGCCATACTCTTCATGATATTGTCAATAAGTATTTCTGACATAAAAACCCATTTTTCCCAAAGCGCGACTTTTAATACTTGGGGGGTCCTGGTAGGGAAGCTAGTTGAGAAATAGCTTTTCTTAGACCGTCACAAACATATTGAATAGAATCGTGAACCGGAGACCTCGAGGGTCAATTCATATGACAAATATCCGCTCCTTCATGAAATTCATCAACAAAGTGAGTTCTGTGTTATCGTCCATAATATTGTAGTCCGGCCCCATAGTACCCAGAAGAACCTCACATAGACTTCCAGGATCTTATCCTTACAGCGCTGTGTGTGTTAGTTGACAGTAACCGCATTGAAAACGTACAGTGATGAACGACTACCTACCATTAGGCCACCACACTCATGGATTCCTGAAGCACAAATTGATCGATTTTTTGTTTCGTAGTAGGGATGAAGAAGCCCAGTGGCTAGTGTATCGCGCTTCCACACCACAGGTCCGAGGTTCAAACCCCGGGCTGGGCAAGGTTGACTCAGCTTTTCATCCCTTCAAAGGGTCGATAAATGAGTACCAAGCTTGCTTGGAAACTTAACACTAGGGGTTTCGCGTCAGACTGACCACCTGACCGGAACATCTGCTCACGTATCTCAGGACTCAAGGTCGCGTATACTGAGTTGGGCTCCCATTTTAAAAGTTGCACATGAAGTTGCTATAATAGATAACCTGTTCCTATACTTTACTTAATCGAATTTTGAACTAATTAGAGTGGAGGAATTTTTCACGTTTGAAGGGTTTTGTAATTAAAGGTATATATTTAAGAATAGCATTATTTAGCAAAAATGTATTTTAATATTACCTATGTATATTTATTTCACAACTATGTATATTCTATCAGTTTCACACATTCGAACACAGGTCTAGTGAGAAAATTAACACGTGCTCTAATTTCAATAATTTGATATTACAAGGATATTAAACGGTTAAATAGATTATGGTCGTAATTTGTTGAGGTTCTAATGACGAGACAATAAAAATATACACGAAGGAAAATAAGCAAACTCCTCCTTCACCCTTTAAAATTGAGACCACGAAAATAAATACAAAACGCAATATATTTCATAACTAGATTAATATAAATAATTTTACATTTGCAGCTTTGCATCAATGAACAACAAGTTCAATCTTTTTAAGTATAATGTGAATAGAAAGCAGATTTGAAAAGAGAAGAAATGATCGAATACTCAATGACTATTAACGTATGTTGTAGATAGTGGAATGTGGTGACTCGTTATTCGTATAAATTTTAAAATTACAGCCTTTAAAGACCAACGGCGATTGGCTAAGTGTACCATAATTCAGATGACGAAGTCTTATAACAATGGAGAATTCATGTACGGAATGCAATAAAGTAATAATTACTAGTTAAATAATCAAATTTCAATTCTTCCCGAATTTCATATTGACTTATTGACGTATTTCGAAGCATAAGGCACTAGTTTATGTATCTAGTTCCCTATTTGATAGTTGTTGGAAATTACAGCCATGAAGGAAGATAGCCCAGTAAGTCAGTGCTTCTCAAACTTTCACTATTGACGACCCAATTTTCAATTATAATTTTTATTGCGTCCCCCTTATACAATAATAATGTGTTTTGGCGCTAGAAAACTACAATACGATCTTAATTATAAACCGTACAAATTAACAAGATAAGTATTAAAAATTTTGTCTTTGTTACTTTTAAGTAATATTTATTTTAAGCAAATTACTTTTAAGTAATATTTATTTTAAGCAAATTACTTTTAAGTAATATTTATTTTAAGCAAATTACTTTTAAGTAATATTTATTTTAAGCAAATTACATTTAAGTAATATTTATTTTAAGCAAATTACTTTTAAGTAATAGGATAATTGTTGTTATTTTTCTTTTCTCTAATTTTTAAATTGGAACAGATTGTAAAATGATATTTAATTAAAAATTTATTTCTTCCATCATCCATTTCTAAAAGAATAAATGTCATTAGAAAAAGAGTCTAGTCTATGTTACTCTCTATCATATCCACCACATTTGGCATTAATATTGTTACGAATTTTGTGTAAATAGTGTAAATAATTTCTATTTGAGTGTTTAATGCATTTATATTACTCTGTGTTATATTTATTTCATGTTAAAATTGTACTATTCACAAGCAGTGTCACCCCTTACGTTATAATGGCGATTCAATGAGAACTTGGCAAAATCTTAGCAGTAGAGCCAAATTGACATCATTTTTGGCGACCAAGTTGGCGACCATTTTGGCGTCATTGGCGACCATGTTGGCGAGTTCGGATCCCTCTGGAATCTTCTAGAAAGTAGTAGATTTCTCCACTAGTGTCAAGTTCAATGACACGAGCGGTTATATTTCTAGAAGTTTCTGTCGCGCATATAAAAAGGATGAGCGTCGGTACGGCGAGGAGTCTTGATTAAGCCAGCGAGTAGTGAGGATTGTTTTGACTAGCGATTAGCTCGTGTACTTATGTGTATTTTTTTAAACATTGTTATTGTGTTTGATTGCTGTTGAAGGTATGAAGACCTTCGGATATTTACCCTGTGAATATTGCCGATTAATCCTGTATTAAAAGGATTGGATTTTCGCTAATAAATTCGCATCGCTCTTAAGGAACTGATTATTTTTCTTTGTGATTGTTTTTGCACAAAATCCTCGTACCCTCGGATCTACGTAACAATATTTAAAGTGAGAAGACATCAAAATGTTTTAACCCGGGAGAGCAGGCGCGCACTCGATACTAACGTTAATAGTCGCGAGAGGTGATTGAATCATCCCAAATGTTTTTTTTTGTTCTTGTTCTTTGTTTTTTTTACAATTATTTTTATTGTACACGATAAAAATCACAATTCCAGCGAATATTTTAAGAGAAAATCTACTTACCTACTTTCAAGGACTTTTTATTTTCTCTTTGATAATTTGAGAAAAAATTCATTAAAAATGAACTAAAATATTTCAAAGGTACGTAACCTTAATAAACGACACAAATCACAGACACTTTTCACTAACATTACAGGAATGATATTTGCAAGCAAAACCGTCATATTTCGTTCAAATTATTGTAGTTTAGCTGTATTTTGACTTTGAGCCCCGCGCGACCGCTCCCGTGTTAAAAGTGATTTAATATAATAATATGGATGTTAGTTCTAAAAAAAATTGTGTAAAACACGTATTTCATCATGCTTTACATGTTTCAAAATACCCATAAAAATAAATCTTAGCCAAACAATACTTCAAGGACAGAGCTAATCATACCAATAAGTTCTAAGGTCAAACGATGATGACTGACGCAAATCTGCTTCCTGGGTGAAAAGTGAATAAGTCTTCCTTTTCTTTCTACAGCTAATGTATAGTATTTCAATAATAATAATAATAATAACAGTGATGCATTTTTTATGTTCCTAGAATTTTTCTCTGGGTCTGAGTTTTGCTTCCCCCTGAAAGAGTAGCATTTTAGGTTTAAAAAGAAAACGTAATAAAAAATCTCTCATTGTGGGATTACAGCAAATCAAACAAATTGTTTTTGATTTAGTTATAGGATCAGTTATAGGATAATGAACGTATCAAAGGGGAAACTTTTATTTTTGATGAATTAATATCGCCAGCGAATATATATAATTATATCAGTGTAAATGCGTATTTTTTATATGTCACAAAGTATTTTGTTTACTTCGTTTCCGTGAATTAATTTTTTAAACCTTTTATTTTCGATATGCTCGCGCCCCTTGTAGGGTTATCACGCCCCCTGCCCCACTGTTTGAGAAACGCTGCAGTAAGTAATTCAATGTATCGTAAATCTATATTCGATTTAGGAAAGAACGTTACAACATTTCTGTGAAAAAGTCGCGGTGAAAGTAATTGAGTAAGTATTCCACAGCCAGAGGATTTGTACAACTGTGCATTAAATAGAAAAGAGTTAGAGTCTGAAATGGCTTGCTTGAAAGTTTGAAATGCGAAATTGCATTTTAAAGTTACATGATCATAGCTGAGAATTGAAAGGATTGTTAGACTAACTTATTCTGAAGGCCCTAACTGTAGCTTGATATTATTTTCTTAATACGTTCGCTTCCACTGGAGTGTCAGCATGGAGCTACCTTGTATGCAGGCGCCGATCTGGGACTACGATCGACTATGATAAGTTCTATGCTTTATCTTTAGTGCGGCTATGGAGGTTGAACGAAGAGGTTTTTGAGGCATGTTAGTGAAGCCTTATTTTTATACATTTTGGTTTTTAAATTTTGTCTTAAAATTAATCTATATCCGTTTTTAAAAATGGCGGACATTACAAGTAATGCAGGGCCTCCACAGCCTATGAAAGGGAAAGTAAATAAAGAAGCTGAAATATTCGAATTGCTAGAAAACACTTAAGTTGAAAATAAAAGGTTATTCCATTTTTCTGGATTTACTATTAAAATATAAGAAATGTTTTTAATCATTAAAACACTATTTTGTAATTCGGCTTCAGAGGATAGATGTATCAATTTTACTGGTAGCGAATGTGCTATAACCGAACTAAACTCTTTCATAGGCTGTCTCTAATTTTCCTCGTATCTACATGTAACAATGTTTAGTGAAACAATAATAATTTAGTACACTGTACAATATGGAGGATCAAAAATTTTTTCCTTTCAGAATTTCAAAGTCTGCTTATGCGAAAAAGATGTTTTCTTAGATATCAGGAACAGTAAAATAAAATGAAAATTTTTACATGTGAAGTATTTCCACAAGGGGAATGAAGTTTAGGTATTTCAGCTTTTTCATCATAAGAAGACAAAGTAATTTTTATTTATGAAAAAACAGGTATTTTAGTAATTTTTAACATTTATTCCGATGAGAAGACACGCAGTTGTGACGTTTGGGAAATTAATGGTACTTAAGAGTTAAGAAATTAAATAACTGATTTATTTACGTCACAGCTATTAATTACAGTATATAACTTACCATTGAAATTATTCATACTGTTGATTATTTCATTAGTTTAGAACATGTTATTTGTGAGGAAGGAGTCAACACAACCGTTCTCTTATGGTCTCTTTCCAACAGACTCCCTTTCCATTCCATGGACTTGGGAAGGAGGTGGTTTCTTTCTGACACCTCGAATTACACTCGCAGTTTCCAGCTCGGAGGTGTGTCCAGCCGTTTGGTTTCTCATGGCCATTGGTTTCGGCGTGGTGTCAGATGAAAGAATCCCGCAATGTTTAGTGGTGCACGTGTGCATACGAACTGTGTTATGTTATCCTCAAAAAAAGAAGTCACTTTTGCATCTGTGGAGCGCGAAAAATTCACACTACTAAGTAGTTACAAGAAGAAGAAGAAGGAAAAAAAAAAAACCACCAGGAACATTTTCAACAGCTTCTAAAGTACTAAATTTTTAAAAAACATACTGTCAAAATGACAGCTTAGGATAAAGCGGAAGACTGAGAAAAGCTTGGATCGGACTGATTCGGTGATGTGTCGAGAGACGGCTAGAGTTATGAAATGTTGCCATGTAAATTGTACTATTCACTTTTTAGTACTTATTTATCCATAATCATTGTTTCCGATTATTTATACTGTAGAAAAATATTTTTATTTTGAGTCTAAAATCATCTCACAAAAATTAAGTTTTTTCCTATTTTTTCAAAAATCCAACTACTTTGTGGTAATATTAACTTTTGAAATTATTTTTCTTCTAATCTTCATACCGTAGAACAGGGGTGGCCAACCTTTTTGGAAAGAGTGCCACTCTTTGATGAAAAAAAATTATGCGCTGCCAACTTTTCCAACAAAACACACACAAGAATGAAAAAGTTAAAAAATATTACTTATTAGCTTATTATGGGATTTTTACCTAAATAGCACTTATTTAATGAAAGCTCACGCATGTAGTCGAAATTTAAATCATACAAAAGTACAAACTTAGGTTTTACTCTTAAAATACTCTTTACAAGTTCACTCATTTAGATGAATTTTTTTTTTTTACAAGTCATCTGTATTAGTATTAGTTCTTGAAGATGCATACAAAATTACGTTATTTTAAGTACATTTAAGTTAGTTTTGAGTTATATATATATATATATATATATATATATATATATATATATATATATATATATATATATATATATTAGGTTCAAAACAGAAAATAAAATATTCACAAGCATATTTTTATCCAAATTTTGGGGATTTTGTCTGAAATAACCCTTTTCCAATAAAATTAAGGAAAAAAATGATTATTTCTTTTCAATATTTTTCAATTCCTACTATAAGCTCACACTCTCTATATATTTATTTATTTATTTATCTTGGTGGAATTTTCAATCGTTACTAAAAACATTTTAAAGCGCTCAAATGAGCTGAAATTTTATATACACAATTACTTTGGATGACAACACAGCAATTTAATTATAATTAATAAAAATTGATTAAAACTACTTATTCAAAGAATTACAAGTACAGCCTCGTTGGCATCATTTTGGCGACTTGTGTCAAAACTTGAAAATGTTTTTTTTCTCACATTTTAAAGCACTCGTTTGAGATGCAATTTTCTGTACACTATTGTTTTGGGTAAAATACGATAATTTAATTATAATTAATTAAAATTAATTGACTGAAGCTAATTATTTAAAGAACTGCAGATACAGCCACGTTGGTTTCGTTTTTAACAACTAGGGTAAGAACTTTAAAAGATTTTGGATACACGATTGTTTTGGACGACAATACGATACTTTAATGATAATTAATAAAAATTAATTACCACTTAATGTTTTGATTCTGTCATATATACATATATACATATTTCTATTAATTGTAACTATTTAATAAAAAGTAGCTAAAATAAAATGTTTCTTTGTTGATCTAAGTAGGAATTGACTTAAAAACTTTTTTTTTATATAACTTGTTAAATTTACATTAGGTCTTGGCGTGCCACTGTTACAACCCTACCGTGCCACGGGTTGGCCACCTCTGCCGTAGAACATCTTTTGTGTGCACAGGTAGATTCCAATTAAAACAATTGTTTTTCTCCACATAAGCCCGATCCACTCTATACTGTAATGTATGAATACTTCTGTGTATGAGCAATTTCTCCTTTAATCACATTAAAAAAAAGATCATAGCTTTCTTTGGTATCAACAACTGTATAATGGAATCGACAACGAACAACCCACATTCAATATTTGCAAGAGGGAAAAAGAAAGAAAATAAAAGATTAAGAGAAAGAAAGACTGACAACAGACCTGTTCCGGCGACAGAGAGTTATGGACGTCCATATCTCCGATCACAAAGAGGCACTCTCCACCATGGTCCAGGACGACGATACAGGTAGCCGTTCTGGCATCGGGTACTATCTTTATGCCGCTCGTATCCTGTACAAAAAGGAAAAGACAAAAGTGTTCTTATCGTTATAGCGGAAGACCGTTAGCTTTTTGGAACTTGGACGCAAGATTGATGATGCAGCCCCAAAAGAAATGCAGTTAAACGAAGGGGTGTTCTTTTTCTTTGTATCTGTGTCTTTTTTTAACTAGTATAAATGTCAGACGATCAACGGTACTACAGGTGTTCTTGTTTTTTTAGACTTCTTTTGTTGCCTGGAGTATACGTTTTTTTCCTTCCCTTTTTTTGTTTATATTTTTATTTATATGCCAGAATGGAAGCAAAGTAAAATATAGCAAATAAAGACTAGAAATATCCAGACAAGTCTTTTTCTATAGCTTTAAGAAGAAACATAAAATATACAACAATTTGTTATGACAGGCATTTATACAATTTTTCTTAGGAGATTTTGATAAGCCGAAAGAAATATATATATATATATATATATATATATATATATAAAAGAAATATGTATTATATATCAAAAACAAAAAATAATAGATAAAGAACATAACAAGAAATAGCGTAATAAAAATATAAAAGCTGAACATGAAGAACAAAATTATAGAGAAATAAAAAAAAACTACAAAAAAGAAGAACGTAGCGAATTAGAAAGCAATTTCGGACTTAGGACCGAATAAGTGGGGTTAAACTAGTTTGAAGGCGCCAACCTTCCCCCTTTGCAACTCGGTAGGAAAACCAAATAAAGTAAAATAAACAAAACTTCAGAGTATGGATAACTCAGAGAGCATGATAAAACCACTCACTACTATTATGTAACAAACTCTCCCAAACTCTTAATGCAGAAAAATAACAAAATAATTACGTAAGAAAAGTAGAAAAATGCTAAAACAATTACATAAGAAAAGTATCTTTCAAAAATAATTTAACAAAATTTCTTTACTCACAAAGCTTTATGAAGAGAATCAAGCGTCTTGCCATTAATGAAAATCAATTATTCACCAAGTTAAAAATTCGAAAATACATAAACACATCTTTGAGCTGACTTTTAAACCAGCCAGCAAAGACAGGTATAAAATGACGACAATCAAATATGGTAAAATTTGAATTGGTTGATTGTCAAAAATGTAAATTTGCTAGGCTCTAATTTGGTTGGTTGTCAACAATGTGTAAGATGTTCAAGATGTGTGTGGAAAAAATGTAAACTGTGATATGAGTGTTATGATATAATCTTCACAGCAAGACCACTAACATGCTGATTTTGAAATCCTATTGTTGTGTGGTGGTTTTGGAATTCGAAGTAGCAAGACGGTTAATGTATTTGTGATGAATATAAGTTCTTAAGAAATTAAAAGGGTATTCATGATCTAAACAACATTGAAATTTTTTTTTTATATTATTGTATTTATCTATTTTGTGGGTAGTTAAGTTATCATTTCTAAATAAAAATTCAAAATGATATTTCTGTAAATTGATATATGTAAATTACTATTCCATACGGGAATTTTAATTATATGGAACTTAAACGAATCTCTTTTGTCAAAAATGTTACTGACTACATTATTGTTAATAAGATGCAAGTCTAAATCCAAGAATTCCACCATATTAGAGTTGAAGTTAGTTTTAAGGAGCTTGAGATAATCAGGGTAGAACGTAATATTTGGTTTGTATTCACTATTTTTACCAAAAATTATTATATCATCTATATAACGATAAATTAAGTAAGAATCATTTACAACATGATCTATTTCAAAAAAATGTAAATATAGGTTCGCTAAACAATTACTAGCTGGACCACCTTGAGGTAATCCTTTGATCTGTTTATAAAGATTCTGATCAAATGTAATGAAATTTTCTTTTAATACGAGGTTAACAAGAATATCAAATTTTTCTTTTTTCATTGAAGTATATAATTCATATTTATCATAAATTAACTGTAGAACCTTAATCATATCGTCAATATCTATAGAATTAAAAAGGTCCTCGAAATCAAAACCATGCATAGAAAAAATCAACATATCCTTAGTAACTCTAGCAATCTCTAAGCTATTTTTAACTATTGCCGTATTTTGTAAATTATCAATTAGATTTTGAAGAAGAGATTGTAAGATCTTCCCAGACTTCGTGATATATGTATTGTATCCATTAGTGATACTACGGAATTTTATAGGGCTTTTATGAAATTTTGGTGTTAAAAAAAATACTTGGATATTTAATATTATTTAGATGAATATTCAGTCTTTTTTGTTCAAAGCTAAAAGACGATTATCATCTTCTCTATTATTGTGAATTGATTTTTGAAATGAATTATTATTAAAAATGTGGTTACTTAATATTTTACTGTAATAATATTTACACATTATGGCATAATTAGCAGAGACCTTATCAACATATGTAATCACGAAGTCATTTTGGATATTTACTATTGATGATTTAAGATCTTTATACATAATTTCATTTTCAACAGTGAAATCTAATTCCCGAATTTCTGTTGCTACATAAGATCTAAATTGATTGAATGCTTCAATCGGCATTCCGTATTTAATTGCCATTTTAAGGTAGAATTTATCTAAATCTTTTATGATTTGTTTCATAACGTTAGATTTATTTTTTGTGATCATATATATATATATATATATACACACACACACACAGGGTTATTCACAATTCTCTTCAAAAATTCAAAGAGCTGTAGTAAAAAAATTAAGACAAATACAGCAAAAAAAGAAGTTTTTTAAACATATTTTAAAGGTGTGTACTGTATGTAAACCCTTGGTTACACGAAATACATCAATGCAATAGTCCAGTTCCTGCGTCACTCTACTCAACATAGTACTATCAACGTTACTGGCTGCACGTGTAATCTTTTAATGCTGTTCTGCCACATCACGCGGCAAAGGGAGTACGAAATCTTGGGTCTTATCTAAAAGACCAAGTTTTCGGATAATAAGGAAAAGATTACACGTTCTGCCAATAATGTTTATAGTATCACTGTGACGGACTCATCGCGCTTTCCATTAATTAGTTTCTTGGGTTCTTTGGGGCCGAAAAAGGCAAATTCTTTCCAACCAAATCCAGAAGCGAAGCGAGATTATGCAAATTAAGAACCTTTTAAATAGCAGAAGTTTAGCGTAAGCAGGGTGGCCTTTTGGGAAGTGATAATGCTAGTCTGTGTTTAAGCGCGTAAACTAAGGTAAGAGAAGTAAGCCACATTCAAGAGTTCAGTTATTCGTGCCAGTGCGTTCAAGTCAAGGTAGATACCATTCCACACGAGATAAACAATAACGTCATTTAGGATCTGAGAGAGTTGCTGCTACCCAAGATATAGAGGTAGGATCGTTCTATTAACTGCTAGGAACTGTGTTTATACAGAGGTTAGGAGTAAGCGGCAAAGTTAAATATAGTGATCAGGGTCGCGCTTATTTGGTAATACGTATTGTGTGTTTCTTCATCTCAGATCCGCTTAGTTAAAATATAAATATTATCATTGTATAGTGTTTAAGTTAAGATAGTAAAAAGATATTAAGATTATGGCAACGCCTGGTTCTTCATTCACTCCCACATGTCTAGGTCACGAGGATAACTTAGAAGTAAGGCATCACTCACGGGCCAATGCCTAACACCACGTAGAGTAGAGTATAGCAGGACCTGAACTATCCCATTGATGTATGCCGTGTGATCAAGGGTTCGTAAATAGAACCCCTGTAAAATATGTAAATTAAACTTGAATTTTTTCAGTACACCTTTATATGTTCTTTTTTGGCTATATTCGCCTTAATTTTTTTACTACCGCGCTCTGAAACGTTAGAGGGAATTATAAATAACCCTGTGTAATGAGTATTAAGTATTCATTTAGTGAATTGTAATGGTCTAATCACGTTAATTCAAAATTCTTTTGATCATCATTTTATTTGGTTGATTTTAACATCAGATGAGAGGATTGTGCGTCTTCTATGCTCAAGTGCTAGACAAGCAAGAGAGAGAATTATCCTTTTCAACATTAAAACAAGGAAAGGAAAAACAAGGAAAAATGGGAATGCTAAAAATATAATTACATGTTCGAGTGAAGGGAAACATTAGTTATTTTTAGAAATGGCGTCAGTGTTTTAAGGAAAAGTAGCAACCCCTCAGTCAGGTACATGTAAACTATAACGATATTCTTTTACTAGGAGTCGAGCATAAATCAGTCAAAAATTCAAGATCTAATACTTTTAACAAAGAATTACTAATATAAATCTGACAAAATATACGTTTAAATCCTTTAATGTGAGGTAAAATGAGTCACTTTTTGAAAGAGGGTATTCGGAATCAAGATTTAGAGAAAAAATATATGATTATAATTCTAAGCAAATATTATTACACACACACAAACATACATAACAATAAAATATTCTTGCCTATTGATCAATTAAGGTACTCTTTAATATTACACATTCTTATTAGATTTTATCGTTTTTTATTGAAATTTTTTGAGAAATATCACTGTTTTTATCGTGTGATTTTCAAAACATTTGAAACATTTTCTACAGATTTGTTATTTTTTAAAACTAAGGGAAGAAAACACATTAGAAAGTTTCAATACTGATGATGCCTTCCCGGGGAATAATTCATCAGATGGAAAAATAAAAGAAAAAATTTCTGCCAAAATTGAATGTATAAAGTGATTAAATACATCCTTATTCATTTTAGACCATTTGACAAAGGCTGAAAATATTTTAGTATTCTAATTAAATTTTTAATATTCTATATAGACAATAAAATATTTGACTATATTTCATAGAATTTATTGGAAAATAAATAATTATCTTTTTGGAATACGAATTGCATAAATTGGCAGCGTAAGATTGTTTCATTTTAAAAAATAATCAATGATAAAATGATATTAAATGAAAGAATTTTTCACAATAAAGATCTCTCTTTTCTATTGCTTTTATATTATTAGTCCAGAGTTTTTAAGAAAATATGTACAATTACATTTTACAATAGTAAAAAAAAATATTTTAATTGAAAAATTAAAGTTCGGGTTCTGCTTTTTAATCGAAGGTAAAATAAAAGAAAAGATTCGGAAAAAAGAGAAAATTTCTTGATTTTGAAAGCAAGGTCAAATGCACTATATCAACAGTACCTCAATTCCGTAAATGTAACGTATGGTAAAATTTTATAATGGAATGGAAAGGATACTTAAGAAAACTGAAACTGTAAGCAATGTAAAATGCAGGCGGTTATCAAAATAATGGAAATACCTGTGAATAAAAGTGGGATATTTTTGAATGCGATTCGAAAGCATTAAAGTATAACAATAGCTAATTGGAATTCTGTAAGTCTTGTACTTTTTTTCAAAAGCTTAAAATGTCAACCCTCTCAGATTTTTAAGGTATCCTACTACGTTCCGAACAATGATTTTTAAAAAGGCACATAAATGGATAATTTTCATGATATTTAGTGCCACTTAGATTAGAATACATGTATAAAATTGTTTTAAAGACATTTTGACAATTTTTTTTTATTTAAATACAATATTTCGGCAAAAAATTAGCTTAGAATAATCTTTTTTCAAAATGTTCTCCTTTTGTGAAAAATGCTTCTATTATAATAATATTTCGCCTGTATATAGCTCAGACCTCTGTACAGAGGCTCAACTATGATTTTTGAAAAATTCACATTATTTTCAGAGTTACAACCAATTGAAATAATTATCGACGTTTTTTTTAAATTTCTTCCCTTTGTTGTCGTAAAACATGGATAAACCCACTTCTAAGTTATATATTTCAAAAATTCTAGTTGAGCCTCTGTACAGAGGTCTAAGCTATATACAGGGAAAATATTATTGTAATAGAAGCGTTTTTTACAAAAGGAGAACATTTTGAAAATGGGTCATTCTATGTTCATTTTTTGGCAAAATATTGCACTTAAATAATTTTTTATTGTAATACTACTCTTAAAACAATTTTATATACATTTTCTTATCTAAGTGACACTAAAAATAAATATTATCCATTTATACGCTTTTGCAAAATCACGGTTCCGAACGTAGTCGGATACCTTAAAGGGGCCAAATTGTAAGAACCCGTCTGGATAGGGCAAGTGTGATTGAAACATCCTTACTATTAGTCGTTTCTAAAAGTATGGTGTCAAAAATCAAGACAGCAGACACGCAGCGCTGCAGGGCATGCTTGGAAAAGCATAACAGTGGATGGAAAGAGAAGCTCAGTGAAAGAGACTGACAGGTATTATAATGCCTAAAACGCGAACAATTGCAGCAAAAATGACCACAGAGCTCAATGAGCATCTGGATTCTCCAGTGTCAATGATAACAGTTAGAATGCACCTTCATAAACAGAACAATTATGGCACAGAAGTAATTTCCAAGTCACTTGGCACAAATGTTAAGGTATCCGACTAGGTTCGGAACCGTTATTTTGCCAAAGCGCATAAATGGTTAATATTTATGATATTTAGTGCCACTAAGATTAGAAAAAGTATGTAAATTTGCTTTAAGAATATTATTACAATATTAAAAGTTATTTACAATATTTTGACAAAAAATAAACATAGAATGACCAATTTTCAAAACATTTTCCTTTTATGAAAAATGCTTCTATTGTAATAATATTTTGCCTGTGAATAGCTCAGACCTCTGTACAGAGGATGAACTAGAATGTTTGAAATATACAACTTAGAAGTTGATTTATCCGTATTTAAATACAACATGGGAGGGAAATTTTAAGAAAAAACACCGATTATTATTTCAATTGGTGGTAACTCTGAAAATAATGTGAATTTTTAAAAAATACTAGTTCAGACTCTCTGGAGAAGTCTTTCCTTTACTTAGGCAGAATAAATTTTTTTATAGAAGCAATTTTATAAAAGGAGAACATTTTGAAAAAAGGTTTTTCTAAGTTAATTTTTTGCCAAAATATTGTACTTAAGTAATTTTTTTTGTCATAATGTCCTTAAAACAATTTTATACATGTATTCTATTCTAAGTAACACTAAATATCGTGGAAATTATCCATTTATGCTCTTTTTTAAAATCACGGTTCTGAAAGTAGTCGGATACCTTAATGCAAACGTCTTCTACAGTGGTGTCACACTCTCAAAGCCTGGTCGATTGATAAGCGGAAGAAAGCGACATGGTCAGACGAATAGTCTTTCCCATTTTTTCCTACAATAGGACGAGTGCACGTTTGGAGGATATCTGCATAAGCGTAGTACAGTGATTGTCTCATTACAACTGTCAAGCATGGAAGTGGTTCTATAATGATATGGGAAGCCATGTCATGGTTTTCTGTTGGACCAACCGTTGAAGAAAGGATCGCTGGGGAGAAGTATAGAGAAATTTCCCCTGACCAGGTCTATCCTATGATGCAAACTTTGTTTTCTGCAGAAGATGGAATTTTCCAGGATGATATTGCACCTATCCATGCTTCGAAACTTGTCGAATCATTGTTTGAAGTTAAACATTTACCTTGGCTCGCATAGTCACCCGATCTCAATAAAAATGAACCATTATGGTCTATTTTAGAGCGTTCAATACGGAATTGATATTCTCCACTGCATCTTTCCCAGAACTTTTTAATATCTTCATGAGAAGAATGGTACAATATTCCTGTAAACAGCATTCAGCATTTGTATGAATCGATTCCTAGGTGAATCCAAGCTGAATTACATGCCAAAGGCGATCTTACATTCATACTAATAAAGGATTCTTTATAAATATAAGATGTTTCTATTATTTTGACAACCACCTGTATTTCATTATTTCAAAGTCTCTGTAGTATTAGATAAATTTTCAGATATTGCATTAGAAAATATCATTGGCAACTATTTTTAAGAACCCATTTACAGCGGTATCTATTAAGTGCTCTTCCTCATTACCAAACATTCTACAGAGGGAGCCTAGCTGAGAAGAAACGTTTCATAAATTTCAGATTCATACTAAAAAAATATTTCTTCTGCTTTGAAGATTGTCATAAGTGTTTAAAAAATGTGTTTTATTTAACTGTATTTACATGTTTTTTTTGGATTTATTTAATAAAAATTGAGGTAACATAACAATCTATTAATTAAAAAAATTATTGAGTTTTGACTTTAAAAAAATCCATGTATAAGGCTTCCAAAATAAATTTCATTTTAAACTTGAAACATTTTATAGGTAAGTGCAAAATTATTCTGTGCATCTTTTTTTATACGTTCATGTTGACATTTTTAAGAATTTTAACCTCATAAAAAGTTACTTCAGAATTCAAAAGAGAATAATATTAATGAAAAGTAAGTTGATAATGATACAGCAAACCATAAGTAAAATTCGTGATTTTTTAAAGTAGACTGTTTTTAGATGTATGCAAAGAAAATATTTCTCTCCCACACATATGCAGAGAGAGAGAGAGAGAGAGAGAAAGAGGAAGAGGGAGATAGAAAGAGAAAGAAAGAAAGAGAGATAGAAAGAGAGAGAGGAAGAGAAACAGAGAGAAAGAGAAGGGGAAAGAAAAAGATAAAAATAAAGGGAGAAATAAAGAAAGGGAGATATAGAAATAGAGATAGAAAGAAAGAGAGAGAAAGATAAAAAAGAGAGAAAGAAAATATAGAGATAGAAAGAAACAGATAAAAGATTTTTCATACAATTTTTTTATTCTTACCTTTATTTTCTTTTTGATCCTTTTTCAAGTCTAAAATATATCAAAGCTCCCAATTTTTTTTAATGACGAATATTCTTAATTTATACATACATATTTTAATAGACTATCACAGAATAGAAGACAGAATTTGTTGACAGATATTGTTTTGACATCTACAGCTTTACACTGCCCCCAAACATTAGTGAAACCACAGACAAATTTAAATCTAGGTCTCAGTTGTCAGAGTTTGACATGAATGTATGCCAGAGTATCTGAGGGAATACTACGTGAGGCGGTTGAAATGAAGAGAGCAAAATTTGAGCTGGTTAAAAGCATGGGAAATTTGATATTGTATGACCAAGAACAAGGCATGTTCTTGGAATATAAACTATATCTGAGTGAATTCGTTCATATCAACTAAAATGATATCGAATAAAAGAACATTTCTTTGTGATATGTTGCTTTCCACGCAACGCAATAGGAATAGTATCTAGAAAAAATTATACAAATTATATGGTATTTGAAGAACCAATTAAAATATTCAAATGCATAATTATAAACAGCAGATTATTGCAACAATTTTAGAAGTTGAAGAAATAGTTTTTTTAATAAAGATATCTTTTCATTCCATAATTTTTTAAAAACATTTAAATTGAAACTTACAGTTTGCGTTTTTTAAAATATAAACGCGAGATTATAATTCAAAATTTCATTCTTTAAATTTTCGATTTGATTTATTCTATTTATTTCAATAAAATGGCATATAGCATGAACAAAGAGTGACAAAATACAAAAAAAAAAGAATGCATTTTAGATCTTGCACATATATTCATTTACAATGTATAAAAGAACCAGATGCATGAAAAGTATTAAAATATACGTATATGCAAGAGGAAGGAATAAACAATTTAAAAAATGTTCAGAAGATACAAAATATTTAAGTTTTCACTTAAATCGATAAAATATGCACGACATTTTGAAATCCGATAATGCATAATAATAAAAAATTGGAATGAATAAAACTTATATCGGAATAAAACAACACAAATAGAAAAAGTTCTCAAAATGAATGAAAACACACACGTGGATGCACGCACATCTCACTCTCTCTAGAAGTAAATACAATATGATACTCCAACTCTTCTACTGTAGCCAGCATTTAAGACTGCTAAAAACGATTTATTTATTAATTGATTTTCGGCACAGAGACCTTATTTGGCCGAGTTTTGTCAAAAAATCATTAATTTATTTGTAGCTAACATTTTTTCATTTGAATAATTACAATAAAGGCATACTTTCAACCTAAATGTGAGGTGAATGAAGGAAGAAGGTGCGTATCGAAGAGGATCGATAATAGGTAACATCACTAGAGGATCCCGAGGACGCGTAACCTGCGTTTATTAAAACCAGGACTTCGAATCGCAGTTTTTTTCATTCTGGTTCAACTAAAAAAACATATAGGTTCAGTTCCGATTTTCATTCCGCCAAAAATAATAGTTTTCGATTGAGTCCCGGTTTTCATTTCACCAAAAATAGCGGTTTTCGGTTCGTTCCGGTTTTCATTCCACCAAAAATAACGGTTTTCGGTTAAGTTCCGAATGAATAATTTTATTTAATGTGTATTCTTATTTGTACTAAATTATAATTCTATCATAAGCAAAAAATGTAAAATTCTATCAAAACTTAGAAGATTTTATTCTTCTTTTAAATGGTAAGCAATGCGAATTGATACAATGAACCACACAGAATGTACGATACGAGCGGTAAGCAGAGAACGACGAGCATTGGCATTGTGATCCATTATCAAAATCGCAATTGACAAATGGGTTCATGATTATGTCGATTATGTGTACCCTAGTCGCTTGACATTCACACCATGCACTTGGCCATGCAATAAATACGTAAAAGATATGTTTATTTATTTAACAAATGAAAATTGATTCTAATCATTAATATATCTTTTAACGTGTTTTCACTGAGACTACTTCTGTCGTCTCGAAGAATAGATTTCAAACCTAAAAAGGCCCTCTCAGCGCTTTGTTCGTTACGGAAACAAAATGACTGATGATAAATCAAAACGAAATAAAGCGATGTAACGGCCTCTTACGTCATTGCTGGGTAAACCAAAACAATGGACAAGATCTCGGCGTAATTAAAATATTTTAATGACATAAAATAACACAGTTACAATGCATAGACACTTAGACACAATACAGGGTAAACATTTAGAGGAAATAAGTGGGAATTAAATAAATTACATAGTCCAGGATTGGGCAGCGAGACGAGTAACGCTCACTCATTCAGTTCCAAACTCTCTCTGACGGTAATACAGTGTTTCGTTCGGTAACACTTCTGTTACAAGTACCACCACTACATTTCGGTCTTAAAATTAAACTGTGTGTTACAGCGAGATATTTTTTTCGGGTTTTCAGTTCAGATCCGGTTTGAAACCCTGATCAAATCCAATAAATTTTATTGGATAGAGGAATGATCACTTAAATCACTCAACAACGTAAGCCCTGTTCTTACTCAAAGAAAATAAGCCCCATGAAGTATTTTTTTAAAGTGAAGTGGCTTAGTTATGTAGACAGTGCAAATTTGGAGAGTAAAAATAAAATAAAAAATTTCCGTCTAAATTGATTTTAATTTGTTCCATTCCTACTATTAGTTCATACTCTCTCTATATTTATTTATCTTGGTGGAATTTTCAATCGTTAATAAAATACATTTTAAAGCGCTTAATTGAGCTGAAATTTTATATACATGATTATTTTAGATGACAATACAGTAATTTAATTATAATTAATAAAAATTAATTGATTAAAACTAATTATTCAAAGAATTACAAATACAGCCACGTTGGCATCATTTTTGGAGACTTAGCGACCCTTTTGGCGATTTGTGTCAAAACTTGAAATGGTGTTTTTTTCGCATATTTTAAAGCGCTCATTTGAGCTGAAATTTTCCATGCATTATTGTTTTGGGTAAAAATACGATAACTTAATTGTAATTAATTAAAATTAATTGACTGAAACTAATTATTTAAAGAATTACAGATACAACCATGTTGGTTTAATTTTTACCGGTTTACCGGTTTCTGACACCATCTTAGATTCGTCTCTATTGTTGTAATAATCTAACTGTTAAAACAAAAAGACAAAAGTTGGCATCGAAAACCTTTTTTTTTTTTTGGCCAAACCGGGTGTGAATTCTTACAACACACACAATGCAGACAAATCATGCTCTTTTTTCAATTCCTACAATTAGTTCCATTCTCTCCCTATATATATACATACAGATAATAGTACAGACTGGGGAGAAAAGGGCGAGGATGAAGAATATTTTCAAATCTCTTTCTAGCTTTCACACCCACAGTTCCTCCTATTAAATTATATCAACAATCCCAGTAATTATAATACTATAATATTTTAAGCAATTAAAAATTATGTCTTTATGAACTATATTGCAGTATAAAAATCTAATAAAATTTTAAACTCTCAAACCAGGAAGTACCGCAGCAAAATTTTCACAAAATAATGAACAGCTTCAAGTATTTTAATAACCCACTGAGATTGTAATTTTATTTAGTTTTTACAACAAAGCGAGGGCTTTTTGGGTTATAAATGATTTGATGAGATAATCCAGTATGGTAAGATTCACACTTTTAATCTAAATATTGTCAGTAATGAAAATGAACAAAGTAATTTTTTTTAAACAAGTAATATAAATTTTTTTTTGTAAGTCAATTCCTACTTAGATTAACAAAGAAAAATTTTATTTTAACTACTTTTTATTAAATAGTTACATTTAATATAAATATGTATATACATATGACAGTATCACAACATTAAGTGGTAATTAATTTTTACCAATAACCATTAAAGTATCGTATTGTCATCTAAAACAATCGTGTCTATAAAATTTCAGTTCAACTGTAGGCTTTAAGACGTGAGAAAAAAAATCTTTTAAAGTTTTGAACCAAGTCGCTAAAAGTGAAGCCCACTTGACTGTATCTGTAATTCCTTAAATAATTAGTTTCAGTTAATTAATTTTAATTCAATCATCGTATTTTCACCCCAAACAATCGTGTATAGAAAATTTCAGCTCAAATGAGCGCTCTAAAATGTGAAAAAAAACCCTTTTCATGTTTTGACACAAGTCATCAAAAGGGTCACTATTTCATCAAAAGTGATACCAAAGTAGCTGTATTTGTAATTCTTTGAATAATTAGTTTTAATCAATTAATTTTTATTAATTATAGTTAAATTACTGTATTGTCATCCAAAATAATGATGTATATAAAATTTCAGCTCAATTGAGCGCTTTAAAATGTATTTTATTAACGGTTGAAAATTCCACCAAGATAAATCTATATATATAAAAATGAATGTTTGTGTATGTATGTCCTCGATGAACTCAAAAACTACTGTACCGATTCTTATGAAAATTGGTATATATATGAATTTTTCCACGGAGAAGGTTTGTATAATATGCTCATTGATGCCACTCGCCACCAGGTGGCGCTGCAGAGTAGCAACTTCTGCCCCGTTCAACCGATTGTCATGAAAATCATTATGACCATGTATTTTTACACAGAGGAAACGAATATGATATTCGTATTAATGAAAGTTACCACCAGATGGCGCTTCCATGTATCAAGTTCAATACTGATTTTAATAGATATCTATACGAATTCGTATAAATAAAAGTTCTCAAAATATATTTTTGGTGCGATAAGTAAAATAAAACTATAAACTTTCTTTTCTTCTCTATCTCTTTTTCTCTTCTCTTTCTCTTTCACTTCTTCTCTATCTCTTCTTCTCTTCTCTCTTTCTCTATTCTCTTTTTCTTCTCCTCTATCTCTTATTCCCTTCTCTTCTCTTCTCTATCTCTATAAAAATGATTGTTTACCTGTATGTCTTTTCTAGAATCGTAAACTATGTATTTGATTATGCGAAGATGTCATTCTAATGAATTTCATATATTGTCGTTACAGTTCATGCTGATATGAATTGAAACAAATGAAGCGAACGATAGATGACATTTCGAGTCGAGAGTGACATAAGAATTTGTGTAGGTTGTGAAATTCATATCTAGCTTACATTAAACAGACAATATTGTGCGTATTTTTATATTTGGGAGAGTTTTTCGAATAATTTTGTGCATTTCATCGTAAGCTGAATTAATTTAGATAAATACTACAATCGGATTGAATATTTGTAGTTTCCGTGAGCTGATTATATTCATTTTCTACAGTGAATTTACGAAGATCATCGAATGTGTATGTGAAGGATTTGACTGCTGATTGACATTCCGAACGCATTTGCTGTGCGGTTTTTTTCTCTTATTAGCATCTTAAAACATCTGCGACTTTTGGACGTTTTATAAATTCAAAAGCATCACGTCGTTCCTGTATAATTATGCCTCCAAAGCGACGAGCAATTGGCCGATCTACACCTCAAGCACGAAAGAGAAGAGCATTACGAGCCTCAGAATCAGACGAGCAACGAGCATTAATGCTGGAAAAGCTTCGAGTACACGCCACTGAGACCCGTTCGTCTGAATCGTCTGACCAACGAGAAGTAAGATTAGAAACTAATCGAATACGTACTAATCAGATCCGTTCATCTGAGAGAACTGAATTACGGGAAAGAAGGCTGCTCGATCAAGACGAACACTGCACGCTGATTTGAATCTTAGTGCATTCCATTATGACAGTAATAATGATTACAGTCTTCATCCAAACGTCGTCATTGGAAAAATGGATAAAATTTGCATGTATTGTAGTGCACTCAAATTTAAAAATGAAACGCGTGGGATGTGCTGCGCCAGTGGAAAAGTTAAGCTACCAGAATTACATTCACCACCCGAACCACTGTCAACGTTTCTATCTGCTGTTACACGTGTGTCGAAGCATTTCTTGGAAAACATCCGCAAGTACAATTCATGCTTCCAAATGACATCGTTCGGTGCAACGAACATCGTGCGCGAAAATTACATGCCGACATTCAGAGTCCAAGGGCAAATTTATCATCATGCCGGATCGCTTCTACCATTGGCGGACGCAGATCACAAGTTCCTTCAAATTTATTTATGGCAAACAGTGATGAACAAATTGAACAACGATGTCATTATAATGCGGGCACTAGACGAGAAATTGTGGGTGCGTTACAAGGCCTTTTCGATCAACACAATGAATTAGTTTGGTTGTTTAAAACCGCCATTCAACGAATGCCAGCCGATGACTATGCAGTTGTGATTCGAGCAGACAAAAGACCCGTTGACCAACACGAGAGACAGTTCAATGCACCAACAATCGATGAAGTGGCGATCGTTATAGTTGGCGAAGAATTTGAATCGCGCGACATAATTCTTCATCGTAGAAGTGGTGACATTCAGCGAGTCTCCGAAACTCATCGCTCATACGACGGATTGCAGTATCCGATTCTGTTTTGGCGAGGAGATGATGGATATCACTTTAACATCAAAATGATAAATCCACAAGAAGGTGAGGGAACGAATAAGAAAGTCAGTGCCATGAATTATTATTCGTATCGACTGATGATTCGTCAAAACACTGAGAACCACATTCTGAAATGTAGACAATTGTTCCATCAATATATCGTCGACATGTACGCGAAGATTGAAACCGAACGGCTATTATATATTCGATTGAATCAAACCGAGTTGCGTTCTGAACAGTACATCTTTTTACGAGACGCAATCGTTAATGATGGTAACGTCAATCCAAACGAATTGGGAAGAATGGCCATATTACCGTCTACATTCACGGGGAGTCCACGGCACATGCATGAATACGCACAAGATGCGATGACATACGTTCGCGCATATGGTCGTCCAGATTTGTTCGTCACCTTTACATGAAATCCAACATGGAATGAAATTAAAGAACTTCTATTAGTTGGACAATCATCTTCGGACCGCCATGACATTACCGCACGCATATTTAAGAGAACAGGGACATCATATACTTTGAAATAATCGATTTTTCAATTTTAGTTCTAAAAAATAGTGCTTATTTTTCTGAATCTAAAATGTATAATACTTATATGTTTGTTGATAAAACAGCCCTAAAATATGAAAAATAAAAATGTAAATAAATGCCCACGCCCCTTTGAACTTTAAATATGTAGTTTCCCCTGTGTTTTATCTATATTAACTTTTGATTGTTTTTTTCGCTTGCATGTTAACCCCGCTACTTTTTAGCCACGTTTATGCGTGAGCTATTGTTCCAAGCTGTGTGACAAAATTTCTTACTTTAAATTTCAGTTTATGGCAATGTTTTGAACCGAGTTCGCGAGTCGAGAGTGACATAAGAATTTGTGTAGGTTGTGAGAAATTCATATCTAGCTTACATTAAACAGACAATATTGAGCGTATTTTTATATTTGGGAGAGTTTTTCGAATAATTTTGTGCATTTCATCGTAAGCTGAATTAATTTAGATAAATACTTCAATCGGATTGAATATTTGTAGTTTCCGTGAGCTGATTATATTCATTTTCTACAGTGAATTTACGAAGATCATCGAATGTGTATGTGAAGGATTTGACTGCTGATTGACATTCCGAACGCATTTGCTGTGCGGTTTTTTTTCTCTTATTAGCATCTTAAAACATCTGCGACTTTTGGACGTTTTATAAATTCAAAAGCATCACGTCGTTCCTGTATAATTATGCCTCCAGAGCGACGAGCAATTGGCCGATCTACACCTCAAGCACGAAAGAGAAGAGCATTACGAGCCTCAGAATCAGACGAGCAACGAGCATTAAAGCTGGAAAATCTTCGAGAACACGCCACTGAGACCCGTTCGTCTGAATCGTCTGACCAACGAGAAGTAAGATTAGAAACTAATCGAATACGTACTAATCAGATCCGTTCTTCTGAGAGAACTGAATTACGGGAAAGAAGGCTGCAAAATGTTCGAATAAGCCCTGCTCGATCAAGACGAACACTGCACGCTGATTTGAATCTTAGTGCATTCCATTATGACAGTAATAATGATTACAGTCTTCATCCAAACGTCGTCATTGGAAAAATGGATAAAATTTGCATGTATTGTAGTGCACTCAAATTTAAAAATGAAACGCGTGGGATGTGCTGCGCCAGTGGAAAAGTTAAGCTACCAGAATTACATTCACCACCCGAACCACTGTCAACGCTTCTATCTGCTGTTACACGTGTGTCGAAGCATTTCTTGGAAAACATCCGCATGTACAATTCATGCTTCCAAATGACATCGTTCGGTGCAACGAACATCGTGCGCGAAAATTACATGCCGACGTCGTCTGTACACTGTTCATCCGAACAATACAGAATGCTTCTATCTAAGATTGCTATTGATTAATATACGTGGACCAATATCCTTCCAAGATTTAAGAACAGTCAACGGTCAGCTGTGCGCTACTTATCGACAAGCTTGCCAAGAACTAAATCTTCTTGAGAATGATGCACATTGGGACACTGCACTAGCTGATGCATCGAATACTGCTCGACCCCAGCAAATACGCACGCTCTTTGCCATAATATTTACAACCTGCTTCCCATCTAATCCAAAAGATCTTTGAGAAAATACAAGGACTACATGAGTGAAGATATTCTACATCGTTTGCGCGCTGCGAATCAAAATCCGGACATTCAATTCACACCAAACGTGTGTAATGAAGCATTGATTTTGATTGAAGTCATATGTTTGACAATCGCTAACAAGGCACTAGTGCAACTGGGAATGCCTGCTTCAAACCGACCTGCAAACAACCTTTTTGATCGTGATTTGCAACGAGAAACACACTATGATTCTGATGAACTGGGGACATTCGTTAGGACAAATCTTCCGCAGTTGATTCTAGAACAACGCATTGCGTATGACAGAATTATGCGTGCAATCACAGAACAAAGCGGTGGACTGTTTTTCATAGATGCGCCCGGTGGTACAGGCAAGACTTTTCTTCTTTCACTAATTTTGGCAACCATAAGATCACAAAATAATATTGCACTGGCTATTGCATCATCTGGATTGTGGCAACTCTTTTGGATGGTGGCCGAACAACGCATTCAGCATTGAAACTGCCGTTGAATTTTCAAAACACTGAGGCACCAACATGCAACATCAGCAAAAACTCTGGAATGGGAAAAGTACTCCAAACGTGTCAAATTATCATATGGGACGAATGTACAATGTCTCACAAGAAAGCATTGGAAGCGCTTGATCGTACACTGCGAGATTTCAGAGGAAACAGACGGATCTTCGGTGGCGCACTCATTTTATTGTCTGGTGATTTTCGACAAACACTGCCCATTATACCACGATCAACACCCGCTGAGGAACTTCATGCATGTCTTAAATCATCAGTTCTATGGCGTCATTTACAGAAATTGACTTTGAAAACTAACATGCGTGTACAACTACAACGGGATGCATCGGCTGGAAATTTTGCAAAACAATTAATGGATATTGGAAATGGGCGAATGGAAATTGATGAATCTACACAATGTATCACCCTGCCAGCAAACTTCTGTAAGATAACAGAAAGCATCGACGAATTGGTGCAAAAATTTTCCCAAACATTGCACAAAACTACAAAAACCATCCATGGCTCAGTACGCGTGCTATATTAGCAGCCAAAAACATCGATGTCAATACCATCAACTTCACCATTCAGCATGGAATACCCAGTGAAATGACAACATATAAGTCCATCGATACTGTGGAGAATCAAGATGAGGTTGGCAACTATCCAACTGAATTCTTGAATTCGATTGATTTGCCAGGCATGCCACCGCACGTTCTTACATTGAAAATTGGCGTACCCATCATACTTCTTCGAAACATAAATCCACCACGACTTTGCAACGGAACCAGACTCTCAGTCAAGAAAATGATGAACAATGTTATCGGGGCAACAATTTTGACTGGAAAATTCAAAGGTGAAGACGTCCTGTTGCCACGTATCCCAATGATCCCGACAGATATGCCATTCGAATTCAAACGTTTACAGTTCCCGGTGCGACTCGCTTTCGCAATGACTATTAACAAAGCACAAGGACAATCGTTACAAGTGTGTGGATTAAATTTGGAGAATCCATGCTTCTCACATGGACAGCTCTATGTGGCTTGCTCACGTGTCGGAAAACCTTCTGATTTATTCGTCTACGCACCAGATGGAAAAACAAGAAATATTGTGTATCCCACAGCACTTATCTAATTGAAAGTGAACTTTGTAATCACACAATTTTTTAGAAACGGCTTTGAATGAATTGAATATTTGTGTACTGATTTTCCTTTAAAATTATTTTTCTTAAATTTATTTCAGTTGTTTTCGTAGCAACGCGCGCCGGGTACAGCTAGTAAATATATATAGAGTGAGCTAATAGTAGGAATTGAAAACATGGAGACAACTAAAATAATATAAAGTATCAAGTAATAATATCACTTATCAAGCAAATTAAAGATTTTCAGTAATCGTATTAAAGAGAATGTAAGAAATATATTTATTTATACTTGCAAATAAGATGTGAGATTAATTTTGGGAAAATAAGGAAATGATGAATATGTGTATAAATAAAAATGTCCATACTTAACAAATCACTTTTATTATGACTAAAAAAAGCCATGAAGCAAAACTATTTTTTATATTCCAGCCCTCGGTTAATTGAAGGTAAAAACAAGAAATAATTGCTATGTATCGAAATTTTACATGTAAAATGCTCATCTTCTTTCGTAAAAAATCACAAAACATAATGAGTTGCACAAGCAGTTGTAGATAAAAGTAATAAACATGCCATTGTAAGTCATAATTACTGTGTGAAAGGGTGTAAATTATGCTTGTTAATTATGTTTATTTCAAATCTACATTATTATTGGTTTCGTCGTAGAATCAATATTTTACTATAAAAATGTTGAGGTCGATGTACGAATATTAAATGCTTAAATCGAAGATTAAAAGCTATAATTAGTCTCTTTTGAGAACTAAGTATTGATTTTGAGAGGGGGAAATGTCTCCCCCCCCAATAAAGCTGTTTCCAGCATTTCAAAAATGAGATCAAAAATAAATCACAAATGACAATCTGAATATTCCATTAATTAACTAATTATTCATATCTTTAATGATTGTGGACAAGTAATTGAACGTAACAACCAAAAACAAAAGCAAGACGCAAAAAATCTGATTTTTAAGTAATGCAGAATAAACTATATTTTTGCTTTTTCTTTTTACATCTTAAATTAATTAAATACTTACGGCAATTAATTTAATGTATGTGGTAATAAGAATATCAACAAAAAAAATTCTATTTCCAGCAAATATTCTAAAAGGCTTAAGAAATGAGTTCTAATAAAAAGAAAAAAATAATTATCTGCCAATTAGTAAAAAAGAAAAAGAATTAAAAAAAGTTAATACAAAATTTAATTTTAAATTATATAAACTAGATTTAACTACCTTTCTGTTAAATTATTAAAAAATTAAATGAATGATATCTGTTATCAATAAGTTCAAATTTTATCAGTATTTCTATTTCTTTCCTAAAGTAATTTAATTGATTAAAGTATATTTAATAATATAAAATATGTAAATTGTGTGGGATCATTGTGCAATGATGTTTTATAAAAAATAAGATTTGTAAAAAATATTTCACTAATATTAAAGTGAAATCCATCAAAACTTTTGAGTTAAAAATAATAATGATTTACAATACTAAATGAAACACTTTCCATGCTTCATTTTTCACATTAAAAAAAGTGAAAGAGACGATTTAAAGAACAGTTGGTGGTTCACAGATGGGAAGCAGACGCAATTTCACACAATCTTTTTATTAATGATAAAACCATAAACCAACACGCAAAATGCTTTTGTTAACGTCGTTATTCCTTTTTTTTAAAAAAACCTTTTTGTTTGAAAGTCATTTAGAACGAAAAAATGATTTCATTTTCCCCCCCTTTTTTTTAATCATGGTCACCTTTCTTCCATCAACTATCTTTTAGCTAAGCCTAAAAGGATCAGAAAACGATATTTTTTAAAGTTATTTTAAAAAAGCGATTATTTAAAGAGCAGCGTAATAATTAAGGTTAAAAAATTTTTGAATAATTTCTTTTTGATGAATTTTTATTCATCCGTTTTTTATTGCTTAAAAGTTTGATCATAAAATAGAAAGTAATGCACCAATGATCTTGAATTGAATCTTCATTTAGATTACAGGATGCAGTCGTAAAATACAAATTATTTACTCTAAACTTTCAATGTAAATTATTACTTTTCTATAAAATTTTATTTCTGTCATTTGATTTTGACGACTTTGAAGTTTTCTGTATCAGTTAAAACGTTCTGTTTTATTAATTCGTTCCCTTTCATTCGACAATTCTTGTTTTGACTTAAAGAAAAAATACTAAAGAATATCTTCTATGTTATGTATTTAAAGCATGTAAAAACAGTTTTAAGATCTATAGGCTCACGGAATAATTTTTCGAAGAACTATGTCAATTTTTACGAGTTTCTTATATGAAAGTTTTCATTATTACCATTATTTTCTATTTGATGGAAAATTATAAAAGGACATTATCTAAACTGTATAGCGCAACCTTTTTTGTTTTTATGGCAAATCAATTATACCGTAAAAATGAGTCTTCTTGAAAGACCAATAGATCATGAACAGAAGTCTAATTTTCAAGCGAATGCGGTATTTTTTACTGCCCTGTTCTTGAAATTCTGAAACTATTGGAATTTCGCGTTCTATTTTTAAAATCCAAGTGAAATTATTTAGAGAAAAAGTTAAATTGAAAATATTTTTTGGAGATATTATGATAAATTTTAATATCACTATCCCTCTTCCAGGAATGTTCCAGGAATTTCAAACTGCAATCAATAAAAGTTTGAAAGCAAAGTAAAAATTTTGTCAACTTTAAACGATTTCGGCTCGAGAAGCGGTTGCTAAATATTATTTAACCAACACTACAGTTAAAAAAAGATGTATAGATTAGTATTTCTAAGCTCCTTCATACGATACTCTCAAATCAGAACGAAAGACAGAAACACATTCGCGACACAAAAACACTCTTATAAAGCCGTCTTTACTTTTTTAGAAGAAGTTATATTTAAAGGATAGGAAAAGAAAATCGACGATAGGTAGAGGAATGATTGGTTGCCAGTCAAGAATCAGATTGGTAAAGGAAATTGATGTTCTCTGAGGTCAAACAAAGGCTCGGAGGGCGGAGGCGTCGGACAGCGCTGGGGATGTCAGAGATTTTGCCTTGCAAGGGGCAGGTGGACAGGACAAATACATGATTGGATTCCGAGACAAAGAAAAAAGAAAAGGAATGAAGGGAGTGTTTTGAAAGAGAAGATTCCAAGCTCTCTCGTAGTTGTTCAGATAAAGTATCCTCATACATGATGAACTTCCTAACTGAATAAGTCATATGGACTTTGTTTCCAAAAAGATAAAGATAGAAAGAAATCTAGATAGAGGAAGAATGGATGAGTTAATTAAGATGCCTGACAACGTTCGGAATTGTAAACTTGAAAAAGCGTATAAAGAATAATATTTTGATGTTTAGTGTAGTTGTCAAAAAATTACATTTAAAATTTTTTGTTTTTGCAATAATATTCTTAGAACAATTTTATATGTACTCTTTCTAATAACATTATTAAACGAACAAAATTTTAAATGCAATTTTTGGCAAAAACTGAAGAATGAAAGACATTTTGAAAACCTTTTCGTTTAATGAAAAATGCTTTTATAATAATATTTTACTTATAGAAGGTGTTGCCGAATTCGACCAACAAATTCAGTGGAGTAATTGTAGGCAGCATAAGGACGACAAATCACCATAGAACATGGGGCTGAAAACCACGTTTAGTCGGAGTAAATTGCAAAAACAGTTATGAAGGGTGTGATTTCGAGTGGAACGAAAATGGACAATAAAAGGTAAGAAATACATTTATTAGACGTAAAGCATATTTATAATACTGTTACAAATTTTGTGTCAAATAGTGTAAATAATTTATATTTGGATGTGTAATGCCTTTATCTTACTCTAAATTAGATTTAATTTACGTTAGAATTGTAATATTCACAAGCAAACGCCATCCCTTACGTTATAATGGTGATTCAATGGGAACCTGGCGAAATCTTGGCGATAGAGCCAAGCCGGCGTCATTTTTGGCGACCATTTTTAGCGAGTTCGGAACCCTCTGGATTCTTCTAGAAATTAGTAGAAGAATCTATTAATTTCAAGACCTATGACGCAAATGTGTTTTTCTTGAAGTATCCGCGAGGGATAAAAAGAGAAAGAGCTCGCCGAAAGTCAGTTATTATGGTTTTGACTAGTGATAAGTTAAGTTTGTTTTGAATGCTAAAGCGTTTAGTGATTACTTCGGCTGTTGACCGAGTGATTGCTTGTGAATAATCTTTTATATTCGTGTATTTTAGACATTGGTAATTGTGTCTTAAGCGCTGTTGAAGGAGTGAAGACCTTCTGAGATTTACTCTGTGGATATTGCCTCTGAATCCAGATTTTAAGGATTGGATTTTTGACAATAAATTCTCATCGCTCTTACAGAACTGTCTTGTTCTTTGCGACTGATTGGCATACAATCTTCGAACCCCGGATCAACGTAACAATACGAATAACTCATCGAGGCTCGACGTCATAAATGCAACGACAAGTGATTATCACGGGAATTGTTCGAAGTTGTGGCTGCGTAGGTCATAGCACAGACTACACCAACGGACGAAGGATTGTTGAACACGTTCAAACAAATCCGGTGTGCAGGCTATGTCAGCTGAAGCGACGATTATATGCTACATATCCCAACTACTGGGATATGCAGCATAGATTTGAATCTAAAAGTGTGCAGGTGCACCATCGGGCATGAACCACATGCTCTGTTGCCCAGTGACCGCTATTCCTTGCATCAACTCCAGGAGCTGTGGGAAATTTAAATATGTGTACGTTCCTTCAATCCCCTACCACGACACTCCAAATCCCTGCATTCATTTGGACACTCCCCTTGCCTGGCACATCATATTCCCGATGACTTCTATTATCGCTATTTTCACACATTTTGTGACCTCCGATTCTATGGTGATTTGCGGTCCCTGTGCTGCTTACTATAACCCCTCTTAATTTTTTAGTCGAATTCGGCACCACTCTGTATACAGCTGGGACATATATATAGGGATTGAACTAAAATGTTTGCTATATATATATATATATATATATATATATATATATATATATATATATATATATATATATATAAACTCCTGTTTGTGAAAATTGCAACACCATGAAGGAAGCATCATAGTTGTGTGAATGAAATTTAATACACAGTTGAGTGGTAATAGTACAAATAAATGATTACATTTTCAAACCAAACAAACAATTAAAAGAGACAGAAATTAGTATTTTGTGTGGCCACCACGCGCCACAATAAGAGCTGCTACACGACGCGGCATGGAGTTAAACAAATTTTTAATATCTGTCTGCGGAAGAGTATTCTATATTGTTTGTATGCGCAACCACAGTTCGTCTGTCGAAGCAACAGGACGAAGATCACGAGCGATACGCCGCCCAACGATATCCCACTCATGTTCAATCGGTGACATATCCGGCGAATACGCAAGCCAAGGAAGAAGCTGTACCTGCTGCGAATCAAGATAGGATTTGACAGACTTGGCGACATGTGGACATGCATTATCCTGCTGGAATACAGCCCCTGGCAATCCTTGCAGGAAAGGAATATCTTAGGGCTGTAAAACACAATCCCACACTGTCCCACAATTCGTAGCAATTGTGATCATCCATGATATGCTATGGCACCCCAGACCATAACTACGGGTGTTCGTTCACTGTGGCGTTCGATAATGCACTCCGGAATGCGCCGTTCACCGGCATAGAGCCTGACTCGAATTCGGCCATCATGGTGCCACAAATTGAAGCGGGATTTGTCAGAAAAGACGACCTGCTGCCAATCAGCACGCCAGCTCCTATGCACATTGGCCCAGTGTAATCGCAGGCGGCGATGGTTTTGCGTGAGAGGAATCCTGTATAAAGGAATCCTTGCGCGCAGCCCACGCTGCAGCAGACGTCTCCGAATTGATGAAGCACGCAATGAAACACGTGTAGCTGTTGACCACTGTGCTGCCAGTTGTCTAGAAAAAGCTGTGCGGTCCGTCTGAGCCATTCGCACCAGGCTTCTGTCTTCGCGAGCTGACGTCACATTTCGGGGTCCACGCACGGATTTCCGAGCTGTCCGACCCTCGTCCATCCACTGCTTCGAAACACGCATGATTGTGCTGCTGTTACGCTGCACACGAGCGGCTACTGCACGATAAGACAATCCAGCTTCACGGAGGCCGATGATTCTGCCCCGTTCAAACACCGAAATTTGCTCAAATTTCACTCTCTTTCCTCGACGAGGCATAGTAAAGATTCAGTTAACGTTTACAATAGCATATAACCACCGATAATAATACACGCCTCGCTACAGCTGTCTATTTATATTCGGTTTGATCTACCCTTCAGAGGGCGCTGCTCAGCATACGCATGCGCTACCGGTCTGCAATTCTAATCATTTGCATATCATGCCCTACTTTACATACACACATTTCCTGAAAATTTCAGCTCACTCGCGTAGGTCCTTCGTGGTGTTGCAATTTTCACAAACAGGATATATATATATATATATATATATATATATATATATATATATATATATATGACATGTTTCGAGCCAGAATCAGACTTAATTTTAAAAAAGGAACTTTATTCAATGAATTATCGACATCATATGGCGCTAAGAGGCAGAGAGGAAAAATAACGCCACAGTGAAATCTAAATGTTTTACCATTTACGCCAGGTGTGTGAAGTATCTCGTATTTTATTAAATGTACTTGAAAGTTAATGCTGGCATATAGAGCTATTAAATATAATGATCTGGGATCAGAAAGGTTTAGTGGTTAGGCCATATGTTTTGAAGAAATATGTAATTGGGTGATTAATTAAATGCTTGAAGATTTAATGAAAAATAAAAGTTAAGTGCTATATATATCTAGGGAATTTAATTTTAAATCTAATTTAATTATCCTTACATACATACATACATACATACATACATACATATATATATATATATAAATACACTCAGGAACATTGAAAATAGCGTCCCAAGAAGGAAGCTAAGTACAATCGCGAAACTTTGCAAATAAGTACAGCGCAAAGTTATATGCAAATGATCCAAGTTTTGTGTCAATACGCATGCTCATACACGCCGAGGTGGCGCTACAATTAGGAAGAGGGTGCTATATAGCAAGCGCAAATTCGAAGATTCATAAATGTGACGATTACCCGCCGATTGTAGGAAGACTTTGGTAAGCGAAACATGCCAGGTAAACGTGCTAGAAGACATTTCTCACAGTTAAGCGAGTTTGAGAGAGACCTGATAATCGGGATGAAAACTGAAGGCTGTTCGACGCGCCATGTTGCTGGCCAGGTAGATCGTTCGGAGTGTGCCGTCAGAAATTGTTGGGAGCAGTGGACACGAGAAGGTACCCACGCGCGGAAAACCGGGTCTGGATCGACCAGGAAGACCACGAGGAGAGAGGATCGAAGGATCATGCGGCAAGCACTTGTGGCCCCCACAGTGACTGTTTCAACGATACGAGCAGACGTAGGCGTAGCAATTGTTCCAAAAACAATTTCCAGACACCTTGCAGAAGCAAATCTTAAATCCAAGCGCCCTTTCCGTGCACTCCCTTTAACACCGAAACATCAGCAACTGCGTCTACAGTGGTGCCAAGTCAGATCGATGTGGAATGTCACAGATTGGCAAAAGGTTGTGTTTAGTGATGAATCCCGGTTTATTTTGGGGACAGATGATAACCGTGTACGGGTGTGGAGGCGCCCTGGTGAGCGGTACAATTCCCCCTACACTGTTCTACGTCACACTGCCCGCACAGCTGGTGTAATGGTCTGGGGGGTCATAGCCTATGATAGCCGTTCTACTTTAATTGTGATGTGTGGAACCTTAACGGGCCAACGTTACGTTGATGATATTCTTCGACCCCATGTAGGACCTTTTCTAAATGGTCTCTCAGGAGCAATTTTCCAGCAAGATAATGCTCGTCCGCATACAGCAAGAGTTGCTCAAAACTTCCTACGTCATTTGCAGACTCTTCCATGGCCAGCCCACTCCCCCGATTTGTCCCCTGTAGAGCACGTGTGGGATCAGCTAAAGCGGCAGATGCCATCGTGTCACTCTGTACATGATTTAGAGTTGGCTGTTCAAGATTTGTGGGCCCATCTGCCTCAGGACAACATAAGGTGTCTAATCAACTCAATGCTGGACCATGTGGCGGCATGTATTGCAGCTGGAGGTGGTCCAACGCACTATTGAAGTTGCCAGTATTTGTGTCGTTGCACACCCGGTATTCGTTTAATTGCCTTGTTTTTGAGATCAAGTGAATCTCTCATCTGTGTCATTATGTGTATTAAATTTCATTTCAATCCGATGCTTTCTTCTTGGGTCGCTGTTTCCAATGTTCCTGAGTGTATATATATATAGAAGGGTATTTATTAATATTTTAATATATCAGAGGGAGACAGAGCAGATAAATTGTAATGAAAAGCACTCGTTATTATATCAGTTGATCGTAAATTTGAAAATGCGAATTTTTCAAAAATTCTACTTTTAGCTCTGTATTCAATCCTGGCTATAGAAAAGGAAAATATTATTTTGGAAAAAATTTTTATTAAAGGAGAATGTTTTCAAAACATGTCCTTTCTTCCTGTTTTGAAAAAAAAAATTAAATGTTTTTTTTTCTTGTAATAATATTCTTAAAACAGTTTTGTATGTGTATTCTGATTCAAATGACAACTAAATAGCAAACAATTATTCCTTTTTACGCTTTTTCAAAATCATGCTTCAGAAAGTAGTCAGTTACAATAATTGTATATAAATGCATATTTTTGTTAAGTAATAAAAAAAAATTGGTTTTATTTTTATTATTATACATTCACAATCCATGAAACAAGAAAATAATGGAATATTCTACTAGCTTAAAATTCGCAAAAGAAATCCATGCAAACATTGTTATATAATTACTAATTGCTATGAAAGGACTTTAGAAAATGAATAGATCGGAAAAGTGTGATAATAGAAATAAATAAAGATACCTTTGAGATATATGATTAAAACAATATTTGTCACATAACATTCAGAAGTAATATTTAATTATATTAATTTATATTGTAACCTCTAGAATTATGATTAGGTAATTAATAAGCAAATTTAAAAATATTAACACCTTAAGGTATCCGACTACGTTCGGAACCGTGATTTTACAAAAGCGTATAAATGGATAATATTTATGATATTTAGTGTCACTTAGATTAGAAAACGTACGTAAAATTGTTTTAAGAAAATTATTACAATAAAATATTATTTAAGCACAATATTTTGACAAAAAATTAACATAGGATGACCCATTTTCAAAATATTCTCCTTTTGTGAAAAATGCTTCTATTAGAATAAATATTTTCCCTGTATAGAGCTCAGACTTCTGTACAGAGGCTCAACTAGAATTTTTGAAATATATAACTTAGATTAGGGTTTATCCATATTTTACGACAACAGAGGAGAGCAATTTTAAGAAAAAAAAAGCTGATAATTCTTTTAATTGGTGGTAATTCTGAAAATAATGTGAATTTTTCAAAAATCCTAGTTCAGACTCTGGAGAAGTCTTTATTTTATATAAGCAAAATATTATTATAGATTTTATAAAAGGAAAACGTTTTGAAAAAAGGTTATTCTAAGTTAATTTTTTGCCAAAATATTGTATTTAAATAATTTTTTATCATAATGTTCTTAAAACAATTTTATACATGTATTGTGTACATGTACTAAGTGACACTAAATATAACGAAAATGACCCAATTATGCGCTTTTTTAAAATCCCGGTTTCGAACGTAGTCGGATACCTTGAGTGGTTTGCCCATATACCGTATGGGTTACGGAAAACTGGCAACAACTGGTTTGCTCGTACCCTGTACGGGCACTGTCATTTTCTTTTTTCTAACTTTGATTTGCACTTATTTTAATTTCTATTGTGAGATTATTAGTGCTAGTGTTTTTAAGAGATGCAGTTTGTCCGTGGTACTGAAATACTTCTCATTTGGGATTTTGTTTGTGATGAAGGCGCGAATATTTCTTTGAAGATTGGAATTTAGATTTTTGAAAATATTCGGTAAAGAACAGGGATTGGCAAAGTAATGTGCAATTTGTTGCAGGAGAAAAAATGAAAATTGATAGATAATCCAAAAAAGCTGATATTATCTCTGTCTTTATTGTAATGTAAGACTTATATATATATATAATCTTATATATGCACCATGCTTCAAATTGTGTGTGTGAGCATATATATATATGCACTCACTCACAAAATCTACAGCCATTTGAAAAAGAGGTAAGAGCATGAAATTATTTTGTAAGTATGAGAGAAATTCTGTTTAAGATATTTGAAACATTCTACATAGCATGTCTGAGTGTACTTATAAAACGCAAACATTTAGGAGTTATTCTGTTCCACAATTATAAAATAAAAAATACTGTGAACAATTTAAAATTAAAAATTAAAATTAAATTCTTCCTTTTTTGCATTATGTTAAGAATTATGCTTAGCTATACGTGAAAAAATGTTCCTTTTTTATGAACATTCTGGGCGAAAATAAAAAGAATGACTTCTTTTGGGGTTAAAGGAATGAAGGCTCTTTTTTTAATGTTTTTAAAAATTACATAATTAAGACAGAAAAATGAGGTCCCTACATCAAATATAAACATGCTATTACACCAGAAATTAAATGAAATATAAATTGGTCTTTTAAGTATTAAAACTATTACACACGTGCCAACATACAGGTATCACAATAATAATCCTTTAAGAAATGATCTCCTCTTATTTATAGCTGCTACAACAAATCATACAAGTAATTTTTAATTTAACACTACTCACAGTTTTATATCTATCTTTTCATTAAAAAATATTACACTAGTTCCTTTTAAGAAACGCTAAATGCTACACGTTTTTCTCAAGTTTATTTGGAACAAACTGCAGTAACTCCTGCAAGATGTACTTTATATCTTTTAAAAGTAAATGTATCTCTTTCCACGAAACTGCGCTTAGAAAAAAAATATTTCCGACTTTCTCTGAAATGGTTTTCGTGTCTGAATTCCTGAAATATTTTTCGGAAACTATTCAGTTAAAAATTCATACCTGAAAATAAGAGCAAATATGGGAGAGGGGAAAAAAACTCTTAACAATTTTTATCGTTTGAGAGAAAAGAAAAATCTCTCCACTTTTCATTACATCTCGCACAATTTACAACACCCTAACCTCTCACGCTATTTTATACGTAGCAACGGTGCATATAAGTAATATCGGAGGACTTATTCGGCAAATAAAATGTAAACCTTACTCGATATAAGTACAAGATGGAATTTCATTTCCGGGCGATATAAAATAAGGTAAAAAATGTACTCCTTTTCGGTATATTTTCATTTGATACTAGATAGAGGGTCGCATTAAAATGGAATAACCGTTATTGAAATAATTTTAAAGGAAAATGGCCGCTCTCACTTTTATTGCCATCAAGGAAGAGGAAAGGAAGAGTAAAATATTGATCATTCTTTTGATTGTCAGTGCGCATTAATATGGTTTTGGTATAAAACCTAATATATATATATATATTATATATATATACTGAAATTCAAATTTATCAATATCTATATATAGAAATATTATTTTTAACTATATTTATCGTAATAATGTATTAGTTAGGGATAAAGCTAATATATTTTTTTAAATCTTAAAAAAGTTTTAATCACTGTATTGAACATGGATATCCTGCTAACTTTCTTTGTAATTATATTTATAATGGTTTTTAATGATACAATTTGTATTACTGTAACTATTTACTGTTATGTTTTGTAATGATTTTTTAAATTTCTACAATATCTAATTTATTCTGCAATTATTCAATAGATGGCGCCACATGTTTATTAAATTTTAATAATATTATATTTTTTGCGTTTCCTTTATATTTTACACTAATTTTTATATGAATATTATTTTTATGATTTTTTAAAAGTATATATATATATATATATATATATATATATATATATATATATATATATATATATATATATATATATATGACAGGCCCCAGGCCTGCTGGTAAAATAAAGAGGGCATCATCTTCACAATATTCCTTTATTACGCTTTCATCATATATAATCTAACATGGCGGACCTTTTGCCGCGCAACCGGGCGTTACCAAATACAACATCGCAGCGAGGAGACACCAGCCAAGTCCTTCCTAGTATGCGTTCGCCTTCATCAGCGCTCGTTGCTCCTTTTAACAGGCTTGTTTACTCATAAATCCTTACGCGATGGTAAAGAGTTCGCTCTATTTTCATTTATTACTTCCTTAATTTTGAACCTAAACTTTTCAAACCTGACAAATTTCCCCCCCTCCGCTGAAGTCTGGCACAGCCAGATTGGCCAATTCTGACTGGCAAGTCCCCAGGGAAAAAATTATATTTCAATGATATCAAATTCCCTAAATGAAATAAAAATCTAGAAGATATAATAATTGTGTAAAAGAGTGGGCTGGTGAATCCTAACATGTACAAAAAAATAGCAATAATGAATAACAAAGTATCAAAAATTTGGTATAAAACTTTGTGTTACATAGAATTGTTTTCTGAAAAATATCACACATCTAATACTTCCACTATGACTATAATAATAATGAGGTTAAGAAAAAACAACATAAGATAAAGATAATTCACATTAGACATTCAAAAATATAGTAGTGCTAAACAACATAACATAAGATCAAGTGAAATTCTCACTAAATGTGCATCAATAGTAAACAATGTTAATAAAGTGATAAATGTTGAAAAGTTACAAGTACTTCAAAATTGTATTGAATGTTGGAATAATGAGTACATAAATACATAGAAGAATAGGTATAGAGTGAATAACAAGATTTTAGGAATAATGGTAAAGTAAATACATACAAAGAATAGATATAAAATAAGTAATAGCAAAATGAGTTTAGGAGTAATGGTAAATACATAAAAAAAGACATATATGGAGTAACTAACAGCAACATGATTTTAGGAGCTCCCAAAAAAGAAAAGATTACATAACTATACACAGAAATTTATCAAAATAAACACAACATCAACATTATATCAAAATATCACTAGAAATATAAAATGCAAAGAAAAATAAGGGTATTTCATATATATCAAGTACAGGTAAAAGTTCAATCAATGTAATGTAATGTTTCACACAGTCCTGTCTTGGAAAAATCATAGTTCAATGTTCATCATCCAATTATTGTTTATTTCACAATTCTTTTTATTATTATTAGAATTCTTCTCAATCAACTCATTTCAAAAACATACAACCATAATAAAATCTTCATAACATCACATACTATATTTTAACTTTCAGAATATAATTATATCACAAATAATCACAATGAAATTATTATAACACAATGTATCGTAAAATGACCTCATCACAATGTTTTCATACAGTCCATAATTCAGTTATTTTTTTTTTTTTAAATAGTCTTCAATAATGTGTTCATTATGAATAAAGATACAATACAAATTCAATTACATTAAATTTTGATTTTCATAATGTAAACAAGTCTTAAATTCAAATTTTAGACACAACTTTTATTATTATTATTTTAAATAACAATGCATTTTTTAAAATTACAATGCACTTCTTCTTCCCCCCCAATGTTTGAGAAAACAAACTCTATAATAAATATAAATAAGAATTTAGCATAATTGGAAATTGGATTTTGAATGAAATGGTTTTAATCTTGTAGAATGAACAATATCTGTTAATTTTCCTGTATATTGATTTGGTTTATCTATTTCATAAGTAACATTTGAGAGTTTCCTGACAACTTTAAAAGGACCATTATAAGGAGATTGAAGTTTACTTGAATTAGGGTATGAGAAATTTTGATATAAGACTAAATCTCCAACTTTAAATTTTGCATCGACATAATGTCTATCATACCTTTGTTTATTTATCTTATGATGCTTCTTCATCAGCAGCTGGTTTAGCAACTACTTCTTCCTTTTCACTTAAAATTACTTCAATGTGAGAAGGGCTGCTCATGTAAGGATTAATTCGACCATGAGCTCTGTATGTCCTCCTCCTCATTTTTGGGGCCCTGTTTACTTGAATATGTTCAACAACCAATCTATCAACATCTAAACCTTTGTAGTCAGCATTGCTTTCAGCATTTCTTAGAAGCTGAAGCAAAAATTCTGCACTCTTTTTGGGCCATCTTCCTTGTGTAGTACCCCATTGCTTAGCCTGGGCTTTTCTCCCAACACCACCATTGTAACGACGGAATGGAACAATTTCTTTTTTAGCTATAACATTCTTCAAATAGCGCTGGGCACGGCGAAGAGACATCTTTTTAATGGCCTGAGCTGTTTCTCGGGTATTTTTGAAGCGTACCCGAAGGTTTGAGCCTCGAGCTTTACATGATTTAGTAGCATTATCTGGTTCCATAGCGTAACGACCCATTTTGCCCAATTATATTTACAATCCAAATACCGAGGATGTGTTGACTGGTGACTCCTGCCGGAAAGAGTCGTCCTCCATGGTAGTATCGTTTTCAATGCAGTCGCTCGTTCGAAAAAAATTTGTTGAAGTTAATTCGTTTTGTTTTCCTCGCATATTTTTCAGTTCGTTAATTCATCCTACCGGCTCTTGACAGGCCCCAGGCCTGCTGGTAAAATAAAGAGGGCATCATCTTCACAATATTCCTTTATTACGCTTTCATCATATATAATCTAACATGGCGGACCTTTTGCCGCGCAACCGGGCGTTACCAAATACAACATCGCAGCGAGGAGACACCAGCCAAGTCCTTCCTAGTATGCGTTCGCCTTCATCAGCGCTCGTTGCTCCTTTTAACAGGCTTGTTTACTCATAAATCCTTACGCGATGGTAAAGAGTTCGCTCTATTTTCATTTATTACTTCCTAAATTTTGAACCTAAACTTTTCAAACCTGACATATATATATATATATATATATATATATATATATATATATATATATATATATATATATATATATAAATAAATTTCTTAATATCCTATCGCAATTAATTTTATGCGGTTCTGCTCTCACTCACTTGTATTTGGCGGAAACACATTACTTGTTGATGCACTCCCGACCTACGTCTACACTCCGAATAAAAGTAGGTTATGTTTTTGTTCATATGGTATTTAGTTTAATTATTTTTTAATATTTAAATTCCTCATATATAAATCTTTCCTTTCCTCTTGGTACATAGTATGACAAATTACAGGTGAAGGTTGACTGGCCGCAAAACATGTTTAAACCTGCAATCCTGGTTCCTAAGGCCAGGAGTTTGTCATTATACTACTGTGCCCCTTCTTCCTAATTTTAGTTATCTTAGGTTTATAACTATCTGTTTATTTTTATATTTTCGTTTATATTTATGTATATGTATATATACATATTTATGTATTGAATTTTTTATATTGGATTATATATATGTATATATACTAGAAGACCCGACAGACGTTGTCCTGTACACACATCTTAAATTCAAAAATTCCAAATTTTTATGAATAAGCTTTAACAATCTGGACCGTTTTGAGTAAAATTTGTATTAAAAAGTTATTACAATGTCTAACGTCATTACATGTACGGTTATCACAATTCAATCAATCGATAGCGTGTGAGCATGTGTATACTATGAGCGAAGTTAAATGTAAAGGCTGTGTGAATAAAAACTTAAACTTGGTTTAATTAAAGGTGAAAAAGTTGAGACTCAAACTATTTTATAACAGGTATATTTATTAAATTGTACATAAAATGTATAGTTTTTTATGCACACTTCAAAACTCTTCAAACACTAATTACATCTGAATGCAATAACTTAATTAACACACGATTTATTTCAACAAAATAATAACACGAAGTGACAAAATATTTTCCTGAAATGATCACAGCACCAACTGTCGGGACCAACTTGAATTATAATAAAGGATTTTTGAATATTCGATACTGCGATCTTAGCGCAGCCTGCCGGATCGAATGTAAAACATTCCAATATCAACAATTTATAAATAAAAAATTAATTAAATAAACATTTCTAAACCGAAGTATAAATCTAAACCATTCTCGAGTCCACTGGAACAGACAAAAACGTTCATCATAATCGTTCCAGCCGTTTAGGAGCAGTTCAGTTACATACACACGCACAGAAGAATTACATATATAAAGATTATTTGAAAAGATATAATTTAAAAATGCTAAAAAGCGTGAATCGTCTGCATTTTCGTAACAATAAAGACCGGGTTTGGCCAATTTGGCTGAAAATCAATTTTCGACGCCAACTTACGTCTTTTTCAATTCCTACTATTTTCAATCGTTAATAAAATACATTTTAAAGCGCTCAATTGAGCTGAAATGTATTGCACATGATTATTTTGGATGACAATACAATAATTTAATTATAATTAATAAACATTAATTGATTATAATTAATTATTTAAAAAATTACAAATACAGCCACGTTGGCGACTTAACGACCCTTTTGGCGACTTATGACAAAATTTGAAAAGGTTTTTTTCTCACGTGTTAAATAAAGCATTCAGTTGAAAGGAAATTTTATAAACACGATTGTTTTGGATGACAATACGATACTTTAATAATAATTAATAAAAATTAATTACCACTTAATGTTGTGATTCTGTCATATGTATATATATATTTATCTTAATTGCAACTATTTAATAAAAAGTAGCTGAAATAAATTTTTTCTTGGTTGATCTTTGTAGGAATTGATTAAAATTTTTTTTTTTATATTACTTGTTTATAACAATAGCGTTGTTACAACAATGCAGGTAAATGTTGAGTTGTATTTTTTTGAATGTTTTTAATTGATATCCTTTTAACTAATTGCGATATCGGACCGAATTGTGAATCTAAACCATTCTCGAATTTACTTGAACCCACACAAAAAATTTCATCGAAATCGGTCCAGCCGTTTAGGAGGAGTTTAGTGACAAACACACGCACAGAAGATTTATATATATATATATATATATATATATATATATATATATATATATATATATATATATATATATATATATATATATATATATATTTATATATATAAATGAACTACAATTTCACAATCAATTAAAAAATTGAAATTATTTGAATCTTATAATACTAGATCCCATTTCAAAATATCAATGGCGAATACAGAAAATAAAATCCCAACATTTTCAAATAAAATTAAAAATTTATAAAATATCCAAGTGCAACCGCGGACTTAGGACCGATAAGTGGGGTTAAACTAGTTTGATGGCACCAACTTTCCTCCTATTGCAACTTGGTAAGTTATATATATAATCTGGATAAGATCCAATTCTCAAAAATTTAAAATTTAAAAATTTACAAAGTTAATACTTAAAAAATTAAGCTATTCGCCATCGCCTTCTAAAAGATATTACAGTATTAAAATGTTAAAATTCTAAAACAATTAAGTGCATATTATAAGTGAACCATCGAACACCAAAGATAATGCACTCATCTTTAAAATAGTCGAATAGGAAGAAAAATATCTAAAATCTGAAACTCAAATTAAGAACCCCTTATATTCACAAATGATAGCGTAATATATATATATATATAAATAGCGTAATCATCAAAAACTCACCCAAGAGCATCCTATCAATACTTCAATTCACAATTTCTGAACTATTTCTCATATTTCCTAGCTATTGCTCATAATTCCCTCTAATGCCATGTCAATCCAAATGATCCATATTCTCCCATTAGAGTTTAACTATTTGGTATTAGATGCAAACCAGATTGCAAGCAAAAAAGTTGTTGGATTGGTCATGAAAATTTTTAAAGTGTAGTAGTGTAAATATTGGTCTATGTGTGCTATGTGTGTATTAAAATGTATCCTGTGCGTGGAATGTGCACATATTCTTCACAGCTGGACCACACACACACACACACACACACACACACACACACACACACACACACACACACACACACACACACACACACACACACACACACACACACACACACACACACACACACACACACACACACACACACACACACACACACACACACACACACACACACACTACATGAATTAAATGATAAAAGAATATGTATAAAATGGTAAAAGAATAATAAATGGTGCACACACAAAAGAGAGTATCCTACTAAGATAGGATAATAACAGAAATTACAATAATCTGAGGGATGTTGAGCTATTAAAATTAAAAATACCGAAAGAGTCATTACATTAAAATGGAGAACTATTATTATTTCTAAAGCTGTCACTAATTTAGGACGGTGAAATAGGGTTAAACAATACTTTATGGCAGTGCTTCTCAAACTTTTAATATTTGCGACCCAATATTCGATAATAATTTTCATCACGCCCCCCTTCCATACGAATAACAATGCAGAAATTCAATAATACTATACCTTGACGTTAAAGCTACAATACGACTTTAACATCTTTAGTGTGCCACAAGCGTACATATACGCATCTCGTTCGACCGGTGCGTTAAATTTCCAGTACATATATATACGTCTTTCCGAAGTACGATATTTTCTGTGTACTGCTGTCCGTAAAATTATTCCGAAGGCTTTGGAATGCAATAAAAGGACCTTGACATTGTTTGTGAAGGATTTACCCCTTTATCAGAGAATTTCTTATTTATTCAGTTTCTTCCCCCCGTCCCCCCAATACATCACATACACATTCCTACGTGGAAAAGGGTGGCATTGGGGAGCAAATTGCGTAACTTTTAATCGGTAGTTAAGGGATTATTTATAAACCGTACATCAAGATAAGTGTTAATTTTCGTGTATAATTTTATGTATGACAATCCCATGGGGTCACTGGTAATTACTTAACTTGTTTTTAACTTGTGGTATTGTTAAATTAATTAATACATTGTGCGATACTGATACATTTAGAAGTGTATTATATAAGTTTATTTATTATGTCCGAATGCATTTTATTTGTTTACTTTCAGTAAATTAATAATTTTTTTAAAAAAAATATTTTGCTTTCGACTTTTTAATATGCTTAGAGTGCTTAAATATGCTCTTAGTATTACCACACCCACCTAGGGGGCGCACCCCACAGTTTGAGAAGCGCTGCTTTATGTATCCACTTCCCCAGTTCAGCAGAACTTTAAAACATACTTTAAAATTTGTTTTAGGTGGGTTTTTTTTTATAAATTCATAAAAACTATATATTAAAAAAAAGAAATTTTATTCACACCTTTTTTTAAAGTAATGTATGTTTATTTTATATATCTTACCCATCAAAAAAGAAAAAACTGTAAGGAAAACAAGAAAAAAGAATGCAGAAGACATTAAGACATTTTTTTATACTAACATCAAGAAAATAATTTTATACTAAAATTAATGAATTTTAAGAACATTTTATATATAATTTAAAGCATACTAGTAATATTAAACATACATTATTTTATAATTAAAACATGGAGACATGAGCAATTCAACTGACGGTGAAAGAGGATATTGAAGATGTTTCTAGTGAACTAGGCAACGGGGGTTAAAGGCTGGACTTCTTGGACGCGCTGTACGCCCGCATTTGGCCACGGTAGCTGAGAGATCAAGGTATCGGATCATGGCTGGCCTTGTCATGAGTTCGATCCTAATACCACTAAAGAACCTGCCGTGTAGAGGGACGATGCACGTTAAATCTGTCGAGAGCTCAAGCGTCCTCTCGTTGGAGTGGTGTGGTAGTTAGGAGAGGGGGGTGCCAGTTGAGGAGTCGTCTACGTCACTTGACCATGGTTCAAAATAACGTGAACCGTCGCGAAAAGCCCTCGTGTGCGACGTTAATATTCACTCACTCACTGTACGCCCCCATTTGGAATTTGCACTGTTTCAAACGTTACGAACGGATGCATAGTGTTCTAAAAGAGTTGCTTCTTTTACTAATAGATGTCAGCGCTAATGAAAGACATTCGAATAAAATATTTCACGAGAATTTTAGTGCTTCGTTTTTAATTGTGTGAAATGGCATCAGTTTCAGGCTTTCGAAAGCTAAAGGCGAGTGAGTTGTCAAGTGAGAACAGCGATCTGTATAATATGCAAATATATATTCACATTCTTCAATAAATGTTTTATTTTTTAGTGCTAATTATTTATTATTTTGATTAGGGTTAAATAACAACAGCAACTATACTAAACTCTCGTTTCAGGAAAAAAAAAGAAGCCCAACAGGAGAATATCCGAAACGTGAAAATTCCACGGCGCAAGGGTTAACGAGGAGAGAGAATCACGAATAAATCTCTCAAAATATAGGTTTTAATCCTTAAATACTAAATGAAATGAGAGTACAATTTTTGAATTAGGGTATTCGTAATTATGATTTAGATATTCGAATTTTAAGTAAATATTACTTACTTTAAGTTATATATATATATATATATATATATATATATATATATATATATATATATATATATATATATATATATATATATATATATATATATATATGGTGCCGGCCGCTATTTCCAAGCCACTCTAATTATTCTACTCCTCATGCTCATGAACACACTGAGTGTTTTGGGAGCCTGCCAGTCGTTAGACGCTCGACGTGGCGGGAGGCCGACGCAATTAGAACGAGTTGCGACGCCATTGAAGTAAGACGTAGGCATGGACGGACACTGGAAGCCTCTGATCCCGTACACGACGACGGTACCACCGCCGGGACCGAAGTCACTACATTAACACAACGACCAATCAGGAAGCTCCCTCTCGCAACGCGGGAGAGAGCAATCATACTCAAGTCTCATACCCAACGCAAACACGAAAAGCTGCCTCCCCATTGGACAGGCAATCAGCCATCCTGAGGCCCCCATTGGCCGAAGGAATTTCACCCTAATGTATTTTCTAATTTAGCAAAAGTAATTTTTTTTAACTATTTATCCAGATATTAAACTTAAAATTTATGAATTCATTTTTAACTTTAAGCACTTAACTTCTTTTTTCCTTTCCTTTAAATTCTTAAATCTCTAAAATAAAAAGGGCAATGTAATCAAAGTATCAAGTCTAAAATATTTCACCAGATAAGAGATCAAAGCCCCAGAAGGGCTAAATGCTCTAGATATATGTTTCCCAGCTAAACGAGATGACGGACTGAGAAAGACGGAGAGCAAATATGTCATTTGCATGGATTAAGACGAAGACGATAACACTTCGAGTGTTAATGACGGTTTGTATAATTATCTGCAAATAAGTACGAGTAATTAAATCTATATTTAATCATAAACGAAGTGCCATTCCTGACCAGCGCCCCCCATATATATATATATATATCCTATTTAAATTAATAATTTTATCCATTCTTTTTTAACATGAAATCTTTTTAAATATTGAATTACTTGTCAAACGGAGTCCAACATTCTGATGTTATGTCACCTGTATGATATATTATTACAATGAAAAATATTCTTAATATGCAAAATAAAACTGAGAATTATGCAATACATTTCAATTAAAATTTAAAGTTACAAGATGAAAATTAAATATTATCAAAATCCTCCCATTTCTTATTAAAGTCCAAAGCAGATCAAAATGCTCCATAAGATTGTTTTGAAATTTGAATAATTTCTGCAATTAGAGTTCCAAGGAACTAATGCTCCATTGTTTATCATGTGTCACTGAATTTTTCAACATTAAGGAACTAGAGATGGCTGTAATCCATTATGATGATAATGAATGTGGAAGATTGTACAAGAGTACGTATACAGATAACATTAAGAATGATTACATTCCTTACCGTACTGAAAATGAGAAATCTACTCAGATTATTCTTTTCTAGAAAGAATGATGGATTTGTTTAATAAACGTCACATTAAATTTATTCTATAGGATACATCTGACGTACCTCTCCGTTTGAATGATATTAGAACTGTTATTTTAAGTTCCCATGACGTCATGTTGGGACTTTAAGATTCAGATTTAACGTGAAACAACTAACATTATTCCATACACCGATCCTAAATGGAATCTTCGAATTTATGATTTAGTCCAAAACTTTATTCGCTCGATCCAATAGTGAAGACTTTTAATTTGCTGTAGATAATTTTTCCATGTTATAAATGCATAGAGTTTTGCATATTTTTCAATAGAAACAATTGTAAAGAAATAAAATACATGTTTCTGTTATAGTAAAGGGTGTTTTTTAGAGGTATAGAACTTTAAATTGCAATAAAACAACGATGTATTATTCGATTGACATGATTTTTTTTATTCGAAAGATAATCTTGTGGCATTACATTTTAAATATGATTTCTGGCATAGGACTGCCACGGCTGGCTCGGATGTAGTCCAATCCGGACGTCCAATTTTCGATGACTTTTTCCAACATTTGTGGCCGTATATCGGCAATAACACTGAGAATGTTGTCTTCCAAATGGTCAAGCGTTTGTGGCTTATCCGCATAGACCAATGACTTTATATAGCCCCACAGAAAATAGTCTAGCGGTGTTAAATCACAAGATCTTGGAGGCCAATTCACAGGTCCAAAACGTGAAATTAGGTGGTCACCCAACGTGTCTTTCAATAAATCGATTGTGGCACGAGCTGTGTGACATGTTGCGCCGTCTTGTTGGAACCACAGCTCCTGGACATCATGATTGTTCAATTCAGGAATGAAAAAGTTAGTAATCATGGCTCTATACCGATCACCATTGACTGTAACGTTGTGGCCTTCATCGTTTTTGAAGAAGTACGGACCAATGATTCCACTAGCCCATAAAGCGCACCAAACAGTCAGTTTTTCTGGATGTAACGGTGTTTCGACATACACTTGTGGATTAGCTTCACTCCAAATGCGGCAGTTTTGTTTGTTGACGTAGCCATTCAACCAGAAGTGCGCTTCATCGCGAAACAAAATTCGCTTATTTAAAATCGGGAACAACGGCAATCTCGTTTTGGGCCCATTCGACGAATCTACGCCTTGCTTGATCATATTTAAAATGTAATGCCACAAGATTATTTTTCGAATAAAAAAATTCATGTCAATCGAATAATACATCGTTGTTTTATTGCAATTTAAAGTTCTATACCTCTAAAAAAACACCCTTTAGATTACAGTTCTAATGAAATATATTTCTCTGATTTTTTAGACTTCCTTAAAACAGATTTCGTTTATAACGGACAAAATTTACTGACAAGAAAATTTATATTTAGAAAGAAGATTTCGTAATAAAAAATTGAAAACAGTTTATTTTCTAGTTTTTAAGATGGCTTATTTATTAGCTCATTAACAATCAATTGAGAATTTTTTTATACGGATGTCACAATAGGTGAGTGACACAGTCTTTGAGTAACTCTAAGTAATGAGTATAGAGACTTATTTTTGCATTTGCAGACAATTTTTTTCATTATGAAATGGACGTTAATTGAACTGTTAACAATTTTATCTTCAGTGATAATTATTCTCAATAATAATAACTTCCATTCTTGCCAGCAAGGGGTATTATAAATATACACCGAGTGGCCAAATTATTAGGACCACCTCCTCAATATAATATTGGACTACCTTTTGCCCTTAATACTTCATGGATTCTTCTTGACATGAACTCGTTGAGTTTTGGTAGGTGGAATGAGGAATTTGTGAGACCTTATCGGATGAATTGCCCTTCCCCATGCCTTCATATTGGATGGTACTAGATCCAGCTCTTACATGCCCCGTTGGATCTCATGTCAAAGATTCTCAACAAGATTGAAATATGGTGAATGTGAGGGCAACTAAGCAAGATAAAGTTTCTGTAATGCTGTTTGAACTATCTTGGAACAATACCAGCTGTATAACGGACAACGTTGTCCTGCTGAATGTATCTATCTCAGGCAGGTTATTTTATTTATATAAAAGGATGTATTTGATCTCCGATGACATTTAAATAACATTGGGAGTTTTTCCATACTATTTAAAGGACTCATGCAATGCCAAGAAAACATCCCCCAAAACATAATCTTGCCTCCAGCAACTTGAAGATTTTCGGCAATGCAGATGGGGTTCGTACTTTTATTCTATTTTCTCCATATTCGCACCCTGCCATCAAACATGGTGTAGTTAAAATGTGAGTTTTCGGAGCCTATGACCCTTTTCCAGTCATCTATAGTCCAATCCTTGCGCTCGTGTTGTTGTTGTTGCACGCCCCCATTGGTCAGCAGTGCTAGATCAGGTCCATGACATCGTACACATTCGAAAAATCCAACACCAGCAAGAGATCGTCTGCGAAATCCTGCTTGGTGAGCCCTAGGCATTCGAGGATGTGAGCAGGCGATGCCGGCTCAGAAGAACAGTTCGTGCACATTTCAAAGCTCTTGCATCCTTCGGAAAATGTTATTTTTTTAAGATGGCCACTTCGAAAGCGCGCTAGAAGAGTTTAATCCTGTCTTGTAAAACCGTGAGCCAGAGAGCCTTCAGGACGAGAACACTGATACCAATGGTGCTCTGGGGGGTAATCCAAGCGGTCTTATTCTGGTGTTTAGTTCTAGAGAAAATCTCCAAAAGGGGGGGGGGTGCTGACGGCTCTGGTACCTCGCCAGCGCCAACCTTGGCCAAAGTGTCCGAAATCTCATTTCTCTCTAGATCTATGTGAGAGGGAATCGACTGCAGATGAATTTGATGCGATGTGGAAAAAGTCGTTTTAACTTTGTGAGTATTGACACTCCAACATTATCTCTCACACTTTGCCAATTGAGAAAGAGCTGTATTGCACTTCTACTATCAGACAGTATCCAAATCTCTTTTCCATTTGGAAGAGATGCAAGAGAACCAAGCGTCTCATCAATGGCTATTAGCTCACTGCGAAAACACGAGCAACCGTCTGGATTTCTCCTCTGGATTCTTAAGATATGGTCTCTTGCGATTTGATGTAAATTCCACAGCCAGATGGGTAATAATCGTCTCTACTGCCATTCGTATAAACCTGAACAGCGTCAATTGGTATATCCCCAATTCTCTCTAGAGCTAGTTGCTTAGATAGGCAGGAAGGTCTGTTTGCTTATTCACGTGTACTGGTAATTCTGGATGGAAAAAGACCCCGTCAAGATCGTCCTCTGGGTCAAGACATTGTGACAGATGTTGAGGTTCCACAGCACCAATGGTAAGGTTAAGAGACCATTTGGCTGAAGGGTCTGTTTCTCCTAAGTCTCTGGTTATTACACCAATCTGTGGTTATTACACCAAGTAAGCTGAAGTACGATTTCGAGAATCTAGACTTCTGAGTTTGTTGTAGTATTTTGTTAAACATGCACGTCTCCTAAGGCTAAGGGGCTGTAGATCCGCCTCGAAAAGTACTATATCTATGGGACAAGTATTTCTTAGACCAGTGATGATCCGAGCAGCGTTAAGCTGGACCTTTTCAAGTTTCTGAGGATTTGTAACGGAGGTGCTATAGTATACTGGAACGCCATACTCCAAGATAGGCCTGATTAGTGAGATGTACGTGTTTCTGAGAGTGCCAGCATCAGCTCCCCAATCACATCCAGAGATATATCTCAAGATGTTGAGACGTTTTCTTGTCTTCAATACAATATTGTCAATATGCTTGTTTCCCAGAATTTCAGGGTCGAATGCGAAACCCAAATATTTTGGATGTTTATCGACGGTTAGTGGTTGATTATACAAAAATATATTAGGATGGAAATTATATAGCTTTCTATTGGTTGTAAAGAAGCTAACCATAGACTTGGTAGGGTTAAAAGTCAGTTTGTGGTCTCTTGTACTCGTTTACCAAATAGGACACGTATGTTATTGTTTAAGTCCAACAGTAAAGACATTCGAACAGGTCGTTGTATGCCATAGCCTGTGTGATGTAAGATAAGATGAACAGTTCATTCAGAGACTTTCGCAGTTGCTCCTTGTTTAAGATTCCTTTCAATTTGAAGAGTACAGTTGCTTTTTTTGTTGGACTGGACAACTTTTGAAATTCTCCTTACCGAGCGAAATTTCACTAGCCTGTGATGACTCCAAACCTGACGTTGAGACCCAGTTTCCTGCTTTGGAATTCGCTCCCTCCGTAAACATTAATAACTGCTGCTTTCGAATACTTCACAGGTTCAATCGTTTTACTGATACTGGTTCCGAATAGAGTTTCTGTTTTCCCAGGTTTTTTCCATTCCCGCTAATGCTTCAAAATTTCAAAAAATTTAAAAATAAATCATTTTTAAATAAAATCAATAATAATTATATAAAATAAGGATACATATAAATTCCAAAATTAATACACACTCATATAATGAGCTAAAAATACAAAAAATATATAATAAATTGATTATTCAGTTTTAAAATAGGTTTTCAGAAAGCATACGCAATTTATACTTTCATCACTCAGCCTAATTCTAAGCTTTGTGACGAACAATGCGGCATCATAAAATGCTCTATCAGCTTCAAATGACGTTGGAGTAATTGTTTTTAAAGCCTCACATAGTTTTATAAAGTTTGGTGATGGATTTTCAGTCGAGTCGAACAGCTGCATCCATTGTTTCATGATTTTGTTGGAGCAAGTACTTTTCTTGGTTGAACAATATAAAACTTTTGTCTTAGAGTAAATTGCTTTCTCTAATTTTTTGTCCAAAGTCAGAAGTTTTTCTTTTAAAATCTCCACGCTTTCTTCTTCTGAGTGCGAAAAGTTGGACATTGATTCCTCTTCTTCGCAGAAAAGCCTTGTCCATCTCTCTCTCTCTCATTTAGGCTTGTCTAACCAAACAATTTTTACGAGGCAATTGCGAAATATCGACAGTAACTGCAGCTGCTTCGTATGTTCTCCCAAATTTCAGGTATTGCATTAATCCTATTAAATTAACGTATCGTCTCTCATTAATTCTTTGGATTAGGGAATGCTTCGTATTTTTCGCAAATTCTGAATTTTGTTCGTTAAATTCTCCAATAAGTAAAGAAAATACACCTTCTGCAATTAGCAAAGTTCCATTTTGACCGAAAAATTTTTCTAAGCCAATTTTTACTGGCTTTAAGCCTGCTACAATTGCAGTCACATTTTCAAACTCTACATTGGCCATCATTTGTTCTTTAATGTCAAATAATGCTTTTAAAATTGCTGACTTTATTTCTTAAAATCTTTCAAGCATTGTCAAAAAACTATTCCAACATGTTTTGGTCCTGGCTATTCCCGGGAAATCCCGGAACTAAGTATAATTCCCGGGAATACCAAAAGTACAGAAATCTTACAATTTCCCGGGAACCCGGAGAAAGAAACCCTAGTTCCGACGCTTCGAGCACTTACAATCATACCTCCTTCAAACATAGCTAAATAATGTTTCTTCCCTATTTCTTAGCAAGTAACACAGTGCAATTGGTGCTTCACGATTCCTGTATTCCGTATTCATAGCTGTGTCTCCCCCTCTAGTGGCAACAATGGGAAGTAATAGTTAATCTCCGTAACAGTGTTAAGTGGTCATAATAATTTGGCCACTCAGTGTATAGTTTTTGAATAGTTTAAGTATCTTAAAATGTATTGAGCTAGTTGACCTATTCTTAAGTAAAATATATCTCGTTCTAACTATGAAAAACATAAAAAAATCAATATTCACACCAAAGAGCAGTTAAAATTATCTTGAAGTCAATCTTTTTACATAAAGTAATCACAGAAAGATCACCAGCACTTATAATATGCGTTATACGAGAAATGCAAATTAAATTGCTTCATTTCCATCAAGAAATAATATATTCTTGCTTTTCCTCTTATAATGCAGTCATATATCAACACAGTTAAAAAAAAACGAAATTATTTCGGAACTAGAGTAGGCTTAAGTACTGCAGTTTCAAAAAAGTTTTCGAATACATTTTGTCACACTCTGATGTAAGTAAAAGTTAAAAGTCACAAAAAAATCTAAATATAAAAATCGTTCTATTAGTCAAACTCTTTTGCCTTAAAGAATATTTTAAAAAAATACATCCAACAACAAAAATAAAAAGGTCACCATCTCATTTTCAAACAAATGTGTGAAGGATTTCGTTCCCTTCATTACCATAAAGCAGGATTAAGAAGCTATTTTTACTGGAAAGAATAATTTCTAAGTTTTTTACGTTGAGTTAAGCCTTTTGGAATACATTTTCAGTTGAAATTGGCCTCCGAGGAAGCAATTATAGCTTGCCAAAATCTGCACGAGCTAAATAAAAACTCGAATTTATGAAATCAAATTACTTAAAGGAGTAACTCCAGTAAAAAATACTGATTATACATGAATAAAAAATCGACCGAAAAGAATTTTGAGTATAAAATTACTCTTCTCTCTCTCCATTTTTTTACATTGAATTCTAAAAAGTAAACTGACTTAAAGAAATGTAAAGTGTGTGTTATTATAAAATATGAACAAATAAGATTTTTAACACCCTTTTATAAGTTTCACTTATATGTAACAGAATCTTGAACTCAATTTTTTATTTAGAATAATTAAGTTATATTTAATACTTCAAATCAACTTATAGAATACATAACTGAGAACTTTTTTTTAAAGAAAAAAAAAACCCTTGTACTGATAAGTAAGCGTTGAAAAATTAGCCATTTAAATAATGAATTTAATGTAATCTTAGTAAAATTTCTTCCACTTTCCTTCTTAAATATACAGTGGTGGCAAAAAGATCTGAACATACTCATTTTTTTTGTCTAATTTTTGAGTTTGATGTAATTTTTCTTCAAGAAATTATTGTACTATCTTATATGTTGCTATTGTTTCTAATGTATTTTTTTATGCTGATTTCAAATCTGTTACTAGTTTTTGATCCTGCGAGTTTTTTTACAGTACATCTGCCTGAACACAAGATTGTATAATGTGTACAAAATAACACAATATAGAAAAAATATAACATACGTAGAAGAATAACACAAAAATTTTATAAACACGGTACTTTTATATAACATGGCTTTTAAAAATTACAAGATTTATACATGTTTTTACATCAATATTTTATGTGGACCAGCCATATGCTTTAGTTATAGCTCTACATCTTTTGAACAAGGAATGCTTCAATTTCAAGTAAAATTTTTTCGTGACAACATGGTTGAAAGAAATATTAAAACTTCAATAAATTTACGTTTGTTTCAAGGTTGTTTTCGCCAAATATCATAACCAATGTTATGCTATAGGTTTTCTATTGAATTAAAATCCGAAGTCTGTCCTGACTATGTCGTTTTATTCACAGTATTGTCTTCGAAACATATTTGGACAACTTTTACTCGGTGATACGGACCATTATCGTCCTGAAAAATACATGACTGATCTCCAAAAAGGTTTTTACAGTTGGTTACAATTTATTTTATGGTATTTTGTAGTATTTCTTGGTTTTCCCTGTTCTTCTCACGTTGCGAAGTCTTGCAACAACACGGGAAGACATGCAGCCCCTTAGCATCAGTTTCGTCGGGTGCTTTATGGAGAGCTTCAGACACCGAGAGCTGAAATTTTTATGGGTCTATTGTCATACATAGGCACTATTTTTGTTGTCGGAAACACATCATTGACTTTTATCACCAAATATTAGCTTTCTAAGTATTTAACAGTTCATAATGAATGGTTCCTTGCCCTTGCCGATTAGTAAGTAATGGTTTTAGGTGATTTTTGAAGCCCCGTAATCCGATTTCCAGCAGTCTTCCTCTCACAATTTCAGGGCACACATTCACTATCGATGTCAAAATCCATTATTTCAAAATTTGTGGCGAATTAAGCCATTTATTTAGAGTGAAATCATCCGTCTTTACGTAAAGATGTTTTTCTCGGGATGTCCAGATCGCTCCCTGTTCGCAATAGAATTTGTCTCAGAATATTTTATCAACATTCTCACAATAGTAGAAAGTTCACGTGGGACTTAAGAAACGATTTGACGCATAAAGTACCCTTCTTCCTTCAAAAATATTATTTTGTGTCTTCCATTATAACGCAGAAATGAAAATTTACCTATAATCCTAATATCATCCACCCACACACTTCAAATTGCAACACAGAATCGCTTTAAATGCACTAAAACATGCTACATATTCTACTTTCAACCCTTTATGACTAATATTCTCAAATTGGTTTTAATAATGGAGCATTTCACAAGCTGAAAAACAGTCACGTGTTACACTTGTGCCTTGTGCTTGACATAGCATGGTTTTTCCAAAATATCGATAAAACTATTTATTTTCAATAAAATCTGCAAACATTGTGATTTAAAATCAGTATGAAAAAATCCTTCAGAATCGATACAAATAGTTAAGATAGTGCACTAATTAAAAAACGAAAAATTAAATCAAATTCAAAAATTAGGCAAAAAAAAAAATGTAAGTGTTCAGGGCTTTTTTGCGCCACTTGTAGTCTACTGTTTTTAAAGAATTGTAATATGGAAATTAACAAGGACGGAAGATAATAATAATAACAAAAAAGTTCATTTCTGTTTGATTGCACACCTTTTACCTTCCAATTTTTCAAAAAGTTTTTTTTGCAGGTCTGAAACTTTTCAGTAGAATCGTTGAAATAGATATAAAAGTATTTTTGGAACTGGAAGGAAAAAATGTTATCAAGCAGAAAGCTTCTATCATTCTTCGACCTCTTTCGAACGCATTTTATTGGATTTCAACAATTACAATAATCTAGATAAGGGAAAGAAAGTAGATTTTCCGCAGGATGTCGTTCCTCTCCCGAATTCAAATGGCTAGTAGATAGCACCTTTAATTTTCTAACGCTGGACAAAGTAGAAATCGCGTTTCGCTTTTTTTAATACACATTCTCAAGATACGCTGTTATTGCGTAGAGCAGAGGTCTTCAAACTGTGTTCCACGGAGCTCTAGGGCTCCACGAGGCATACCCAGGAGTTCCACAAGTCACAAAAAAATTACAAATGTATATGCAAAATGGATTCACGTTCTCTATGAAGTTTGCACAACCCACTAAAATTTAAAGCTCATCCCTGTCATTAAGAAACTGAAATTTTATTTTTACGTAATAACTTTATTTTGCAGTACTTTTAAAACTTTTATTATAATAAAATAAAAGAATATTAAAATGTGTGTGTGTTTTATTTTTTTATATTACCTACTGAACTGTAAATATTTGATTGTTTACTATCTAGGTTTTACGAGATAATTGTATACTCGCTAGTACAATGTCTTGCAAAAATAAATAGTTTTCCAACGGAGACTGCACCATTTGACATTTGTTGAAGAAACACATACAAAATAAAGAAGAGGGAGCAAATGTGCCTATCAACAGATTCAATATCAAAACTCTAAATTTAAGAACAGCTCCTAAATCTTATGTTGTAAATCATGCAAAGTACACAACATCTCGCTAAACATTTTAATGCCGTTCAGAACAATGTGTATAAGTGACAAATATTTCTCATCATAAGTGGCCACAAAATCAAAGCAAATAAGTAAATTAAGCTCAGAATATGAAATGCGTTTGCAGTTAATTTCAATAGGCCTAAACTTCGACAGTTTGTGTGAAAACAAAACAAGCCCATATCCCAGTTACTAAACATAATGCATAGAGAATAATGCAAGTAGATTAAAATTCTTTATAATAGCTGCAATACTTTTTTAGTTGCCTTTACAAAAAATACCTGAAGGAGGGAAGGTTCGTTCTGGGTACTTTCCGTTCCGAACGAATGCGAGTACTTTACCGATCACGCCAAAACAATCGTCTTCGCGTGATGTTCATATAGATATCACACTGCCACATATTCCCCTGCCAGTGTTTCGGCGAATAGGCGAACGAACAATAGCATATTCGTGGCGAGAATGTAAGCAGTTGCGTCACTTGGTGGCTTGCGTCATTCGTGCGTGAAGGCTTGAGAGTTGCGTCATTCGTGTGACGGATTAATTGCGTCTCTCTCATTACTGTGAGACGGCTTTGAGAAGTGACGGCTTATTTGCGTCAATATTTTTGACGGTTTGGTTGCTTGTGCGGTGGATAGATGGCGCCACGACTTCGGCGCGCGAAGGGTGCGGTTCATAACACGGCTAGGGTCTCCAATGAAGGAAGGAAGGTTCGTTCTGGGTACCTTCCGTTCCGAACGAATGCGAGTACTTTACCGATCACGCCAAAACGATCGTCTTCGCGTGATGTTGGTATTAGTTTATATAGATAACACACATACCTATAAGATGTTGATTTACTTAAAATATTATTTTAAGATATATTCTTCTAAGTGTGTGTGTAGAGTATGGTTCCACGAAAATACTTTCTAGCTTTAGGGGTTCTACGGAAACATCTTCTAGTTCTAGGGGTTCCGTGAGCTGAAAAAGTTTGAAGACCACTAGCGTGGAGCATTAGCGAACAAAAATAGTCATGTTTTTGCAAGAAAAAAAATCGCCCACCTTTAGAGAATTAAAGATTTAAACGAAAATTACTCAGAAGTTCTCTCTCTCTCCAAAAATTCACTGTTCAAAATAAAATGTAACAAAAAAAAAAAAAAAAAAAAAAAAAACTAAAGAAGCAAGTAAGCTTAAAATGTGATTGAAAAGCAATATATATCAATTTATTTTTCCATATTTACCACCTTTTGCTAAGAAATCTTGGCTACTTATTCATTTGCGATTTTATTTTCAATGCGCTTACAAAAACAAGACGCAACTTAGACGAGGATAAGATGGAAAACCGTTCTAAGGTTCATATGAATTTTCATATAATCAAACTTATCATAGTGTCATTTCTTTCCCCCCGTATGAGAAAAAAAGGGATATATTTAATAAGTCTTGTAAGTTAAAAGTTCCTATAGATTTTAAATTTCTGCATGTATATTGTCATTTTTTTAACGCAGATAATACTTGTCGAAATGAGCGCAAATTAAACTATCCAAATTATAATCCACATGCGCATAATAAACTAAATTCCTGATGGTCACAAAATAAATCAAATTACGTGCTTCCATTAAATTCAAACTAACATTAGATTTACACACATTTATTGCTCTACTTATAAAGTTCAGATAACATTTCAGATTTACCAGTTGGGTAAAACTGTTCCAGTAAAAGACTTGTTAGAACCCCCCTGGGTTCCACCCTGGACATCAAGATTAATTTGAGGCAAAGAATCACTAAGAGCCATTTGTATAGTAATAACTTGTATTTATTATATTGGTTCAAATATTAGAAACTCTAATAACATATAATATTTCTATGTTACATCAAACAAAAGGGATTTACCTTTAATATTAAAGTAAATTACGAATTATGAAATGAATCAATAATTACGCGTAAGATCAAATAAGGTCTACCGAAATAGGAGGTCCGAAAAATACACGTAACTCGAATTATTAGCTTTCATTACCTTAAAATAATTTCATTAAACTAACGATTGTTTTAAGCGATAATAAACTATATTATATCACCTGACAATACTTAGGTATCTTCACAAGATGTCTTCGTAGATTACTAACCGTAACTCTTCAATATCGCAATCCAATTGAATCCTCCAAACTTGAGGTTACTGCTGCTGGCTCAATAGCCTTCATCCTTGCTAGCTTACAACGCTCTACTTAAATAACCTATCTACTTTGCATATCCCGTTCGCTTTTTGGAGTTGATTGGAAATATACGCGAATTTATAATCCCCAAAAAGACGCCTAAGAATATTAGTGGAAAGGTTCCGTACAGATTCGTCACAGACTCTTCAAAATTTTTTTCAAATTCTTACATTATACGTTTATTTTTAAATCAAGTACATTTTGTTTGATTGTGTACGTTATTATTGTTGACAAATATGTGTACGTTTTAAAAGAAAGCTTCTGTAAAAAACTAAAGTTTGCAACAGCGGAGTACATGAACTGATTGCATTTATCACGTGACAATGTCGTCACATGAATTTATGAACTAATTGACTCAAAACAAAAGATTATAGTTATCATGTGACTGTGACGTCACATGAATTAAAAAACTTTGTTTTGAATCTTTTTTTGGAGAAGAACGGACATGTTAAGTAATTTTGTTTTGCTGTTTGTAATTTATTTACCTACCATAAATTAAGTACACAAACTCTCACATTTCAACTCAAAATAAAATCACCATTTTTCTATAATTAAAGGATCTGAAACAGTTTTCATTCTAATGATTGAAACAATCGACATTGAATAAAATAATAAAACGCGTGACGGGCTCACGCGTCTTTTCATTAACATATTCTTTGAGGCCAGAATTAATGGCAACTCGTTTCCAACCAAATCCAAGAAGTGAAGCGCGAAGGAAAGATCCAAATTAGGAAGTTTTTAAATATCAAAAGTTAGAGTAAGCGAGGAGGTAATTTGAGGAAAGTAAAGATAATCCGCGTGGTTCAAGCGTGAAGAGGTTTTACAAAGATTAAGTGACAGCAAACAAAAATTATACATGATAGAGAGCCCTTAAGTCAAGGTGCATACCATTGCACTCCAGTAAATACGCAACTTCATCTAGGATTATTGTGATCGCTATTTCAGACTACATTTAAGGTAGGAGTGACTATTTAATATTCGGATCTGTGATAGTATAGGAATAGAGCTTAGGCGAGTTAGTATTGATAGTGGTCCGGGTTACATTTTTTCGGTATTATATAAATTGTGTGTTTAGCCACCGTAGGTTTTCTCATATATATAATTATTATCTAATTTGTTAGACGTTTAAGTTAAAGATCTTAATAATGTCATATTAAGATCATGACCGCTCCTAGTTCTTCCTTTATTCCTACACCTCTAGCTCACGCTGATAATCAAGGAGAAGGGCACCCGAGGGGGATGCCCTTACAAACGAGTTTAGAGAATAAAACAATTCAGTACCCTCTCCCACAGAATTAACTAATATTTTACAATAAAAATCGTTTTATTGTACTCTTTTTTTAAAAAGTATATAGTATCCTCCAGTAAATAAAAATCACTTCCAAAAGAGACTTACCATATGACCCATTTTACTGAGAAGCGCTTGCGCATGCTCCTGAGATCCCACATTGGACACAAAGAAAGGGTTTAATTCCAGTCTGGTGAGACAATCGGCTAAATTACGACCGACTCCGCCTGCTGTACTCTCTACTTTGCCGTCTAAAGTACGGCCGTCCATCTGAAAAAGAACCCATCATTAGTACATTAAGTTGCAGCTATTGGCATATAATAGTTACTCTTTAGGAAATAATTTGAACTTCCAATTTTAATGGGAGTTATTTTTCAAAACAATTTTTCATTCAGGTTCTATGGATAAGCGATCTATTATTGGCGATGTACCGTTTAGTGTTAAACCGGGTCACGGTTTAGTGTTAAACGACATCTAAGCTGTGTGGACAACACCTTATTATCTGATCTTTCCCCCTCACCACAAGTGGCGTTTGAAATATCATTCGATTTTTTTTTTATAATATCGGCTTGAACTCATGAAGTGAATTGTGAACATTACTATAATAATTATGATCTTAACCACGCGTATATCTCAAACGCGGGGTGGTTTTCTAAATAATCCGAAGTATATTAAACCAATTAACACTAGATTGCGCAAGGAAGTCATTTTCACTGCTTTTTAATTTCCATTAGAAAAAAAAAATTACACATATAATGCACAATTTCTTAGAATTTTTTCGAGTATATATTTTTTTCCCAAGTGAAGTAAAATTTTTTTATTGTTGATATTTACTAATAACTTGTTATGATTGTAAATAATATAAAAATATTAAAAGAGTTAATTTTTGACATTATAGGTACACATAGGCTTTTAGGTATAGGCTTTTGGGCATTATAGGTATATACTAAATTTCAGTCTTTCTAGTGTTAATAACTACATAAAAAAACCACTATACCGCCTATCCGGTTAGTGACACTGACTTCTGTGTCGTAGGGCCTGGGTTCGAATCCCGGAGAAGGCATGATGTTTGTAAATGTATAGTGCCTTTGCGGTATGGGGGTACTCTAAATAGAAAGTCGAACCGCAAGTCCTCTAGTGAGGTTGGTGGAAGGGGAAGAGAGGTGGGAGGCCTCTGACCCCCCCCTTAGTGTTTTTCTCTCTAAATTGGGGTGGCATAGAGCTAAATCGTACTGTCACTTGTATGGTACTAAAAGCTACGGGTAACAACACGCGTACTAATAGCCCCTTGCCACGATTAATTTCGTGGGCCTTGATCTGATGTTACTGTCGATTAGGCGGCATAAGCAACAACGAAATAACTACATCAGTGCTTCTCAAACTTTCACTATTTGCGACCCAATATATTCATTTTCTCAATATTCATCTCTATTTAATAAAATAAAAAACAAAAATATCTGTCTTGACCGAATTTGGTCATTTTCATCGTGTTTGGATACAGCAAGTTTTGTATGAGAGGAGAGAAGTCTACCTATCTCTCAGCATAGAAAACTCTTTTTTTTACTTTCCTCCATTAAAAAGTTGAACAAACTAAAATTTAATCCGTTAAAGCTATTAACTGAAAAGTTAGCTTAAGGTACCCGCCAACGTTCGAAGACAAGTTTTCTAAAAGGTCATGGCATTAGTAATTTTATGTTACTTTGTTGGTGCTTATGACTTAAATTAATGAAAAATATCCATCAGGATATTGTATGACAATTTAAGTTTATTAAAATTAGGTATTTTAGGTAAATTTGATGAAAATTATATCGAATTTCAAAACGCTCTACGTAGAATTCAAAGTCACATATTTAAATTATTTTCTTTCACTACATTTTATCATAGTCATGAAGGCAATGAACCAAAATCTAAAATACATTTACAATTAACAAAAAGCTATGGCTCATTGAACATTTTCTTATAGAGAATTTTATAAAAATGCATGTAGGTTCGTAACAATAAACTTTTAAAAATAAGAAACTATTGATGTTAGAGCTAAATCCTTAGTTCATTACCTTTATCATACTTGATGCGAAATTTGTGCTTAGGAATTTAATTTTGCCGAGAGCATCCAAGCCAAACGGGCACTCAAGGGATTTTTTTTTCATGCCGCATAGTCATTCAACATGAGGCCGCTGTCGATTTTCTACATCATAAAAATCCGCCAACTTAGACTGGAGTCGAACCCGCAACCTTGGGTACAGAAGGCCAGCGACAAACCAACTACGCAACCCTGCCGACAATTCACCAATTTTACAGAAAATAGACATTTTTCGTTCTCTATCTTATTAAATTTTTTCTATCTGACTGCTTGATATTTTATTTTCTTTACAAACTGGCAAAATAATTTTTTTTTTGAATTTCAGTTAAACATTGATTCAGAAACGTAGGCAGATACCTTAATGCAACCATAATATTTTTGTAATTCTTAATCATAGTAGGATAAAGAAATAAAACATTGAAGACCGAAACTACCACGAACAGAATGTTTTATCGGTCAATTTAAAACGCCGTTCGTGATATAATTCCCTTCATAATTAAATATGAGCAAAAACTTAATTTTTGTTTCTCTTGTGCCAGGATTTTCAATATTATTATTTGAATAACACCATTACAACATATGAAAAAAATCCAAAAAAATTAACACTGGCTTGTAATATCCGAAAATATTCGCGATTTGAGATGAAGAGATAAATTTCTATGTGAAGACATATAAATAGTTACACTGTAATTTTATAACAGATACTCACATCACGTAAAGGCGTTAACAAGTACAGGAAATTGTACTCATTTACAGAAACTCCCTGGTTCTTCGAAATCCTAAATTCGAACGCCAATTCAACGGGAAATTCGTAATTCTGTCAATAATAATTTTATCTGGCGAAATGACCCAACTCATTCGGACCCTCATTTGCTATGTGTGTCAGAAATGGTCCAGAAACTAGGTTAATGTCGCTATCATAAAAAATGATGAAACATTTGAAAGGAACTGAATTTTTCGGAACTTTTGCTAATGTTTAGAAGCCCCCTCCTCCGCCCAATTTGGAATTACTTTTGGCTTATTTCCAAGGAGGAAGATTTGGCTTGTTTCAAATTTGGAAGAGAACGGGAAAATATTTTATATCACCTCGTTTTAATCAAGCTCTTTTAATTGCGATGAAAAATGTACGTTGGTTTTAGAAATTTAGTTTATTTCCTTTTCTTTTTCCAGTATTATGAATGAAATTTCCCTGATCTTTAACATAGATAAATTTAAATGTTGTTTACATAACATATTTTTTCCGGAGAGGGGGAATGTATATAAATAATTAAAATTTAACGTTGCAGTTATAAAGTTTATTTAATTATAAATTCTCATATTTTGTGCTAATTATTTTAAAAATATAAAAACTAGAAATGTCAATACTTAAGAATAGAGTTTATTAGCATTAAGTTTAATTGAACTAAGGGCAACAAAATTATTCAGTCTTTGCTGAATAGTAAATAGAAAACATTTGAAAAAAGAATTTCAAAGGAATGGTTACCTTATTATAAATTAAAAAGTTCATTTCTGAAAAATAAAAGTACTGGAAAATATGGTATATAACGCGCACCGCCGTATAACACGCACATATATTCTGAAGCTGCAATTTTTAGTCTTTAGGTATATTCGTCGTATAAACGTGCATCCTCTATTATACGAAGAAACCTGAAATGCTCTTATGTTTTGAAATCCTTTAATCGAAGTATTATTCCAAACTTTAGAATAGCTTACTATACACTGGTGTGCAAAAATTAAGGACGAAGTCGAAAAATTAGCATATCAGCTGAACGAAGAGGCAGAGCGGACAGAAAGACCAATCAGGAGATTAAGTAAGGGGATGTACGGTAGCACATGCGCAGATATGCAGGTAGACGTAATGGGGGAGTGTCTGAGTAGTATAAAGCATGTTGTCGGTGTAAGATAAGTATTTCTGGCAAAGAGATTGCACGCCGTATAGCAGTTAAAATCACACCGAGTTGCTGCCTCAGCGAGAAATGGCGAATAATCAATCTGTTAGACGACATCTGGATGCTTTTACCCGAGGTCGAATCATTGGGAAGTTGGAGGAAGGCCGCAGTGTGACAAGTGTGGCTGCAGAGTTCGGAATTGCTCACACCATCGTTTCACGACATTGGAGACAATTTCAAAATACAGTAACAGCTATCCGGGGGTTCAGTAGAAATCCATGAACAAGCACGGAGAAGCTTTCCAACACCTTAGATCGAAATTCCCAAGATTGAGTGATGCAAAGATTATATATATATATATATATATATATATATATATATATATATATATATATATATATATATATATATATATAAGGAGGGAATCTTTGTAGGCCCTCAAATACGAAAAATTATGAAGGACTCCATTTTTGATCAAATTCTGGAAGGAAAAGAGAAAGCAGCCCGGGGAAGCCTTTAAAAGTGTGCTACGAAGATTTCTAGATAGCAAAAATAGATGAGTACTATCAACATTTGGTGAAAGAACATTAAAATTTCCATAACCTAGGATGAAATATCTCTATAAAAATACACACACACTTTTTAAATTCTCATCTTGATTTTTCCCCCCTAAGAACTGTGGAGCTGTAAGCGATGAACATGGAGAAATGTTTTATGAAGTTTTCGTAGCAATGGATTGATTAATTGAATATTAACGTCGCACTGTTTAGCTACACGAGGGCTTTTGGCGACGGACCACGTAATTTTGAACCATGGTCAAGTGACGTGGACGACACCTGAGCTGGCACCCCCTCTCCTAACTACCACACCACACCAACGGGAGGACGTTTCAGCTCTCGACAGATTTAACGTGCATCGCTGCCCTACACGGCGGGTCTTTTGTGGGACTGCGCTCGAAGTGACAAGGCAAGCTACGGTCCAATACCTATACCACTCGGCTGCCGCGGCCACATCGTAGCAATGGAACGTTTATATCAAGGTCGTTGGGATGAATCAATGCTCGCAGACTACTTCTGGACAGTTGTAAGGGATACTCGGGCTTCGACATACAATAGGCAATCCAAAAGGAAATGTTCACAGGAAATAAACTAAAAATTACTGCTGATTTCTGATATGAACACAGTTTCTTCAAACCTGACTTATTGTATTGTATTTATCAGTTAGTAATGTTTTGTTCTTCAAATTTACCCATAAATTGATGGATGGGCTGCAGTATATCTTAAAAACAAGAGCTAAGAAATAAATTTCATCTGCATATTCGTTTTTTTCAACCCAAAATTAGTAAGGATAAGCTATTTAAAACTAGGAAACAGACAAAAAGTTATTTTTTGTTGCCTAATGTTATTAACAAAAGTCATGGGAAAATTTTATACAAACATTTATTAAATCAATAAAGCATAATTCTCTGGTCACCGTTTGAGATGCAAATAACGTAAAAAGAAAAAAAATTAAGTTTTTTTATTTAATTCTGAAAAAATACTTTTACGAAAGAAAGAAAATAGTACGCAAAGTGAAATTTAAGAACACAGAAGATTTCCTACAATAACTACTAAAAGACTTTTAAAACTAACTTTAAGAGATAATGCACATCTCACAGTTTCATATGATTGATAGAAAACTTATTTATCCTTGAAACATCCATCAATATTTGGCGAAATAATGCGGAAATGATTTAAAATTGCAATACATCTTAAGAGTTTTCCTTCATCTGAAGAATATTCATGGCTATTTATTAAAGCTTTTTTTTTTGAAGAAACACCATTTTGTAGATGCTTGTTCGATTTTCAAAGAAAGTAATTTAAAAGTAAATCTTTTTAAAAATAGTTATTTATAAAAAAGATGATAAATCAAAACAGTTTTTTCTTCGGTGCCTTTGACAGAACTTCTTTTCTGAATCGATAAGTACCCGAAAGCAACCACTCAAAAATATGTGGGTCATTTCAAGTTTTCTGGATTTAGTTCCAAAAAGGAGAGAGAATATTTCTTCTCGCATGTTAATATCAGTAAAGAATTTTTAATATAATACCAATCTTCTCAGTATACACGTTGAAAAATAATTAAATTTGTCATTTACACTTTCATGTGAATTTGAAAATAAATATTTGTATACAATCAATTTTATTTCTAGCTGCATTTGTTGCAAATTTGAAGGGGGACCCTCCCAAATAACCAGAATTTATTTTTAATACTTTTGTTTTGCATTTTTATTAAACTATGTTTTAGTCACCTTCAAAGTGTAACGGTATCAACTATATAAGCCAGTAACAGCCTCCGGACCAAAGTGATCATTTTGGTCTAGGTATGTTACGTGCTTACGGAACCGAAGGTACCGTGTTCTGTCCTCCGGGTAAGCACGATACTTCATTGGTGACCCAGGCTGAATTAAGAAAATTGCTATTTACTGATCTGTCGTGGCGCCATCTACCCGCAAAAATAGCAACTAAAATAAATTATTAGATTCACTTGACGCAGCAAAATAAGCTCCTCAGGTTCACTTGACGCAACTTCTCCAATTAACAGCAACAAATGCTTACGTAACACGCTCACCATAACAACTATATCGTTCGTTCACCTATCTACCGACTCACTGCTAGGGGAGTGTTTAGCGGTATCATCTATATAAGCCAGTAACAGCCTCCGGACCAAAGTGATCTCTTTGGTCTAGCGATATGTTACGTGCTTGAGGAACCGAAGGTACCGGGTTCTGTCCTCCGGATAAGCGCGCCTCTTTAAAAGTATTGTTCATGCCATGTACACTTGTTCCAATGCCACTGTTACTAGTCAAAACAATTCTGGAACTCTTAAGGAAGGAAACTGTTCAAAGCCATTTGGGTGATTTCTTTGACTTTATCCACATCACTGAACGGCTTTCTTTTCAAACTTCTCTTCATCGTGGAAATAAAAAGAACTCCGACGGAGCCAAATTGAGTGAATAGGGTGGATGATGCACAAGCACCATGTTGTTGTTTGTCTGAAACTGCCGAACCGTCAAAGCTGCGTGGGCTGATGCATTATCATGAATGGGCTCCATGACACGTTCGTTTACTCAGAAATTTGGTCAAGGTTTTTCGACGATCTCTATCGGTTGCACGTTTAATTTTGGCAATGTTTTCGTCATTTCTTTTGTCGAAGGACGCCCTGGGCGTGACCTGTCTTCAGTTGGGATGATGCCAGATTTGAACGAAAATCCATTCGTAGGCCTGTGATTTTTCCAAAGCCTCTTAATTAAAGGTTCCTCGAAGCATCCCAATGGTTTCGGATGTAGTTTTCCCAACAGAAAGCAATACTTCACACAATTTTTCTTTTTTGTAGTCGACTATCTCACTAATCGAGAGACCCCCAGCTAAAAAACACCACAACTCATGCCTACAAAGCGTGCGCGCGCAACAGTTTGATTCCGGTTATTTTGGGGTCCCCCCTCTCGTATATCTGTTATTAGGTTGGTGCATATGAAATGCCGGACATTTCACTGAATAGCTTTGAAATTTAAGAAAGATATAATATTGTTACGAAGATTGGGGTTTTTTGGATTTTATGCCATCAGATTCAAAGAGCAAAACAGTTACTTAAGAGCGATGAAATTCCTTGTAGAAAAACAATCCTTGAAATACAGGATATACCAGCAAAATAAATCCCAGAAGTCTTCACACCTTTTACAGCGCCGACACAACAATCATCGTCTAAAAATACAAGGGCGTAAATTTATTTGTGAGCCATAATTGCTCGGTCGTAGCAACTGAAGTCTTCAACAGCTTCGCTTATATCATAGCCAAGCATAATCATCAACTCGCCAAATTTGGTCCGCAGAAATGATGCCAATTTGGAGGTATCGCCAAGATTTCGTCGTTTTGATTGAAGCTTTGCTAACAATGAGCTCAATTCATGTGTCGTCATAGTCACATGATAAAGATAACCACGTGTTTTTAGCCAATCAGTTCAAAAATTCATATGCCGTCATAGTCACACGATAAAAGCAATCATATGATTTCAGCTAATCAGTTCATGTGCTTCGTTGTTGACAACGTTTGATCTTTTCAGAAACTTGCTCTTGAAAAAAAGTACAAATTTGTCAACAACAATAACGCACAAAGGCAGACAAAATGCATTTAATTTAAAATTATATGCATAAAATAAGATCATTTTTAAAAAATTTAAGAATCTTTTGAAGAATTTTTTTTATAACAATTGAACATAATTACCCAATGGACTAAATTCATGATGGTCACATGATAACGGCAATCACGTGTTGCCCATTGACTAAAAATTGACATACTAGTTGTTCAACTTGTAAAGTTTAGATAACATTTAAAATTTGATGATTTCACGTGTTAAAATTCTTCAAACAGTTTTCAAAATTAAAAAAAATACTTAAATTATACGAATACTTTTAAATTAAGTGCATTTTGTTCAACTATGTGCATTATTATATCGTTGACAAATATGTACTTTCTAAAAGAAAGTTCCTGCAAAAAGCAAAAGTTGGCAATAGTGAAGCACATGAACTAATTGGCTGGAAACGCGTGATTATATTTATGATATAATAATGACATCGCATTAATTTATGAGCTGATTGGCCGAAAACACGTGGCTCAGTTATCATATGACTATGACGTCACATGAATTTAGTCCATTATGAAATTTGATCTAAGTTTTACAAGTAGAACAGGTGCAAAAGGTTGGATGTCTGTTTTGATTCAATGGAGAACAGTGTTTGTGTCTTTATCATGTGATCGTCATGATTTAAGCCCATAATAACAAATTTTATTATCAAACAAATACAACGGAAAGTAATATTAAAGTATTAAACATCCAGATATAAATTATTTACACTATTCTCAGCCATATGTAGAAAAAGTACTCAGAGTGTCAATTTCTAATTGTAAACTTTCCTTTGAAAAACTTTCCTTATCAAGACAAGCCCATGGAAGTCACTAATACTTATAAAAATTGCTCTTAATTTAGTATTAATAAATTAGTTATAAAATACCTTGTGCAGCACTGATACATTAAAAGTGTACTGTCTGAAGTACCCGCTCTTCGCACGAGTTCATTTTTAAAAAAAATTAAAACATTGTTGATATATTAGCTGAATGGTCAGGAGAGTAAACCCAAATGCGCGACAATGTTTACGAAAATGTAAAATGATGTTTTAAAATGAATGCTCATATAATTAGTTTTAAGCGAACTGTAATTTTAAGCCTCATAGGATGAGCATTTAGAATTGATGTTAAATAATGAAAAATAATATAAAACTTCGATGAAGAATAATTGTGTTATTTTTGATATTTAAAGCGAAAAGACTTCAACATGTTTTAACCCTGGAGCAGGCGCGCACTCGATACTAATGGTCGAACGGGGTTATTGAGTCACCCCAATCCTTTTCTTATAACTATTTTTATAGTACACAATAAAAATCGTAATTCCAGTGAATAATTTAACTAAGAGAAAATATACTTACCTACTATCAAGAACTTTTCAGTTTTTCTTTGATAATTTTAGGAAAAAATCCAAGAAAACTGAACTAAAATGTTTCAAATGTGCGTGACCTTAAAAAAAGACACAACTCACAGACGCTTTTCGCTAACATTATAGGAATGTTATTTGCAGGCAAAACTGTCGTATTTTGTTCAAGTTATCGTAATTTTACTGTCCTTTGATGTTCGACAAATAGCATGTTGATCTTTTGTTTGCTTGTATGTTTTTGACAAAGTAAAGTGGCTTCTGATCATTTGGCTTCATATTTTAGATGATGAAGTTCTTTTGGTAGCATTTGAAAATTTTTCTTCCGTTTCATGTTCATCGCTTTCCTCAAATTTACTTTATGCATTATTTCAGCAGGTTCATCCCTTTTTTTATCAGTTGTAACTTCTTTCAATAGAGATCAAAGATGCCCATTTCTTTATATATATATATATATATATATATATATATATATATATATATATATATATATATATATATATATACATATTCTGATCAAATACCAAACATTTACCTGCTCATCATACTCATTTACCAAACCACAATAAGTCGTACAACAAGGCAATCAAAATCACTAATTTATTCAGGGAGGGGGAATGTAGCATGAACACCGAAAACATTTTGGAAAAAAAGTGATCGCACCGCGAACTCAGTCAAAACAAGTACCTTAAGATAGTAAAAAAACGTTTGTCACTCCCCAAACAGGAGGATAGTGTCAGGGCTATTGGTAACAATTAAAGAGTTTTGCTAGAATTACCGATTTCGTGTACTCAGTGCTCGGCGTGACCACTCCCGGATTAAAAGTGTATTTAATACGATATGGATGCTCTAAAAATTGTGTAAAACGTTTTTCATTATACTTTATATGTTAGGGAATACTCATAAAAATAAATCTTGGCCAAGTAATCCTTCAAAGTGCTCTCTGTGCTTTTCAAAAGTCATAAAAATATTTTGCAAGGAAAAAAGTGCAGCAGAAATAGTTTATTTACAACTTCCCTAAATGAAAAAACAAATAGATAAGAGCAGGGACGTAACTAACCATACAAGTAAGTTCGAAGGTCAAACCGCAGCAAAATACATTCTGCTGCCTACAGCTAATGCACAATATTTCGATAATTGGACAGTGATGAATTTTTTATCTTCCAAAAAATTTTTTTAATTATGGGTCCGGGTTTTTTTCCCCTCTGAAAGAGTATTATTTTAGGTTTGAAAAGAAAACGCAATAAAAAAATTTCTCATCATGAGATTACAGCAAATTAAATAAAATATTTTTTATTTGGTTATAGTATCAAAGATAGCTAATGAGGTTTTGAAGTAGATTTTATTTTTGATGACGTAATATCGCAGATGATATATACAAATTATATCAGTGTAAATGTGTATTTTTTATTATGTCAGAAAGTATTTTGTTTTACTACATTCCAGTAAATAATTTTTTTTTAATCTTTTATTTTCGATATGCTCACATCCCCTCGTAGGTTTATCGCGCTCCCCCAGGGAGGCGCACCCCACAGTTTGAGAAACTCTGACCAGTGCTTCTCAAACTTTCAATATTGGTGACCCACTTTTCAATCATAATTGTTAACGTGCCCCTCCCCCCAATAATAATGTATTGAATGCAATAATAATGCACTTTGACACTAAAGGCCGTATCACACGCAGACTTATTTCAAGCAATTTTTCCTCCTACTGAGGGTGAAGGGTTGCCGTAAACAAAAAACGACATGCTCTGACGTCAACCGCGCACTTTCACCACATTGAAATGTTACTCGCCGATTTTTCTCCTTCGGAAACAACCATACATTATTTTTTTATACCGCTCGAGCTTACAGGATTCCTATTGGCTGGAATTCCAAGCAATTTTTTATTCCGGGCAATTTCTTGAGCTCACTAGCAAGAAATTGCTCTAAAGCGGTTGCTATGGCAACTGAGTAAAAATTGCTCGAATTGGACGAAAAATTGCTTGAAATGTATACGTGTGATACGGCCTTTAAGCTACAATATGATCTTAATTAAAAACCGTACAAATTGATAAAATAAGTATATTAAATTTTATATATGTTATACTTTTAAGTAATATATATTTTGTTTTTCTTTCTCGAATTTTTAAATCGGAACAGATTGCAAAATGCGGTGGCTGCTTTCCAGACAAAATATAGATCTCAGCCATATGTAGAAAAAGTACTCAGAGTGTCAATTTCTAATTGTAAACTTTCCTTTGAAAAACTTTCCTTATCAAGACAAGCCCATGGAAGTCACTAATACTTATAAAAATTGCTCTTAATTTAGTATTAATAAATTAGTTATAAAATACCTTGTGCAGCACTGATACATTAAAAGTGTACTGTCTGAAGTACCCGCTCTTCGCACGAGTTCATTTTTAAAAAAAATTAAAACATTGTTGATATATTAGCTGAATGGTCAGGAGAGTAAACCCAAATGCGCGACAATGTTTACGAAAATGTAAAATGATGTTTTAAAATGAATGCTCATATAATTAGTTTTAAGCGAACTGTAATTTTAAGCCTCATAGGATGAGCATTTAGAATTGATGTTAAATAATGAAAAATAATATAAAACTTCGATGAAGAATAATTGTGTTATTTTTGATATTTAAAGCGAAAAGACTTCAACATGTTTTAACCCTGGAGCAGGCGCGCACTCGATACTAATGGTCGAACGGGGTTATTGAGTCACCCCAATCCTTTTCTTATAACTATTTTTATAGTACACAATAAAAATCGTAATTCCAGTGAATAATTTAACTAAGAGAAAATATACTTACCTACTATCAAGAACTTTTCAGTTTTTCTTTGATAATTTTAGGAAAAAATCCAAGAAAACTGAACTAAAATGTTTCAAATGTGCGTGACCTTAAAAAAAGACACAACTCACAGACGCTTTTCGCTAACATTATAGGAATGTTATTTGCAGGCAAAACTGTCGTATTTTGTTCAAGTTATCGTAATTTTACTGTCCTTTGATGTTCGACAAATAGCATGTTGATCTTTTGTTTGCTTGTATGTTTTTGACAAAGTAAAGTGGCTTCTGATCATTTGGCTTCATATTTTAGATGATGAAGTTCTTTTGGTAGCATTTGAAAATTTTTCTTCCGTTTCATGTTCATCGCTTTCCTCAAATTTACTTTATGCATTATTTCAGCAGGTTCATCCCTTTTTTTATCAGTTGTAACTTCTTTCAATAGAGATCAAAGATGCCCATTTCTTTATATATATATATATATATATATATATATATATATATATATATATATATATATATTCTGATCAAATACCAAACATTTACCTGCTCATCATACTCATTTACCAAACCACAATAAGTCGTACAACAAGGCAATCAAAATCACTAATTTATTCAGGGAGGGGGAATGTAGCATGAACACCGAAAACATTTTGGAAAAAAAGTGATCGCACCGCGAACTCAGTCAAAACAAGTACCTTAAGATAGTAAAAAAACGTTTGTCACTCCCCAAACAGGAGGATAGTGTCAGGGCTATTGGTAACAATTAAAGAGTTTTGCTAGAATTACCGATTTCGTGTACTCAGTGCTCGGCGTGACCACTCCCGGATTAAAAGTGTATTTAATACGATATGGATGCTCTAAAAATTGTGTAAAACGTTTTTCATTATACTTTATATGTTAGGGAATACTCATAAAAATAAATCTTGGCCAAGTAATCCTTCAAAGTGCTCTCTGTGCTTTTCAAAAGTCATAAAAATATTTTGCAAGGAAAAAAGTGCAGCAGAAATAGTTTATTTACAACTTCCCTAAATGAAAAAACAAATAGATAAGAGCAGGGACGTAACTAACCATACAAGTAAGTTCGAAGGTCAAACCGCAGCAAAATACATTCTGCTGCCTACAGCTAATGCACAATATTTCGATAATTGGACAGTGATGAATTTTTTATCTTCCAAAAATTTTTTTAATTATGGGTCCGGGTTTTTTCCCCTCTGAAAGAGTATTATTTTAGGTTTGAAAAGAAAACGCAATAAAAAAATTTCTCATCATGAGATTACAGCAAATTAAATAAAATATTTTTTATTTGGTTATAGTATCAAAGATAGCTAATGAGGTTTTGAAGTAGATTTTATTTTTGATGACGTAATATCGCAGATGATATATACAAATTATATCAGTGTAAATGTGTATTTTTTATTATGTCAGAAAGTATTTTGTTTTACTACATTCCAGTAAATAATTTTTTTTTAATCTTTTATTTTCGATATGCTCACATCCCCTCGTAGGTTTATCGCGCTCCCCCAGGGAGGCGCACCCCACAGTTTGAGAAACTCTGACCAGTGCTTCTCAAACTTTCAATATTGGTGACCCACTTTTCAATCATAATTGTTAACGTGCCCCTCCCCCAATAATAATGTATTGAATGCAATAATAATGCACTTTGACACTAAAGGCCGTATCACACGCAGACTTATTTCAAGCAATTTTTCCTCCTACTGAGGGTGAAGGGTTGCCGTAAACAAAAAACGACATGCTCTGACGTCAACCGCGCACTTTCACCACATTGAAATGTTACTCGCCGATTTTTCTCCTTCGGAAACAACCATACATTATTTTTTTATACCGCTCGAGCTTACAGGATTCCTATTGGCTGGAATTCCAAGCAATTTTTGATTCCGGGCAATTTCTTGAGCTCACTAGCAAGAAATTGCTCTAAAGCGGTTGCTATGGCAACTGAGTAAAAATTGCTCGAATTGGACGAAAAATTGCTTGAAATGTATACGTGTGATACGGCCTTTAAGCTACAATATGATCTTAATTAAAAACCGTACAAATTGATAAAATAAGTATATTAAATTTTATATATGTTATACTTTTAAGTAATATATATTTTGTTTTTCTTTCTCGAATTTT